>NW_026847771.1:109468267-109478867 GCF_025583915.1 Anolis sagrei ordinatus | reverse complement strand
GATCTCCGTGACGAAGACGGGCTTGTAATTGGCCGTGCGCTCCTTCTCCTCGGGGACGTCCACCACATCTTCCAGGGGGGGCTCCTCGTACTGAGACCACACCTGGGGAAGGGGGGAGAAGGGGGGCAAGAGGGCGTTGGACTCTAGAAGGGGAGAATGGGGGCCCTTCCAGGGTGGGAGGGGCCCTAGGCAAATTGGGGGGGGGGCAAGGGACCCTGCTAAGTTAACCCCTGAGAGGTCATTTGGGAAGGGGGGCCTGGAGAGTGTAGGAGGAAGCCCCCTCCCACTGGGATAGGTGGGGCCCTGGACTAATTGGGAAGGGGGGAAGGTGAAGGGGTCAGGAATCTGCCACGGGACCCCCAGGAGGTCAGTTGGAGAAGGGCCAGTCCCTCAGGGAGAGGGGCCAAATGCACAGTTTGCAGGATCGAAGAACAGAATGAATCAAGGAAGAAAAAGAGAAAGAAGTTGAGGAGAAATAAGAAAGAAAAGGAAGAGAAAAAAGAAGAAGGAGAAGACCTCACGATGACTCCAGGAAGTCGAAAACAGCTACTACTCTGATTTTTAACCAGGCTCGGGGCTTTTCTATACTCTTATTCTTACCCTTTTTTTTTCTTCTTCTTTTCTCTCTCTCCTTCTTTATCTTTATATCTGCTTTTCTCTATTTTACATTCTTTACTCTATATATCTAATAAACACAATTCTTCTTTCGGGATTTTCTGTTTCATATCATATTGCACATATTCTCCTATTCTCAGCTTGTATTTTAATTGTAATTTTGAAACTCAATAAAGATTTAATAAAAAAAAAAGAAAACTTGTTCATTGTTGGCAGAAATGTATCCAATAGTCTGGTGATTATGTGGAATAGTGAATAGCGGTAGTTAAAGAGCACATTCTAAGGATTATTTCTGTGTTTGATTTATTAAAATATTCCCATCCAAAACCAAGTAACGAAGGTGGAAGCATTACTTTTCATTCAACCCTCATACTATGAAGAAATATAATTGTTTATTATTGTAAATAAACTGTTTGTGATTATTAAGATTGGATTCTGCATCTTTGCCTGCCTAAACTATTACTTTTTGTGTTTGGATTCTCTGCTATATTTTTGAGTAGTTTTCCCTTACATCTTCCATGCTACGTTGCTATAGCACAACGATAACAAGGTTTTCCATAGCAAGCAGCAAAGGCAGATATGATGGAATCATAACGCTGTAATTGTGAACTGCCTTGGGACCCATTCTAGTACAAAGGCAGCATTCTAATGAAATGGAATAAATATAATTATGAAGTGTGAAACTCCCTTGGAACAATGACGTGCGTGCCAGATTTTGGAACCAAATGAAGTCTTGGATAGGCTCGGATTTAGTGTGAATTCAGAACAGATGATGGGATTTTATGAGAACCAAATATGGTTTGTGCCAGAATCTTTGCAGTTCGATCTTTAAATCCTCATATCGTGTCAGCTTTTCCAGTTGTTTCTCTTCAATCCTGCTCTCGCCTGGGATTGCAACATCGACAATGCATACTTGGTTTTTTAAAACAATTGTGAGGTCAGGAGTGTTGTGCTCCAAAACTCTGTCTGTCTGAATCCGGAAGTCCTAGAGGAGTTTGCCGTGTTCATTCTCTGTAACTTTTTCCGGCTTGTGATCCCACCAGTTCTTTGTCGCAGGCAGATGGTATTTCTGGCACAAGTTCCAATGAATCATCTGAGCAATGGTGTTGTGCCTCTGCTTGTAGTCCATCTGCACAATCTTCTTGCAGCAGCTGAGGATGGGATCTATTGTTTCATCTGCTTCCTTGCAGAGTCTACACTTGGGATCTGTCCTCGACTTTTCAATTCTTGCTTTTTTATTATTATTATTATTTGAAACACAACAAGATGAGTCCACAGCAGACACTCTGCTGGTTGTTGTATTGGATCATACATCGGACACTTCCCAAGTGTCTAGGACTATGTGATGTATTGGCAAAGAAGCAAAGACCACCAGCATTGAAGCGATGCTCCTCCTCCTCCTCCCTTGAAACACAACAAGATGAGTCCACAGCAGACACTCTGCTGGCTGTTGAATTGGATCACACATCTGACACTTCCCAAGTGTCTAGGACTGTGTGATGTATCAGTGAATAATGCTTGCAGATCCCAGTAAGGTGGCCTTTTGCAGCTGGCAGATGGGAATTTTGTCAGCGCCGATAGTATTTAAGTGCAGGCCAAGGTCTTTAGGCACTGCACCCAGTGTGCCGATCACCACTGGGACCACCTTGACTGGCTTGTGCCAGAGTCTTTGCAATTCGATATTTAAATCCTCATATCCTGTCATCTTTTCCAGTCGTTTCTCTTCAATCCTGCTGTCACCTGGGATTGCAACATTAACAATCCACACTTTGTTTTTAACACGATTGTGAGGTCAGAAGTATTGTGCTCCAAAACTCTGTCTGTGTGAATTCGGAAGTCTCAGAGTAGTTTGATGTGTTCATTTTCTGTAACCTTTTCCGGCTTGTCATCCCACCTGTTCTTTGTTGCACGCAGATGGTATTTGTGGCACAAGTTCCAATGAATCATCTGAGCAATGGTGTTGTGCCTCTGCTTGTAGTCTGTCTGCACGATCTTCTTACAGCAGCTGAGGATGTGATCTATCGTTTCATCTGCTTCCTTGCAGAGTCTACATTTGGGATCTGTCCTCAACTTTTAAATTCTGGCATTATTATTATTATTATTATTATTATTATTATTATTATTAACCACTTCTTTCTCTATTAACAGAGACCCAAAGCAGCAATATTGATGAGGTTTGCTATGCATGACAGGAGTTACTTCTACATACATACAAAAACCATTGCTCTGTAAGTAACCAAACAAACGCCAGAAGCAGTTCTTACCTTTGCACCATATAAATCTGAATTTTTCATTAAAAACTCAGCCGAGGTTCGGACAGCAACCCCAGTTGTCTTGCACTGCAAGACGCAATTCTCCAGCATGGTTTTCCCTTGGTGAACACCTGTTTAAAAAGGTCATCAAATCATATCTGTCAGGATTATTGGGAAAGATGGAGACAATGCTTGGATTTCTGTAGAATACCTTGCAAGAGGGCATTGTTGAAGAAAAGCACTATGACATTGTGTAGCGATTCTCACTCATACAAAAAAAATTCCATGAGTCAGGATAGTGCATTACAATTTGGCTGATTACACTATGTACCAAAATTTGAAAAAAATTCTGTTCCTGGTTTGAAAGTGCTATTTTCCGTCTAAATGAGCATATAAATATCTATATAAATAAAAATGTAATGTTCGTTTGTGGGATTAACATAACTCAAAAACCACTAGGTGAATTGACACCAAATTTGGACATAATACGCCTATCAGGCCAACGAGTGATTGTCATCCCTAAAAACACACAAAAAACCCAGCAGGACAGACTTTAAAACCTCCCAAAATAAACCATATATACATATACAAATACGTTCATACACATATACACAAGCACACATACATACACTCACATATATATATATACGCAAGCTCACACAAATATACACATATACATATACACACCAACATATACACCTACACACATATCTATACACATATAAACACACATATGCATATACACAAGCACACACATATACACAATATACATATACACATATAAACACAGAAATACACAAATATATATGCATATACACAAGCACACACATATACACAATATACATATACACATATAAACTCAGAAATACACAAATATATATGCATATACACAAGCACACACATATACACAATATACATATACACATATAAACACAGAAATATACATATACGCATGCACACATACATACAGACACACATATATATATATACGCAAGCACACACAAATATACAAACACATACATACATATACACCTACACACATATACATATACACATACATACACACACATATATATGCATATACACAAGCACACACATATACACAATATACATATACAAATATAAACACAGAAATACAAAGATATATGCATATACACAAGCACACACATATACACAATATACATATACACATATAAACACAGAAATACACAAATATATATGCAAATACACAAGCACACATACAGACAGACACATATATACGCAAGCACACACAAATATACACATATACACACATACATATACACCTACACACATATACATATATACATACATACACACATATATATGCATATACACAAGCACACACATATACACAATATACATATACACATATAAACACAGAAATACACAAATATATACACACTTATATGCACACATACATACAGACACACACATATATATACAAAAACTCACATATATACACAAATCACACATACACAGACTGGGCCACAGCAATGTGTGGCAGGGGACAGCTAATAGCAATAATAATAATAATAATAATAATAATAATAATAATAATAATAATAATGTTATTCTTGTATCCCACCACCATCTCTCCAAAGGGACTTGGGGTGGCTTACACATGGCACAAGGTGCCCAAAATCGTAACAGAAAATGAAAACAATTTAGAGATACAATTAAAAACAAATGGACATATAAACAAAAACTAACACTCAACTGAAAACAGCGCTCATCGGATGGCGATAAGCTACTATAAACGTGGTGTAAACAATGTATTGTCGAAGGCCTTCATGGCTGGAATCACTGGGTTGTTGTATGTTTTTCCAGGCTATATGGCCATGTTCTGGAGGCAATTTTTCATCTTCTCCAAGATGAACTGAACCACCTCAACTGGGCTCTACTGGCCAATGGAGACTCCACCTCAGACATCAGAAGAGCTGCAAGACTCAGAACAAGCCACAAGAGTCAAGACGAAGATCCACCCAGAGGAAAAGTGTTCCTGTCATAAATCAAGGGAACCATAGACCGCAGATGGAAGCTGATGAGGAAACACAACATACAAACTATCTCCAGGCCCACCAAGAAAATCCAACAAATGCTACGTTCAGCAAAGGACAAGAGGGATCCTCTCACCTCTGCAGGACTCTACCGTGTCCCATGCAGCTGTGGACAAGAAGTCTACATAGGGACCACCAAACGCAGCGTTGCCCAGACACGCATCAAGGAACATGAAAGGCACTGCAAACTACTCCAACCAGAGAAGTCAGCCATAGCAGAGCACCTGATGAACCAGCCTGGACACAGCATATTATTTGAGAACACAGAAATGCTGGACCACACCAACAACCACCATGTCAGACTACACAGAGAAGCCATTGAAATACACAAGAAGCATGTGGACAATCTCAACAGAAACGAAGAAACCATGAAAATGAACAAAATCTGGCTACCAGTATTAAAGGACTCAAAAATCACAACAGCAAAACAACAGAGGGGAAACAAACAGGCACATAAAATCACTCTCAAAAAGAGATTCCCCCCGGGCACTTCCAAGCCATTGAATGCTAATCAAGGTGATCAGCTGAAACGTTCACACCTAGCTCCAGCAGACAAAAGTCCTTTGTCTCACCCTGGTCATTCCACAGATATATAAACCCATTTTTCCTACTTCCCACAGACCTCACTACCTCTGAGGATGCTTGCCATAGATGCAGGCAAAACGTCAGGAGAAAAATTGCCTCCAGAACATGGCCATATAGCCCGGAAAAACCTACAACAACCCAGTGGTGTAAACAATTGAACTGGGAATGGGATAAGTGCAAATCGTGTTACACAATGTTATTTATACACTTATAAATGCTTTTTTTAGGTTACGGGTTTGTTTCCAAAGAAACCACAGAGTGATTTATTTAAGCATATTTTAAAATTATACTGCCACGGTGGACGTCATGTTAGAAACAAATGAAGGTGCCTTTGATTTATGGGCTGCGGTGTGCTTTTCCGCTCGTTGTTTTCACTGTATTTCTGGACTTCATTTTGAGGCTGTGGCTCCTCAAGTTTGAAAAATGTCACGCTGAGAAGCAGACTGTAGCTCTTCTAAATAAACCAGGGGGGACTGTTAGATGTCAAATCCCAGCGTTCTTTGCCATTGGCTGAGCTGGCGAGGACTACGGGGAATTGCCGTTCAGCAAGAACTAGAAGGCATCTCAATTTCCACCCATGAAATAAGCAGATGGACCAGTAGCATATGGGTGAAAGAGGTTCTATAGAAACAGAAGCAAGTGCTACGAGTTGAAATGAGAGACATTTACGGATAAGATTAGCTTCATGACAAAAACAGAAGGACAGCTACCATGGTTCAGACCAAAAGCCTGGCAAGTCTATCACTATGTTCCCACAGTAGACAACTATGACACTGTCCCGCACACATTTTGGTGCTTCAAGTGTTAGACCTGTTTCTGGATATATTTAACCTGCTGATTCCAAAAATGGCACCAGCTTCTCCCTATCAGCTCTAGTTTTTCAGATGCAGTACATATGTCCTCTACCAGTCACCATCTGCTCGCCCATAGAGAACCATGATCATCTATATATATATAAATGTAAAGTTCGTTTGTGGGATTAACAGAACTCAAAAACCACTGGACGAATTGACACCAAATTTGGACACAAGACACCTAACAACCCAATGTATGTCCTTCACTCAAAAAAATTGATTTTGTCATTTGAGAGTTGTAGTTGCTGGGATTTATAGTTCACTTACAATCAAAGAGCATTCTGAACTCCACCAATGATGGAACTGAACCAATCTTGGCACACAGAACTCTAATGACAGAGAATACTGGAAGAGTTTTGGTGGACATTGACCTTGAGTTTTGGAGTTGTAGTTCACCTACATCGAGAGAGCACTGTGGACTCAAACTCAAATCCCACCAATGCTAGAATTGGGCCGAACTTCCCACACAGAACCCCCATGACCACCAAAGTGGGCCACAGCAACGCGTGGCAGGGGACGGCTAGTCTATATATATAAAAGTGCTCTGTTCGTTTTGAGTGACATCATAAATCAAAATCTGCTAGATGAATTGCTGCCAAATTTGGCCACAAGGCACCTACTAAGCCAAGGAGTGACCATCAGTCCAAAAAAAATGATTTTGTCATTTGGGAATTGACATTGCTGGGATTTATAGTTCACCTACAATCAAAGAGCATTTTGAACCCCACCAATGATGGAATTGAACCAAACTTGGCACACAGTTCTTCCTTGAGCAACAGAAAATACTGGAAGTGTTTGGTGGGCAGTGTCCTTTGGTTTTGGAGTTGTAGTTCACCTACATCCAGAGATCACTGTGGACTCAAACAATGATGGATCTGGACCAAATTCTACACGAGTACTCAATATGCCCAAATGTGAACACTGGGGGCGTTTGAGGAAAATAGAATCTTGACATTTGGGAGTTGCCGTTGCTGGGATTTATAGTTCACCTACAATCACAGAGCATTCTGAACCCCACCAACGATAGAATTGGGCCAAACCTCCCACACAGAACCCCCATGTGAGCCACAGCAACGCATGGCAGGGGACGGCTAGTATATAAATTTGTTTGTGGGATTAACAGAACTCAAAAACCACTGGACGAATTGACACCAAATTTGGACACAATACACCTATCAGGCCAACAAGTGACCATCACTCATAAAAACATAGAAAAACACAGCAGAAGAGACTTAAAAGAGCCAAAAAATAAAAATTACATTACAAGGCATGCACAAAACCACATATACATATGCAAACACACATATATACACAAATATATACACACACATATACACATATATGTGTATATGTGTATACACACAAAACACATATACTGTTGTGAGTCAGCATTCTGACACCATACCTACTACTAGTAGTAGGAGAAGAAGAAGGAGTGATGCAGAAACAGAGGAGAATCAGCGCCAGCTGAAACGCATTCGTGACATCTTTCTGGCTCCCAGTGATGAAGAAGACTTTGCAGGATTCAGGCCAGAGGAGGCTATGGAAGCAGATTACAGGGGAGTGAAGAGAGTGGCTAGTGATTCTGGCAGTGAGAGTGACACTATGTCTAAGAGGCTTAGAGACACAGCAGATAACTCCAGTGATAGTGAGGATGAGTTGGAGGAGGCTGTAGACTGGACTCTGGTTCAGAACATTAGAGACATTTGCAATCAAGCAACATCAAGTGATGATTTTGAAGGTTTTAGGGATAATGGGAATGAGAGTACTGATTGGCAGGATCAGGCACTAGAGCAAAGGTGGCAGGCTTGGCGTGGTGTAGATGCTTCAGCTGCGGGAGCAGAATCAGATGCAAGCAACGAATCTCATTCTTCTGATAGTGAATAAAATGAGCACTCTGAGACCTATTCCTTTGCAGACGACAAAGTGTTGTTTCGTGTTGTTCTCTGTCTAATCTTGTTTTGGATTCCCAGTATCCTGTTTTCCCTGCCGTGCTCCGGACCTTGGAACCTTTGCTCGTGAGTGTACATCTGGCTTCTTGACCCTTGGAACTGACTGACTACGCGTTTGCCTACCGGATTTTGCTCCATGCCTTGCAACCCTTAAAGACTGTTTTGTTTTGTATTCTGCTCCTAGTCCATCGTATCTCTTGTTATTTCTTGGCTGCAATTCAAGCCTGCTTATCTAGCATTTTGTGTTCCTGTTTGAAAACATCCTTTGAACTGTTTGCACTGACTCTTAAAGTGCCTCATTTAGTTTGTTTTGCATTAAAATACTACTATTTTGCACCTCAACTGCTGTTTAAGACATTCTGTGTTCTGTGGGTCACGACATATACACAGACTGGGCCACAACAACGTGTGGCAGGGGACAGCTAGTCTATATACACACATACATATACACATATATACACACACAAAACATATATACACACAAAAACATACATACACACACAAACATGTACACAGAGTGGGCCACAGCAATGTGTGGCAGGGGACAGCTAGTCTATATACACACATACATATACACATATATACACACACAAAACATATATACACACAAAAACATACACATATATACACACATACAAACATGTACACAGAGTGGGCCACAGCAACGCGTGGCAGGGGACAGCTAGTCTATATACACACATACATATACACATATATACACACACAAAACATTTAGTACACATCTGCAACATCTCAGAGAGCACAATGGAAGAGACCTCTTATAGTTCTGTATGCCAGAATTTCTCTTATGAATACTCAGAAAGATACCAATATTTGATTTCATCATGCAATCAACATCTAAATAACTCCCTCATCATTGAACTCTGTCAGCATTAATCACAGTGGAAGGACTGCTCACTAGACACTGGAGTGAATAGAGAGTAGTGAGTAGAAAAGCAGCTCCCTAGACTAACATGAATTCAACACCCATCATAGGAGTGTGTGTAACCTCATGCTGAACTGGTTGCTTTAAACCTATTCTTAAGCAGAAGCAAATTATTCACACCTACAGGACTTTCTTCCTATTGCAGTACAGAATTATTCATGCACATAACCAGATTTTGAGAGATATAAACTGCTATAAGATGCAAGAGGCTGCTGCACTCAGACGCACAGCTGTGTGTTCTCATCATCCAATTCAGATTGCTATGCAGTGTCCAGCTTGAAGGAGCAATGAATGCAAACACAGCTGCAAACCCTCTTGTTGTAATTTTATTTCTTTGCTTTAGATGAATAGTTTGGGATTAAGCTACAAGAATCTAGAGTTGACTAAGTGGTTAGTAAACTCCATAACTGCACACTTATGAAATATTTCAAAACATAATGAAAATTGTATGCCTGTTCCACTACAATTCTCAAAATATTTCACATGAGTGTTCAGAAGATTTCTATGCAAAAAAACAAACCTTGATTTCAATCACAGTTCAAGATCTAGACATCCTGCATTATTTTTATAGAATTCCGTATCAAATGTAGCATGTTTACAAAAGATCAAAAAATAAAACATCCCATCACTTCAGCAAGTAAAAGGTGGCAGTAAAATACCTTCAAGTGTGTCATTACAATTTGTACTAGCAACAGAAAGGCACAGACAATGATTTGGGTGAAATAAAGATTGAATTTATATTAAAAGAATTTATGCAATGCTGCCCCTCCCAATTCATACTGACAGTAGAAGGGAAAAAGAAAAATCAAGAGCTTGTCTTGCAATGCAAACACAATCTGATTCAGGCAAGTATCAGCTTAAAGGGTAAAACCGAGTGTGTGCACATTTATTAGATATGCACTTACCAGCATGAGCTAATTTTGAATACTAAAAGTACATACAGGGAATGGGGGAAACTCTCCCTAGTTTCCCGATGTGCCTCTGCTTGACAATGTTAGCCAGTACAAACCTGGTATTAGAAGTGATATGTCAAGGATAAAACATCTTGAATAAATGCACCAAACGATTTGGCCCTTTTGTAAACATGCTAGATCTGTAGATGTTATGTCACCACTTGCTTAAACAATCAAAAGGCAAGAATTCCATAAGCATGCAGTGCAATTGTTCCTTCTCCACAATGAAATTCCCAGTCTCTTCCCCCATTATCTTATACCTATGTTAATGATGGTCAATACTAATCACGTCCATCTTTGAGCCCCCAGTGGCACAATGAGTTAAACTATTGTGCCGGGAGGACTACTGACTGACAGGTCACCGT
>NW_026847771.1:109413141-109463625 GCF_025583915.1 Anolis sagrei ordinatus | reverse complement strand
CCATGTTCAACATCTACACAAATGACCAGCCACTGCCAGAAGGGACAGAGAGTTTCATCTACACTGATGATCGTGCCATTACCGCTCAAGCAGGGAGCTTTCAGATGGTAGAACAGAAGCTCTCCGAAGCTCTAGCTGCTCTTACTGCCTACTGCAGGGAAAACCAGCTGATTCCCAACCCATCTAAAACACAGACATGTGCTTTTCATCTTAAGAACAGACAAGCATCCCGAGCTCTGATGACCTACGGATGGAACAAATCAAGAACTTTGGTCCCAAAGCAAGGCGCTGGCTGCTGGAGCTGATGAACAACTGCACTGCATCCTGTCAGATCCCCAAAATCTGGAGGAAAGCAAGAGTCATCGCCATCTTGAAGCCAGGCAAAGACCGTAACGACCCAAAAAGCTACAGACCAATCTCCCTGTTGTGCCACCTCTACAAAGTCCTGGAGAGACTTATTTTGCATAGAATTATGGAAAATATAGACCCCTGTCTGATCCCACAGCAAGCTGGCTTCAGAAAAGGCAAAAGCTGCACATCGCAAGTGCTGAACCTGACTCAGCACATAGAAGATGGCTTTGAAAGGCAGCAGATCACAGGAGCTGTCTTCATAGACCTGTCCGCAGCTTATGAAACTGTGAACCACCAGTGCCTCCTCCTGAGAAAAATGTATAATATCACGAGGGACGACCACCTCACCCGCCTCAGAGGAAACCTGCTACAAAACAGGAGCTTTTTTGTTGAGTTCCAGGGCCAGAGAAGCAGATGGCGGAAACAGAGGGGAGCGTGCTCGCTCCATCCATGTTCAACATCTACACAAATGACCAGCCACTGCCAGAAGGGACAGAGAGCTTCATCTATGCTGATGATCATGCCATCACCGCTCAAGCAGGGAGCTTTGAGATGGTAGAACAGAAACTCTCCGAAGCTCTAGGTGCTCTTACTGCCTATTACAGGGAAAACCAGCTGATCCCCAACCCATCCAAAACACAGACATGTAGTTTTCATCTCAAGAACAGACAAGCATCCCGAGCTCTGAGGATTATTATTATTATTATTATTATTATTATTATTATTATTATTATTAAACTTTATTTGTACCCCGCTAGCATCTCCCAAAGGACTCAATGTGGCTTACAAAGGCCAAGGCCTCAACACACAACATAACAAAACACAACCTAAAGCAAATTAAAAACAATTAAAGCAATATAAATAGCAAGCAATAAACAATACACTAAAACACAATAGAACTGGGCCGGGCCAGAGTAATGGGTACAGGATTAAAAGTGCTGATGTGACAGGTGATATATAAGGCTTATAGGGCAAGTGCAGAGTGAGATGTGCAGCAATCTTGGTTCTAATAAAGTGCTTCTGGGACTTGGTATTGGAGATTTCCTATTTTGGGAAGGCACATCGGAACAGCCAGGTCTTCAAGTTCTTTCTGAAGACTGCCAATGTAGGAGCCTGTCTAAGATCTTTGGGGAAGGTGTTCCAGAGTCGGGGGACCACCACAGAAAAGGCCCTGTCTCGTGTCCCCACCAATCGCGCTTGCGACGCAGGCAGGATGACGAGCAGGGCCTCTCCGGATGACCGAAGTGAACGCGTGGGTTCGTAGACGGAGATGCGGTCACGCAGGTAGGATGGTCCCACTGGAATCCCACGGGAGTATTGCAGCACACCCAAATCCCTGGGAGGAGTCACTCTGGACGGTGCTCTGATCTACAAGAGGCACTGCCTGAACATCAAGCAAAAAGTGGGTGCTGGAAACAATATGATATGTGAGTGTGGAGAAGAGCAAACCTCTGACCACCTGCTGCAATGCAACCTGAGCCTTGCCACATGCACAAGGGAGGACCTTCTTACGGCAACACCAGAATCATAGAATCCTAGAATCATAGAATCAAAGAGTTGGAAGAGACCTCATGGGCCATCCAGTCCAACCCCCTGCCAAGAAGCAGGAATATTGCATTCAAATCACACCTGACAAATGGCCATCCAGCCTCTGTTTAAAACCTTCCAAAGAAGGAGCCTCCACCACACTCCGGGGCAGAGAGTTCCACTGCTGAACGGCTCTCACAGTCAGGAAGTTCTTCCTCATGTTCAGGTGGAATCTCCTCTCAGAAGCACTCCAAGGGGCCAGAGACTGGTCACAGGACATTTAATCAACTACCAAACTCAAAAATTTTGTATTTTGTCTGTTTATTTGTTTTGTTCTGTTAGAAATGTAATACAATTGACTGGTTGCCCTGACACGACAAATAAATAAATTTGGAGGAGGGAGGCTTTGCAGGTTCCTCTTCCCATCATTTTAGGCATTTAAGCCATTTTACTCTAGAGGAGAGGCACTCAGCTGCAGAGAGGTGCATGCTTTAAGGAAGTTTCTTACCTGTTTCTGCTCTAGAGGAGAGGCACTCAGCTGCAGAGAGGTGCATGCTTTAAGGAAGTTTCTTATCTGTTTCTGCTCTAGAGGAGAGGCACTTAGCTGCAGAGAGGTGCATGCTTTAAGGAAGTTTCTTACCTGTTTCTGCTCTAGAGGAGATGCACTCAGCTGCAGAGAGGTGCATGCTTTAAGGAAGTTTCTTATCTGTTTCTGCTCTAGAGGAGAGGCACTCAGCTGCAGAGAGGTGCATGCTTTAAGGAAGTTTCTTACCTGTTTCTGCTCTAGAGGAGATGCACTCAGCTGCAGAGAGGTGCATGCTTTAAGGAAGTTTCTTATCTGTTTCTGCTCTAGAGGAGAGGCACTCAGCTGCAGAGAGGTGCATGCTTTAAGGAAGTTTCTTACCTGTTTCTGCTCTAGAGGAGAGGCACTCAGCTGCAGAGAGGTGCATGCTTTAAGGAAGTTTCTTATCTGTTTCTGCTCTAGAGGAGAGGCACTCAGCTGCAGAGAGGTGCATGCTTTAAGGAAGTTTCTTACCTGTTTCTGCTCTAGAGGAGAGGCACTCAGCTGCAGACAGGTGCATGCTTTAAGGAAGTTTCTTACCTGTTTCTGCTCTAGAGGAGAGGCACTTAGCTGCAGAGAGGTGCATGCTTTAAGGAAGTTTCTTACCTGTTTCTGCTCTAGAGGAGATGCACTCAGCTGCAGAGAGGTGCATGCTTTAAGGAAGTTTCTTATCTGTTTCTGCTCTAGAGGAGAGGCACTCAGCTGCAGAGAGGTGCATGCTTTAAGGAAGTTTCTTATCTGTTTCTGCTCTAGAGGAGAGGCACTCAGCTGCAGAGAGGTGCATGCTTTAAGGAAGTTTCTTACCTGTTTCTGCTCTAGAGGAGAGGCACTCAGCTGCAGAGAGGTGCATGCTTTAAGGAAGTTTCTTACCTGTTTCTGCTCTAGAGGAGAGGCACTCAGCCGCAGGCAACCCAGTGATTCCAGCCATTAAAGCTTTCGACAACACATTGCTCAAAGAGCAATGAAGATCCAAAACCAAGGATTTCTGGTTGACTTTATATATGGAATATCTGGCACATTTAATTAAAATACAAGCACTTGGAAAAGGTACTTTTTTGGACTACATCTCCCAAAAAAATTCCCTGGCCAGAATGGCCAATGGAAGCTTCTGGGAAGCTGGTTTCTTTCCTCCAAATCATGCTATTGTTTTACATTGCCGAACTGCGAGGAGTTGCTTTACGGAAGGTTTGCCCAATTCCCCAACTTGTTGTTCAGACCGAAAACTTTCTGAGACTCTGTTTCTTTATTTACATTGTTGTCGATTGCCCGAGAAGACAGCTGGCGGGTGGCTCAGATAAACACTCCAGAGAAACCAAGCCAGTCATTCATTTGAAAAGGAAACGGAGCGCAATTGGAAAATGTATCGGCGTCTTCATTGCTGTCGCCTTTTTTGCAAAAGCTCAGCAGACAGCAAAATGAAATGCTTTTGAGTTTCCTCAGGTGCATCGGAGTGGCTGCTATTATGCCCACAATTTCATGACCGGGCAAACCGATCCCCTTTGTGCGCTCAGGTCTAAGTGTCAGCCAGGCAGAAAAGTGATTCTGATGAGGCTCCGGCGGAGAAAGGCATCCCATCTCAAGCGGTGACATTGGAGGCTTGCCCTTGCTTGGGAAGCACGACCCCCTTGGCTGGCGTGTCTTCAGTGAAATTTCGAGAAGGAGAAGGAAACGGATGAGGCGGTGGCCTCCTCTTCATCCTGGAAAGAAGTGACAAGTGGAGTGCCGCAGGGTTCCGTCCTGGGCCCGGTCCTGTTCAACATCTTTATTAATGACTTAGATGAAGGGTTAGAAGGCAGGATCATCAAGTTTGCAGACGACACCAAATTGGGAGGGATAGCCAATACTCCAGAGAACAGGAGCAGGATTCAAAGTGATCTTGACAAATTAGAGAGATGGGCCAAAACTAACAAAATGAAGTTCAACAGGGACAAATGCAAGATACTCCACTTTGGCAGAAAAACAAAATGCAAAGATACAGAATGGGCCTGGCTCGAGAGCAGTACGTGTGAAAAAGATCTTGGAGTCCTCGTGGACAACAAGTTAAACATGAGCCAACAATGTGATGTGACAGCAAAAAAAGCCAATGGGATTTTGGCCTGCATCAATAGGAGCATAGTGTCTAGATCTAAGGAAGTAATGCTACCCCTCTATTCTGCTTTGGTTAGACCACATCTTGAATATTGTGTCCAATTCTGGGCACCACAATTCAAGAGAGATATTGACAAGCTGGGAATGTGTCCAGAGGAGGGCGACTAAAATGATCAAGGGTCTGGAGAACAAGCCCTATGAGGAGCGGCTTAAGGAGCTGGGCATGTTTAGCCTGAAGAAGAGAAGGCTGAGAGGAGATATGATAGCCATGTATAAATATGTGAGAAGTCACAGGGAGGAGGGAGCAAGCTTGTTTTCTGCTTCCCTGGAGACTAGGACGCGGAACAATGGCTTCAAACTACAAGAAAGGAGATTCCATCTGAACATGAGGAAGAACTTCCTGACTGTGAGAGCCATTCAGCAGTGGAACTCTCTGCCCTGGAGTGCGGTGGAGGCTCCTTCTTTGGAAGCTTTTAAACAGAGGCTGGATGGCCATCTGTCAGGGGTGATTTGAATGCAATATTCCTGCTTCTTGGCAGGGGTTGGACTGGATGGCCCATGAGGTCTCTTCCAACTCTTTGATTCTATGATTCTATGATTCTATGGCCGGGCGGGTGTGTTTACTAGGCTTGTTTGATCAAGAAAAAATTTGGTTCTAAACTCGCTTCGTTTCCAGGGGGTGCCAGCGTTTCGAATTTCTGAGGACTTCCGAAATTTAAGATTTCAAAATTTCGAAATTTACGAAATTTCGTTAATTACGAATTGATTCGTTAATGGCGGACGCGATTGCGCAATGCGCTAAAAACACCTCCAAACGGGACGGGGGAACTTCTGAAATTCAGGATGAAATTAAAATACATTAAGTTAGTAAAAATACAAATTAAAATCACTTAAAATTAATTAAATAATAAAATAATAAAATAAATAATAAAATAATAAAATTAATAAAATAATAAAATAAATAATAAAATAATAAAATAAAATAATAAAATAAGTAATAAGATAATAAAATATCTCCAGGAGGAGGAGGAGGAGGATGGGGAGGAAAGGCAACGCTGGCACCTTTTCTCTCCTTCTTTCCCGTCTTAATAATTACGAAATAATTACGAAAATTTGGAAAAATTGTTTCGATTCTTAATTACTCTTCACACTATTCCTGCATGGCTCGATATTGGATCGTAAGCTAATTTAAATACGAATTAATAACGACTTTAGAAACTAACGAACACGATCAAACAAGCCTAGTGTTTACCTTTCGTTTCTAGCTGAATGTTTGGGGTCTCTTTATATGTTTTGAAACAGAGACTGGCTATCACTCGTGAAGGCTTCGGTCCAAACTACGGTGTAAACCCTGGACTGCCTGTGGAGATGTTAGGGATTCCTCATATTCGGAGGAGGAAGGGGAGCAGGGAAGTGCTCAGGAATTGGACGGAGAAGAAAAATCAGATGATGAGGGTTTGAAAGTGCCCATAATCCTAGAGAGACAAAAATAGACTGAGCACAGACGGTGGTCAGCTAGGATAGCTGCTAAAAATGCTAAGCTAATTGGGAGATACCCTAGCACCTCCTGCATGGGGAATTCAGGGCTATAAATCTGTAGCAGGAGCAGTCAGCTTTTCAAGCAATCCTGAGTTAGAGAATTTATTTATTTTTTTAATTTATTTACAGTATTTATATTCCACCCTTCTCACCCCGCAGGGGACTCAGGGCGGATCACAATGCATACATACAAGACAAACATTCAATGCAATAGAAACATTCAATGCCATAGACATAGAAGGTCGACAGCAAGCTAGACAAAAGGCTGGAAGTTCACTCCGACTCGGGCTGGCTTCGAACTCATTGTTGTGGCTCACTTTGAGCCTGAGTTTCTGAGTTTCCTCAGGACAAGGAGGATGATGGGTTACAGATTTTGAACTTGTTTGTTACTGAGGCAGACAGTGTTGATTCTGAAGAAGACATGGCATTTCTGTTCCTCAGGGAAAGAAATGTTGTTTTAGATAAAGATAGTGACTTGAAGTGACTGGACTGACCTTGAAGGAGCTGGGGGTGGTGACGGCTGACAGGGAGCTCTGGCGTGGACTGGTCCATGAGGTCACGAAGAGTCGGAGACGACTGAACGAATGAACAACAACAACAAGTGAAACTTCACAGCTGTAGTTGGATGAGCCGAATGAGTCGGCCCCATCTGGGAGTTCGGGGACTCTCGGTTCCCAGGGAGACCAGTCTCAGGAAAATGAGGGATCCGGCCTTGAAGATGGAGACTTGATTAGGGAGGACCGTTCGCAATTAAGGGTTCGCCAAAGTGCTCGCCTTGCCAACAAACGTGAGATTAGACGTCAACATAATGCTTTCATGTTGGAGAAACATATTTAACGCTCTGATTGAAGTCTGTCCATTGTCAGTGCAATGTTGCTTATACCCTATGAACTTCTCTGAAATTACATCGGCTTTTGGGGAGAGCTTTTAGCTCTTTGGGACTTTAGTTTTACTCTTGATTTCTTGGGGACTTTGTCATGCTGCCATGGATTCTTGTTTAACCAATGCTAAAGGAATGTACTTCATGCTATGTGCCTCTGGATCTTGGGAACTTTGCCTATGCAGTTAAAACTCTGTTTTGGCTATGGAACTTTTGCAACTTTACTTCTATGTTTTGGATTTTGCTTTTTCTTCAATAAACTACAAAACCTACAGCCTTGGTGTGTGGTGGTGTCTTGAGCAAGGTGAATCTATCCTGAGTTGCGACACTCATGACCTCTCGGTCAGTAGTGATTTTAATGCAGGTGACTCCCAAGCAGTTGCGCCACAGACTGGTCCAAAAGAGTTAGCACAACACCAGTATGCAGTCTCCTGGCTTCACCTCGGCCTCCAGCAGCCCTCAGAAGCGCTCCAAGCCCCCAAACCACTCTCCCGGCACCGCAGCCCCTTCCAGCTGGTAGCGAGCCTCCCAAAAGTCCCTCTCCCAGTAGCCTGCATTGGATTCCAGCAGCTGCCTCGCCATGCGGCCACACCAAAACCACTGGAGGGCTATACAATACACACAATGTTGGGTGAATGTGGCAGTTTTACCCTGGCATAACTGGCACTGGGAAGGTGGTTACATTTTTCCAGACCTTGCACAAAGCTGAATAATACATTTCTTAAGGAGACCCATGGTCTTATTTCCGTAATCCCAGAATGTCTCCCATGGTGATCTTTTGATGCAAGGCGTTTGCTGCACGAATCTTGCCTGTGAGAACGTCCTGGTTTCCTGACAAGCAGAGACGTTTCTGCATTCACAACGTAATGTTGAAGTTGCACCCTGTTCTCCTTGTGCCTTCCCCAACCTGCTATTGACAGCCCGGCGTTGCTTTTTAAATGCACTCATTAGGACATTTAATTTGCAGCCGCCGGAATTTATGTTTGTAATTTTGGCAGTGATCGATAAAGGGAACAAAAGAGCCGAATTCAAGGTTTTAACTAAGACAAATAGAATGGGAGGAAGTTGGTTTTGCTTTGCCTTAAAGAAAGATCCTGTGCCGTAAAGGAAAAGGTCTTTAATTTAAGGGCTTAAAGAGAACCGAAGGCGGGTTTGCAGGCGACGGCAGGTGAATAATGCATGCTTTCCATGGCCGAGGAATGTTCTTGTAGTCACTGTGACGCCTTCCCATTGGGGAAATAGTAATGCAGCAGAAACCACAATAGGAAGCAACTAAACATGCCAAGGGCACAAATATGATGATAAATATCTAATAGACTGATGGATTGTTATGTTTCTAGTAGACTTGTGCACAAATCTGTTTTCCTTCGCTACCTTCGAGAGCACATAACTGGAAGGACCCTCCCGGTACGAAAACCTTCCCAACACGAAAGCAAGTGGGAGCTGATCCTGGACTCATGGGCCATTCAGTCCAACCCCATTCTGCCAAGAAGCAGGAATATTGCATTCAAAGCACCCCTGACAGATGGCCATCCAGCCTCTGCTTAAAAGCCTCCAAAGAAGGAGCCTCCACCACACTCCGAGGCAGAGAGTTCCACTGCTGAATGGCTCTCACAGTCAGGAAGTTCTTCCTCATGTTCAGATCATAGAATCATAGAATCCTAGAGTTGGGAGAGACCTCCTGGGCCATCTAGTCCAACCCCATTCTGCCAAGAAGCAGGAATATTGCATTCAAAGCACCCCTGACAGATGGCCATCCAGCCTCTGTTTAAAAGCTTCCAACGAAGAAGCCTCCACCACACTCCGGGGCAGAGAGTTCCACTGCTGAACGGCTCTCACAGTCAAGAAGTTCTTCCTCGTGTTCAGATGGAATCTCCTCTCTTGTAGTTTGAAGCCATTGTTCCATTGCATCCTAGTCTCCAGGGAAGCAGAAAGGAAGCTTGCTCCCTCCTCATAGAATCAGAGAATCATAGAATCAAAGCGTTGGAAGAGACCTCAAGGGTCATCCAGTCCAACCCCCTGTCAAGAAGCAGGAATATTGTAGGCCTGTGCGGTTTCGTTCGTTAATTCGTTAATTCGTTATTAATTCATTATTTTTACCATTTCCGAAGCGATATTGAAACATATTTCCAAACCCGGAAGGGTTTTTAAATATCGAACCAGCAGCCCCCATAGTTTTAACGAGCCTCCGCTCGTTTCGTTAATGGGGTGGAGGCTGCTGGAGTGCTGGTGCCTGGGAGCCAATCCGGCGCTCCCAAACAGTGCACCACCATGGGTCCGTGGCTGCCTGTTTTTGATTGGCCGGCGAGCCCTTTCAAAGCGGCTCCGCGCGGCCCGTAGCTTCAAGAGGGCGAGGGAGTTTGCATTGGGTTGGCTTGGCAATGGCTGCTAGCAACTCGGATTGGATTCATTCCTTGCTGCTGTGAGTGCTGCTTGCTTCATTTTCTGTCTCTTGCCTGTGTTTGGTCCACATTTGGGCCATTTTTTGGTTAATTTTCCATTTTAAAATATTTTTAATATTATTTTTTAATATTATTTTTTAATATTATTTTTTAATATTATTTTTTAATATTATTTTTTAATATTATTTTTTAATATTATTCTTAAAAAATATTCTAAAAAAGAAAAGACTCTTCTGTTGGTGTGTGCTCTCATTTGCTGTCTCCTGCCTGTGTTTGGTCCACATTTGGGCCATTTTTTGGTTAATTTTCCATTTTAAAATATTTTTTAATATGATTTTAATATTATTCTTAAGAAATACCAAAAATATTCTAAAAATTCGTTAATATTTACAAAATTTCTTAAATACCAAAACTTTTTTTTGGAAAGTTTTGTAATTATTTTAAATATCGAAACAAAAAAACACCCCAATTACAAATCGATTTTAGAAACAAATTTTTTCTTGATCAAACAGGCCTAGAATATTGCATTCAAAGCACCCCTGACAGATGGCCATCCAGCCTCTGTTTAAAAACCTCCAAAGAAGGAGCCTCCACCACACTCCAGAGCAGAGAGTTCCGCTGCTGAACAGCTCTCACAGTCAGGAAGTTCTTCTCATGTTCAGATGGAATCTCCTCTCTTGTAGTTTGAAGCCATTGTTCCGTCCTAGTCTCCAAGGAAGCAGAAAACAAGCTTGCTCCCTCCCCCCTGTGGCTTCCTCTCACATATTTATACATGGCTATCATATCTCCTCTCAGCCTTCTCTTCTTCAGGCTAAGCATGCCCAGCTCCTTAAGCCGCTCCTCATAGGGCTTGTTCTCCAGACCCTTGATCATTTTAGTCGCCCTCCTCTGGACACATTCCAGCTTGTCAATATCTCTTGAATTGTGGTGCCCAGAATTGGACACAATATTCCAGGTGTGGTCTAACCAAAGCGGAATAGAGCATGTGGAGCATGACTTCCCTAGATCTAGACACTATGCTCCTATTGATGCAGGCCAAAATCCCATTGGCTTTTTTTGCCACCACATGACATTGTCTCATGTTTAACTTGTTGTCCACAAGGACTCCAAGATCTTTTTCACACGTACTGCTCTCGAGCCAGGCATCATCCCCTATTCTGTATCTTTGCATTTCGTTCTTCCTGCCAAAGTGGAGTATCTTGCATTTGTCACTGTTGAACTTCATTTTCTGAGTTTTGGCCCATCATCTCTCTAATCTGTTAAGATTGTTTTGAATCCTGCTCCTGTCCTCTGGAGAATTGGCTCTCCCTCCCAATTTGGTTCTCCTCTGCTTTTCAGGAGCAGGCAGCACTCCTCAACCGTTGTGTGCTCTTTGCTCTTAAGCCCTTTCTTGAAACCCAGGTCTCCTTTGCAGACCGAGGGTTCAAATGTCAGGAAAGGAGATTCCATCTGGACATGAAGAAGAACTTCCTGACTGTGAGAGCCGTTCAGCAGTGGAACTGTCTGCCCCGGAATGTGGTGGAGGCTCCTTCTTTGGAAGCTTTGAAGCAGACACTGGGTGGCCATCTCTCGGGGGTGCTTTGAATGCTATTTTCCTGCTTCTTGGCAGAATGGGGTTGGACTGGATGATGGCCCATGAGGTCTCTTCCAACTCTTTGATTCCAGGATCTAAGAACTTCCTGGCAGTGAGAGCTGTTCAGCAGTGGAACTCTCTCTCCTGGAGTGTGGTGAAGGTTCCTTCTACGGAGGCTTTGAAACAGAGGCTGGATGGCCATCTGTTGGGGGTGCTTTGAATACAATTGTCCTGTATCTTGACACAATGAGGTTGGACTGGATGGCCCACCAGGTCTCTTCCAACTCTAGGATTCTAGGATCTAAGAACTTCCTGACTGTGACAGCTGTTCAACAGTGGAACTCTCTGCCTCGGAGTGTGGTGGAGGCTCCTTCTTTGGAAGCTTTGAAGCAGAGGCTGGATGGCCATCTGGTGGGGCTGCTTTGAACACAATTGTCCTGCTTCTTGACAGAATGGGTTTGGACTGGATGGCCCACCAGGTCTCTTCCAACTCTAGGATTCCAGGATCTAAGAACTTCCTGGCAGTGAGATCTGTTCAGCAGTGGAACTCTCTGCCCCAGAGTGTGGTGGAGGCTCCTTCTATGGAGGCTTTGAAACAGAGGCTGGGTGGCCATCTGTCAGGGGTGCTTTGAATGCTATTTTCCTGCTTATTGGCAGAATGGGGTTGGACTGGATGGCCCACCACGTCTCAAGGATTCTACGACAACAATTCTGAACTTTGTGCTACCTTTAGTTTTAGTCTGTTCTTGTTTGCTTTTTTTTTGGTCTTATTTGAAAGAGAGGAGATGCTGAAATCTGTGCTTCACCCCTCTGGGAAGGAAGGGGGTTCAAAGGAAGTGTATTTGAGGAACCTGTGCCTTTAAAACAGCCTTTCGAGATGCTAGATAATCGGCAATGTTGTCAAGCAACCCTCTGGACCAAGCCTCCCGCAGCAGCACTAGTGCCGTCTCCATCTCCGTTGCGTTTTCCCCCAACCCTTGGAGTGAGTCACTGTGAGCTCCAATTCTGCAGAAGCCGAACAAGGCAAAGCGAGGCTGGGATAATGAGTCTGACAAAGGCAGACCAGGGAAGGGGGTGAGGAAAAGAAATAACATAAAATAGAAGGAGGGAGAGAGAGAGAGAATGGGAGAGGACAAAGGCATTGTACGTTGAAAGGAGGATCTTCTTCATGGCCCTCATCTCTTGCGAATCTTTTGTGCGAGTATCATTTCCAAAAGGTGAAAATGGGCTGCTGTGAAGGGGAAAACAAAAAGAAGCTCAAAGCCTCGATAATGAGGCAGCATCATTGACTTGCCGCAGAACCTGCCTGTCCGTTTATAAACCTGATTATTATCAACAGCCTTGAAGCTAGACATTCCCAGTTCAAGATGGTTTTCGATCAGGAACTGTGCTTCCCAAATCTTCTTTCTCCACTTCGTGGGGGTCACAGTTTGGTGAAGTCAACACTCCTTGGCAGAGGAGGCTAAAGGCACTTTCACATTTTCTATGACCTGGTGGCATACTCCCATCATAACAGGTTATTTTATTTATCGTGTTAGGAGCAAACCAAACAGTTGTATTGCAGTTTTTAACAAACAAACAAAGTACAACGTTTGCAGGCTTGGTAGTGGATTAAATGTCCTTTGAGCAGTATCTGGCCCCTTGGAGTGCTTCTGGTGTTGCCACGAGAAGGTCCTCCATTGAGCATGTAGCAGGGTTCAGGGTGCATTGCAGCAGGTGGTCAGTGGTTGGCTCTTCTCCGCACTCGCATGTCGTGGATTCCACTTTGTAGCCCCATTTCTGAAGGTTGGCTCTGCATCTCGTGGTGCCAGAGCGCAGTCTGTTCAGCGCCTTCCAAGTCACCCAGTCTTCTGTGTGCCGAGGGGGGAGTCTCTCATTGTGTATCAGTTTGAGCCTGCCACTTTTGGACTCTCACTTGCTGAGGTCTTCCAGCGAGTCTCTCTGTAGATCTTAGAAAACTATTTCTTGATTTAAGTCGTTGACGTGCTGGCTGATACCCAAACAGGGGATGAGCTGGAGATGTCTCTGCCTTGGTCCTTTCACTATTGGCTGCTACTTCCCGGCGGATGCCAGGTGGTGCAATACCGGCTAAGCAGTGTAATTTGGTGTAGGGCGCAGACACCCCGTGATAATGCGGCATGTCTCATTAAGAGCCACATCCACTGTTTTAGTGTGGTGAGATGTGTTCCACACTGGGCATGCATACTCAGCAGCAGAGTAGCATAGCGCAAGGGCAGATGTCTTCACTGTGTCTGGTTGTGATCCCCAGGTTGTGCCAGTCAGCTTTCGTATGATATTGTTTCTAGCACCCACTTTTTGCTTGATATCCAGGCAGTGCTTCTTGTAGGTCAGAGCACGGTCCAGAGTGACTCCTCCCAGGTATTTGGGTGTGCTGCAATGCTCCAGTGGGATTCCTTCCTTCCCAGGTAATCATCCTCAGAGCTCGGGATTAGGCCTGGGTAACAACGGAAAAATTTGTTTCTAAAATCGATTTGTATTTGCGGGGTTTTTTTGTTTCGATATTTAAAATAATTACAAAATTTTCCTTTTAAAAAGTTCGATATTTACGAAATTTCGTAAATGGTAAAAAATTAACGAATCGATTTCCGAAACAATAACGAATCGATTCGTTAATGGCGGACGCGACCGCGAAATACGCTAAAAAACCTCCAAAACCTTCTGAAGCTTCCCCCTCCCTCTGTTGTTGACTGTTGGTGTGTTATTATAATTTTTTTTCACTAATTAAACCATAAAACTGGCCCAGACATGCGGAAATAATAACGAAACGACCTCAAAACAATAACGAAACGAATACAATATCGAAATACGAAGCATTTACAAAACGTTTTTGAAAATTTTTTTTTTGATAATTGCTCCAGAATGGTTCGTTATCGTTTTGTAATTGAAAAAATTAACGAATTATTAACGAATTACGAATTAACAAAACGAAACCGCCCAGCCCTACTCGGGATACTTGTCTGTTCTTGAGATGAAAGGCACATGTCTGTGTTTTAGATGGATTAGGGATCAGCTGGTTTTCCCTGTAATAGGCAGTGAGAGCACTTAGAGCTTCGGAGAGCTTCTGTTCAACCATCTCAAAGCTCCCTGCTTGAGCAGTAATGGCACGATCATCAGCATAGATGAAACTCTCTGTCCCTTCTGGCAGTGGCTGGTCATTGTTCTGTTGTAATTTTAGAGTTTTTTAAATACTGGTAGCCAGATTTTGTTCATTTCCATGATTTCTTCCTTTCTGTTGAAATTGTCCACATGCTACCAGTATTAAAAAACTCTAAAATTACAACAACAGAGAGGAAACAAACAAGGACATATAATCACCTCTCAACAAAAGTTTGCTCCAGGCACTGTCAGGCCATTATATGCTAATCAAGGTGGTCAGTTGAAACATTCACACCCAACTCCAGCAGACAAGAGTTTGCTCCAGGCACTGCCAAGCCATTATATGCTAATCAAGGTGGTCAGTTGAAACATTCACACCTAGCTCCAGCAGACAAGAGTCCTTTGCCCCAACCTGTCATTCCACAGATATATAAACCCTTTTTTCCTACTTCCAACAGACCTCACTACCTCTGAGGATGCTTGCCAAAGATGCAGGCGAAACGTCAGGAGAGAATGCCTCTAGAACATGGCCACATAGCCCGAAAAAACCTACAACAACCCAATTGCATTCCATGAAAGCCTTCGACAATACAAGTTTTCACTCATTTTTGAAAGGTCAGGAGGGAGGGGGCTGATCTAAAATCCCTAGGCAGGGAGTTCCACAGCCAAGGGGCCGCCACAGAGAAGGCCCTGTCTCTCGTCTCCATGAAACATGCTTGCAAAGCAGGTGGGATCGAGAGCAGGGCCTCCTCTGATGATCTCAAGTTCCTGGTGGGTTCGTAGGAAGAGATGCATTCAGATAGATAAGCTGGGCCGGAACTGTTATGGCCATACAACCCAAAAAACCTCCAACAACCCAGTGATTCCAGCCATGAAAGCCTTCAACAATACAAAATCCTTTTATTCTTTTAAGTTCAGGGTGGGTTTTTTTAGGCCAGTGTTTCTCAACCTGGGGTCGGGACCCCTTGGGGGGGTCGTAAGGGAGTGTCAGAGGGGTCACCAAAGATCATCAGAAAACACAGTATTTTCTGTTGGTCATGGGAGTTCTGTGTGGGAAGTTTGGTCCAATTCTATCGTTGGTGAGGTTCAGAATGTTCTTTGGTTGTAAGTGAACTATAAATCCCAACAACTACAACTCCCAAATGTCAAACTATATCTTCAAAAGGGAGCCCCCGGTGGCGCAGTGGGTTAAAGCACTGAGCTGCTGAGCTTGTTGATCGAAAGGTCGCAGGTTCGATTCTGGGGAGCGGCGTGAGCTTCCGCTGTCAGCCCTAGCTTCTGCCAACCTAGCAGTTCGAAAACATGCAAATGTGAGTAGATCAATAGGTACCGCTCCGGCGGGAAGGTAACGGCGCTCCATGCAGTCATGCCAGCCACATGACCTTGGAGGTGTCTACGGACAACGCTGGCTCTTCGGCTTAGAAATGGAGATGAGCACCACACCCCAGAGTCAGACATGACTGTACTTAATGTCAGGGGACTACCTTTACCTTTTATTTTCCCCAAACTCCACCAGTGTTCACATTTGGGCATATTGAGCATTCATACCAAGTTTGGTCCAGATCCATCATGGTTTGAGTCTCTGGATGTGGGTGAACTCCAAAACTCAAGGTCAATGCTTTCCAAACCCTTCCAGTATTTTTTCTTGGTCATGGGTCCGTGTACTAAGTTTGTTTCAACTCCATTGATAGTGGAGTTCTGAATGCTCCTTGATTGTAGGTGAACTATAGATCCCAGCCACTATAACTCTCAAATAGCAAAATCAACCCCACAACCGCAACAGTATTCAAATATGGGCATATTGGGCATTCGTGCCAAATTTGGTCCAATGAATGAAAATACATCCTGCATATCAGCTATTTACATTACAGTGCATAACAGTAACAAAACTACAGTGATGAAGTAGCAAAGAAAATAATTTTTTAGTTGGGGGTCAGCACAACATGAGGAACTGCATTAAGGGGTCGCGGCATTAGGAAGGTTGAGAAACACTGCTTCAGGCGCGCTTGGATTGTGAAGGAGAAGGCCAGCAGGTGACTCATGAGACCAAAATCATCTAGAGCCATGCAGGTATAATGGCCATCCCATCAACGTTCATCTAACCCAGTTCAATCTGCATTATAATAAAAGCGTAAATGAGTCCTCAGATGTATGACCTAACCTTCTGATGGCCAAATTCTGTGATTCAGAAGATTATGACTCAGGTGGACTATGCAGAGCTATTATCTATTTCTTTTCAGACCAACCGGGAGATGTGAGTCGTTGGCGAAAGGTGAGAGGGCTTTGAGAGAGCATCTTTGCCCACCTGATTCTATGAAAGCACATTGGATCTGGAGCTGTGACAAAGTTT
Source organism: Anolis sagrei ordinatus (assembly GCF_025583915.1). NCBI lineage: Eukaryota > Metazoa > Chordata > Lepidosauria > Squamata > Anolidae > Anolis > Anolis sagrei. The sequence goes on along the minus strand of NW_026847771.1, from coordinate 109,447,236 downwards.
GTATTGTGAATGTTATGGGTGTGTGTGAGTGGGCAGCTGGTGTCACTGTGGGAGGTAAACCAGTGTTTCTGTGTGGTTCTTCTCCAGGGACCGAAGCTGAGTCATCCATTTACCTTCCCATCCTTGGGTGACTCATCTCTCCCACTTTCAGAGACAGAAGCAAACTTCTGACAGGAGGAATATGACCCTGCAAAACGATGCAGCGGATGAGATCTTACTGGGTGTAAAACTGGACCCCCGAGACCAACAAAATGCTTTGCAAGTGGGCTTTGTTGGCTCCAGACATTCAGGTGCGCCTTCCTGGAAATGGCTGATGGAACCGCTGACCTCGTGCCAAGAAACGATGCATCAGGCTCTTGGATGTCTCCCTTTCCTGTCTGCCAGGAACCAAATCCCACTTTGCAAAACAAATGGGCCAGAGGAGAAGGAGGAATCAATTCCAGGTGGGACGAGACAGGGCGGAAAGGAGGAGCTTTCGCCTTCCCATAATGTAGTCAATGCAACTGAAGGAAAGATTGGATAGGATCTGGACTGAAGATTAAAAACAGAGCTCCAATTAATTGGAGCCAGCCATCTGGACTTCTCAACGAACCCCCTTAGGATCTGGGCTGTCTTCTGATGCCAGCGGATCATCCATCTTGGCTGGAGAAGTTCATCCATCCGTTCCGTCAACAGTGGAAGATGCGACGCAATGGGACGGCCAAGAATTTGTGGAAGAGAGAAGCAGGAAGGAGATGGAAGGGGTCCTTGGGCACCTGAGGGTCTCATTGCAGTAAGAATTTAAAAAGGAAGATACTGGGGGTCTTAGGCATCCGTCTATTCTGACTGGTTAATGTCATTGAAGAAAGCTGTGCCGATGATTACATAGGAAAACCTGATGCTCCAGTATGCTGATGACAACATCGCCTGTGCGCATTCAGAAGAAGACCTACAAGCCACTCTAAACACCTTCGCAGAAGCATACGAGAAGCTCGGCCTGTCATTGAACATCGAGAAAACCAAAGTGCTCTTCCAGCAGTCACCAGCCAATCCCTCTCCAATGCCAGAAATACAGCTTAATGGTGTAACATTAGAAAATGTTGACCATTCCCACTACCTTGGCAGTCACCTCTCCACCAAAGTCAACATTGACACTGAAATTCGACACTGCCTGAACTCTGCAAGTGCAGCATTTTCCTGGATGAAGCAGAGAGTGTTTGAGGACTGGGACATGTGTAGGGATACCAAGGTGCTTGTTTATAAAGCTATTGTCCTCCCAACCCTACTCTGTGCCTGCGAGACGTGGACTGTCTACAGACATCATACTCAACTCCTGGAATGATTCCATCAGCGCTGCCCTCTTCTTGACGTGCATCTTCTCCCACAGTGATGGCATTGGTTTCCAGGTGGAAGGCGGTCCCGGTCGGGGTTGGCTTGGCACGCCTTCCTCTTGGCACGTTTCTCTCTTTCACCCTCCATTTGTGCCTCTTCAAATTCTGCAGCACTGCTGGTCACAGCTGACCTCCAGCTGGAGCGCTCAAGGGCCAGGGCTTCCCAGTTCTCAGTGTCTATGCCAGACTTTTTAAGGTTGGCTTTGAGCCCATCTTTCAATTTCTTTTCCTGCCCACCAACATTCCGTTTTCCATTCTTGAGTTCGGAGTAGAGCAACTGCTTTGGGAGACGGTGGTCGGGCATCCGGACAACATGGCCGATCCAGTGGAGTTGATGGCGGAGGACCATCTCTTCAGTGCTGGTGGTCTTTGCTTCTTCCAGCATGCTGACATTTGTCCGCCTGTCTTCCCAAGAGGTTTGCAGGATTTTTTGGAGGCAACGGTGATGGCATCGTTCTAGGAGTTGCATGTGATGTCTGTAGACAGTCCACGTTTCGCAGGCATATAGCAGGGTTGGAAGGACAATAGCTTTATAAACAAGTCCCTTGGTCTCCCTACGGATGTCTCGGTCCTCAAATGCTCTCTGCTTCATTTGCACTCGCAGAGCTCAGGCGGTGTTGTATTTCAGTCTCTATGTTGACGTCTGTAGACAGTCCACGTTTCGCAGGCATAGAGCAGGGTTGRGAGGACAATAGCTTGATAAACAAGCACCTTGGTATCCCTACAGAAGTCCCGGTCCTCAAACACTCTCTGCTTCATTCGGAAAAATGCTGCACTCGCAGAGCKCAGGCAGTGTTGTATTTCAGTCTCAATGTTGACGTCTGTAGACAGTCCATGTTTTGCAGACATAGAGCAGGGTTGGGAGGATAATAGATTGATAAACAAGCACCTTGGTTTCCCTACGGATGTCCCGGTCCTCAAACACTCTTTGCTTCATTCGGAAAAATGCTGCACTTGCAGAGCTCAGGTGGTGTTGTATTTCGCTGTCGATGTTGACTTTTGTGGAGAGGTGGCTGCCAAGGGAGCGAAAATGGTCAGCATTTTGTAATGTTACCCCATTAAGCTGTATCTCTGGCATTGGAGAGGGATTGGCTGGTGACTGCTGGAACAGCACTTTGGTTTTCTCGATGTTCAATGACAGGCCGAGCTTCTCGTATGCTTCTGCGAAGGTGTTTAGAGTGGCTTTTAGGTCTTCTTCTGAATGCACACAGACGACATTGTCATCAGCATACTGGAGTTCTATAACAGATGTTGTCGTAACCTTGGTTTTGATAATACATGACATAAACAATATGTTGAAACCATCCAGACTTATGGAAATGGAGTCGTTCTCATGATAGAAACATCCATTCCGTCTTTCTCCTCCATTCAGCGATAGCTAGCCACAGCAAAGCCATTCATAAATACGTAAACATGCCTCTGTTCCCTCTATTTATATCCTGCGAATTTCCAACCTTAATGGATTCTTTGGTTGGTCTAATTTATATTTCTTCCCATTGCATTGAGACGACACTGATTTGATTTAATTGGCTGCCGTTCTGTGGATGGCGTGGCTGCAATTTATCCTTTAAGGGAAGGGAAGAGAAAGAGAAAGAGAACGATCAGAGCCTATTGTTTGTTTGTAGCAGGAGGAAATTCATCAAAGCAAGCCGGGTTTTTAAATAGTTTCTCTCATTAAAGCCTCTTAATTAGGTTTCTTCTGTTCTGGCGTGAGGGGATGGGGAGGGGCCCCTGGTGAAAACTTCAAAACTACAATTAAATTAACTCGAATCGGAGAAGAAACCTTGAACTCCAGGCCGGTTGCCTCCTCCTTGGGTTGGGTTTCATCTAGGTTTGAGGCCCACGGAGTCCCCACGGCGGTGGTTATCCTATAATTATATCCTTTAATTATAACCACAACACTGGAGGGCTAAGAGATCTCCAAACAGAGGTCAGCAGCCCATAAGCATTCTTAAACACACCCAATAATTTGGATTTTCCCAGGGAGGCTTTTCAAACAATCCTCTTTGAACAGAGGAGACTCTTCCATCCCTTGGCGAGAAATATTTCCCTTTAGTTTTAAGCAAAGCTTGCAGAAGGAAAAAAAAATAGACTGCAATCAATGTGCTAAACCAGCATGGAGTGCATCTACACTGCAGAATTAATGCAGTTTGGCATCACTTTCACTGTCATTGATGAAGGCATGATGAAAATACACAATACATATATCTATATAAATAAAAATGCAAAGTTCGTTTGTGGGATTAACATAACTCAAAAACCACTGCACGAATTGCTTCCAAATTTGGCCACAAGACAACTACTAACCCAAGGAGTGACCATCACTAAAAAAAATTGATTTTGTCATTTGGGAGTTGAAGTTGCTGGGGTTTATAGTTCACCTACAATCAAAGAGCATTCTGAACTTCACCAATGACGGAATTGAACCAAATATGGCACATGGGACTCCCATGACCAACAGAAAACACGTGAAGGGATTGGTGGGCATTGACCTTGAGTTTGGGAGTTGTAGTTCATCTACATCCAGAGAGCACTGTGGACTCAAACAATGATGGTTCTGGACCAAACTTGGCACTGATACTCAAAATGCCCAAATATGAATACAGATGGAGTTTGGGGAAAATAGACCTTGACTGGGTTGTTGTAGGTTTTTTCGGGCTATCTGGCCATGGTCTAGAGGCATTTTCTCCTGACGTTTCGCCTGCATCTATGGCAAGTATCCTCAGAGGTAGTGAGGTCTGTTGGAACTAGGAAAAAGGGTTTGGAACATCTGACTTGTGTGACAAACAAAAACTTGGACGTCCTGTGACAGCAACAACCGAGTTTCACAAGCAAAAGGTTGACAGATTAATTCAGGATGATCATCGTATCACTCAGAGAGAAATTTCAAGCATGATCGGCATTTCACAAGAACATGTGGGTCACATTATCGCTTTGCTTGGCTATCGGAAGATCTGTGCATGATGGGTACCCAGGATGCTGACGCCTGAAATGAAAGTGCACAGACTTGAAACTTCAGATAGTAAGTTCAAGCATAATCGGGATTTCACAAGAATGTGTGGGTCACATTTTTGCTTTGCTTGGCTATCGGAAGATCTGTGCACGATGGGTACCCAGGATGCTGACGCCTGAAATGAAAGCCCACAGACTTCTTCCGTGGCGGCTTCAGAAAACTCGCTCATTGTTGACAGAAATGTATCCAACTGTCTGGTGATTATGTGGAAAAGTGAGTAGTATTGTTGAAGGCTTTCATGGCCCGAATCACTGATTTGTTGTAGGTTTTTTCGGGCTATATGGCCATAGTTTAGAGGCATTCTCTCCTGACGTTTCGCCTGCATCTATGGCAAGCATCCTCAGAGGTAGTGAGGTCTGTTGGAACTAGGAAAAGGGGTTTATATATCTGTGGAATGACCAGGGTGGGACAAAGGACTCTTGTCTGCTGGAGCTAGGTGGGAATGTTTCAACTGACCACCTTGATTAGCATTTGATGGTCTGGCAGTGCCTGGAGCAATCTTTTGTTGAGAGGTGATTAGCTGTCCTTGTTTGTTTCCTCTCTGTTGTGGTGCTGTTGTAATTTTAGAGGTTTTTTTTTAATACTGGTAGCCAGGTTTTGTTCATTTTCATGGTTTCCTCCTTTCTGTTGAAATTGTCCAATAGACCTTGACATTTGGGAATTGTAGTTATTTAGATTTATAGTTCACCGACAATCAAAGAGCATTCTGAACCCTATGAACGAGAGAATTGGGACAAATTTCCCACAAAGAACCCCCATGACCAACAGAAAATTCTTAAGGCTCTCTTCACCAGGGCAAGAAAATGTAATCAAAGCCCTCCTGACAAAGAGCCATCCAGCCAGAGATAGAGATATGATTCACACACACACACAGATATAGTATCACAGATGTGAAAGGGACCCCCAAAGAAGGACAATGATATGCATGTTGCATGTTCCAAAGTAGGCAAACCAGATAATCTCCACATCAACACTGGCAAAGAAACAGCAAGAAATACTGTTTACCCAAGACATTGCATATATTAGAAACCAACACTTTCTCATTACTTTATTTTGGAGATCACCAGACTGGGCCACAGCAACGCCTGGCAGGGGACAGCTAGTTGGAAAATATATATAGGGTGTAACCATATTAGAAATAGGAATTAGAAAATATATATGAAATCACAAAGAATGCATGAACATTCTCTTGGGAAGAGATGCTCTTCCTAAAAGCTGCAAATTAGATGCCACAAAGAGGCCAGAAAGAGGCCAGGGTCTAGGAAAGGAATGTCTAGGGCTTCTGGCAAATATCAAGAGACCCTCTCGTACCAAACAGGGCTTATTGTAAGATTAATGATTGGAGCCTTGTCATCAAGAGGCTTCTTCCATACCAGGAAGGATTTATGTCAAGATGGATGGGAGTTCTTGCTATCAGTAGCTGGTAGTAGACCGTGACACTCTGGCGCTATGGGGTACAGAATGGTCCTCTAATAGCAACTCTTTAGATAAAGGTGCTTAATGGAAGATTAAAGGTATTGAAGTTAAAAATATGCTGTTGGAAACAATGTAAAGTGGAATTTTGTGACACACATTATGATGCTTGTATGATGTATGTATATTATTATAAAGGGTATATAAACCAAGGCAATTCCTTTGTTCACTACCCTGTTTCCTGGAATACTGTTGTTGTTGTTCATTCGTTCAGTCGTCTCCGACTCTTCGTGACGTCATGGACCAGCCCACGCCAGAGCTCCCTGTCGGCTGTCACCACCCCCAGCTCCTTCAAGGTCAGTCCAGTCACTTCAAGGATGCCATCCATCCATCTTGCCCTTGGTCGGCCCCTCTTCCTTTTGCCTTCCACTTTCCCCAGCATAATTGTCTTCTCTAGGCTTTCCTGTCTCCTCATGATGTGGCCAAAGTACTTCAACTTTGTCTCTAGTATCTTTCCCTCCAGTGAGCAGTCGGGCTTTATTTCCTGGAGGATGGACGGGTTGGATCTTCTCGCAGTCCAAGGCACTCTCAGCACTTTCCTCCAACACCACAGCTCAAAAGCATCTCTCTTCCTTCGCTCAGCCTTCCCGAAGGTCCAGCTCTCACATCCGTAGGTGACTACAGGGAAGACCATGGCTTGGACTAGGCAATGGATCTTGGTTGCCAGTCTGATGTCTCTACTCTTTACTATTTTATCGAGATTGGACATTGCTCTCCTCCCAAGAAGGAAGCGTCTTCTGGAATACTAGCAAGGTCCATATCTGGTGGGTGCCAACTGAGAATTAACTGCATTTTTGCAGACCTCAGGGACTCTCTGTTGTCTCTTTTCCCCAAACCTCCTCCCTGCCATTGCATCATGGCTCAATGCTATGCAATCTGTCAGGATGCCCAAGTGCGATCTTGGAGGATAGGCTGCATAGGCCATTCTGACATAGAATTCTAGAGTTGGCCATCCAATCCAACCCAATTCTGTCAAGTAGCAGGACAATCGCATTCAAAGCACCCCCGACAGATGACCATCCAGCCTCTGTTTAAAAGCCTCCATAGAAGGAGCCTCCACCACACTCTGGGGCAGAGAGTTCCACAGCTGAACAGCTCTCACATTCTTCCTAATGCTCAGACGGAATCTCCTTTCTTGTAGTTTGAAGCCATTGCTTCATTGCATCCTAGTCTCCGGGGCAGCAGAGAACAAGCTTGCTCCCTCCTCCTCCTTGTGACTTCCTCTCACATATTTATACATGGTTATCATGTCTCCTCTCAGCCTTCTCTTCTGAAGGCTAAACATGCCCAGCTCTTTAACCAAAGCTTGCAGGAAAAAATAGACTGCAATCAATGGGCAAAACCAGCATCTCTACCGAAGAATTAATGCAGTTTGGCATCACTTTCACTGTCATGGCTCAATGCTATGCAATCTGTCAGGATGCCCGAGTGTGCCCTTGGAGGATGGGATGCATGGGCCATTCTGATGTGATGGAATGTGGGGAGAAGAGAGCTAATCACCTCTCAACAAAGTATTCCCCCAGGCACTAAGAAGTCACGCCTTGAAAATGCTAAGCCATTAAATGCTAATCAAGGTGGCGAATTGCTCCATTCTTACTTACTTACTTATTTACTTAGGTGACCCCTCGTAGCTCGAGGACGATTGTCTTCCAGGCTTGGTGTCCTGGTGGAGGGTCCGTAGGTGGCTGTGGAGCCCTATTTTTGACCCACATGCTCTCCCGCAGTGAGGGCATTGGTTTCCAGGTGGAAGACGATACCAGTCAGGGTCCATGTGAAGGATCTTCTTCCAGTAGACCACAAGCAGAAAATGCAAACTGTCTTGGTAAGCTCCTGCACAGAAAACCTAAGCATGTAACTGTTGCCAAAACTCCCAGACTCAGCTAGCTTCTCAGGTATAGCCCAACCAATCAGCTTCATACTTTGCATTTTCTGTTATCACACACACCAACTGGTTTTTACATGCTCCAACAAAAACTGCTTAAAGTGCAAAAGCAAAGAGGGAATACTTAGGCGATCCTTCATTGTCTGAGTAGGATAGTCTTCCAGGATTGGTGTACCAGTGGTGAGTCCATAGGTGACTGTGGAGGCTGCATGTTCTCCTGCAGTGAGGGCATTGGTTTTCAGACAGAAGGTGATCCTGGTCAGGGTTGGCTTGACACACCTTCCTCTTGGCACATTTCTCTCTTTCGCCCTCCATTCATGCCTCTTCCAATTCTGCAGCATTGCTGGTCACAGCTGACCTCCAGCTGGAGTGCTCAAGGGCCAGGGCTTCCCAGTTCTCAGTGTCTATGCCAGAGTTTTCAAGGTTGGCTTTGAGCCCATCTTTCAATCTCCTGTCCACCAACATTCCGTTTTCCGTTCTTGAGTTCAGAGTAGAGCAACTGCTTTGGGAGACTGTGATCTATGGGCATCCGGACAACGTGGCTGGTCCAGCGGAGTTGATGGTGGAGAAGCATTGCTTCAGTGATGGTGGTCTTTGCTTTTTCCAGCATGCTGACATTTGTCTGCTTGTCTTCCCAAGAGATTTGCAGCGCTGATGGAATCGTTCCAGGAGTTGCATGTGATATCCGTAGACAGTCCACGTCTCGCAAGTGTATAGCAGGGTTGAGAGGACAATAGCTTTATAAACAAGCACCTTAGTCCCCCTACAGATGTTTTCCAGCACGCTGACATTTGTCTGCTTATCTTCCCAAGAGATTTGCAGGATTTTCCAGAGGCAGCGCTGATGGAATCGTTCCAGGAGTTGCATGTGACGTCTGTAGACAGTCCACGTTTCCCAGGAATATAGCAGGAGTGGGAGGACAATAGCTTTATAAACAAGCACCTTAGTCCCCCTACAGATGTTTTCCAGCACGCTGGCATTTGTCTGCTTGTCTTCCCAAGAGATTTGCAGGATTTTCCAGAGGCAGCGCTGATGGAATTGTTCCAGGAGTTGCATGTGACGTCTGTAGACAGTCCACGTTTTGCAGGCGTATAGCAGGGTTGGGAGGACAATGGCTTTATAAACAAGCACCTTGGTCTCCCTACGGATGAGAATACCATCAAAATACAATGCCGAGCAGAAGAGAAAACTGATTCTCCATGGACAGTTCCTGGGAAAAATGGAGAGCCAAACGGACAAGGAAAAAACATGGCTGTGGCTCACAAATGGAACTTGGAAAAAGGAGAAGGTGGCCCTGATTGTGGCAGCTGAAGCCATTAGAACCAACGTTCAGTGGCTTTCTTCATTGGGACAACCTGGTGCCAGGATCATTCCAACCTTGAATTGCAGTTAAGTTTAACTCCGATTCCTTTTAGCAAAGCGATTTAATAACCCATTGTTTGATATTGGCCTTTTCCAAGCAAGCCTTACTTAACATTTACTATTGATTGTTTCACTGAACAATATAGCAAGTTGTGGTTATTCAAAGCTGGAAAGGAACAAAACGAGTAAGTGCCACCAAGGTGAAAGAATAGAAGGAGATCGGGCTCCACACGCTATACAAATGGACCACCGAAGAAAAGAAGTATTCAATATTCATTTGTATAGAGAGTGCATGCATTGCATTCCACCACTTCAGAGATTGACGAGACCCCGAAGAAGGCCAATTTTTGATGAAGCTGAAATGTGTCGGGCTTTTGAAAAAAAGAAACAGTTTGGATCATTACAAAGCAGGTGGTGCCCAGTCTCCTTTTATTCGTTCACTAATCAAAACTGGCAGCCAAAGAGCCTGCTGACTCCTCTCCATACACAAGAACGCTATAACAACAGAGTAGCAGTGCAAACACTGGCCTCTATGCTCTGCTTCACAAAGGCACAACAAACAGGCAGGCATAAATTTGCAAAAGTGCGTAATGGGCTAAAAAGCGTCTCCAAGGTCCCAGGATCTGCAGTAGAAGCAGGGGCGGCTCGTCCATTACGTGAAGTAAGCGGTCGCAGAATACTTTTTTTTGCCGGGGGTGCAGAGGCGCCTCTGTAAATGCCCCTCGACCGCCACTTGAGGAGCGCCCCCTCAGCTCACAACAGCCCTAGCAGTCCGGGGGGAGCCTCGGCTTTCTTGCCTCGCTGCCGGGCGATCCTCTTCTCAAAGGGGCCGGGCCCTTGAGCCTCGCCTAGCCCCCCTCGTTCCTGCTCCACCTGGCCACCGGGTGTGCGAGCAGAGCCGGCGCTCAATCGTTCTCCACATTCGATCCCTTCCCCATGACCGGCTCCCTTTCCCAATCCCCCGGCGCTCCACCCACCTCCTCTCCTCTCCCCAATCCGCTGGTGGGCCAAGGGGCGGAGCCGCCACGTCTGGCCCGCTTCGGGTCCAGAGGCGTGTCTGAAGACCCCAGCGTGCGCACCAAAAGTCACCTCTTCTCCTGACTTTCTCTTCAGCCATTGGGACCAAGAGAGAGAGAGAGAGAGAGAGAGAGAGCCCCTCCGGCTGGAGGTATCTCCCACCTCCGCTCCCTCCTTTGTTTTTGCGCCTACCTTCAGGAAAGGTGGGCATCTCCACCTCTCTCTCTCTCTCTCTCTCTCTCTCTCTTGGTCCCCATGGCTGAGGAGAAAGTCAGGAGAAGAGGTGACTTTTGGTGCACACGCCGGGGTCTTCAGGCACGCCTCCGGACCCAAAGCGGGCCAGGCAAGGGAGCAAGTGCGGCAAGTGTAGTTACTGGGATGTATAGTTCACCTACAATCAAAGAGCATTCTGAACTCCACCAATGATGGAATTGAACCAAATATGGCACACAGAACTCCCACGACAAACAGAAAATATATATCAATGATTGGTTGGGGGGGGGGCAAAATACTGTTTGCTTACCTTTGAAAATTACCTAGGGCTGCCTCTGAGTAGAAGAGCAACACAGGCCACACCGTGGAGACCCTCCCTCTGTGAAGTGTTGGGGTTCTGTACTGCCTATTAGTGCAAATGTTCGTTTGTGGTAAGTTCTTGGTGGTATGGGCATACCAAATCACCTTGTCTCTCTTCTGAGGAATCTGTATAAGGACCAAGTGTGGAGAAGTGTGAATTTTAATCTACAATTATGTATAATTATAGGTAGGTGTTTAAAAGGGTAAGTATTAGGCTTGGTTGATCTGGTTCGGAAGTTTCTAAAATCGGAATGAATTCGTATTTAAATGACTTTTTAAATTATTATTATTATTATTATTATTATTATTATTATTATTATTATTATCTTTATTTGTACCCCGCTAGCATCTCCCGAGGGACTCGATGCGGCTTACATAGGCCAAGGCCTCAAAACACAATATAACAATACAATACCTAAAGCAAATTAAAGACAGTTAAGCAGTATAACAACAAACAATAAACAATACATCAAGACACTATAAAACTGGGCCAGGCCAGAGTAATGGGTACAGGGATTAAAAGTGCTGATGTGACAGGTGATATGTAAGGATTATAGGGTAAGTGCAGAGTGCGGTGTGCGGCAATCTCAATTCTACTAAAGTGCTTCTGGGACTTGTTGTTGGAGATTCCTATTCTGGGAAGGCACATCGGAACAGCCAGGTCTTCAAGTTCTTTCTAAAGACTGCCAATGTAGGGGCCTGTCTAAGATCTTTGGGGAGGGCGTTCCAGAGTCGGGGGGCCACCACGGAAAAGGCCCTGTCTTGTGTCCCCACCAAACGCGCTTGCGATACAGGCGGGATCACGAGCAGGGCCTCTCCAGATGAATGGAGTGAGCGCATGGGTTCGTAGACAGAGATGCGGTCACGCAGGTAGGCTGGTCCCAAACCGTTCAGGGCTTTGTAGGTAAGCAACTGCACCTTAAATTGGGCTTGGAAAATAAATGGCAGCCAGTGGAGCTCCTTGAACAGAAGGGTTGACCTCTCTCCGTAAGGGCCCCCAATTAACATCCCGGTTGCTGCCCATTGGACTAGTTGGAATTTCCGAGCCGTTTTCAAGGGCAGCCCCATGTAGAGCGCATTACAGTAGTCCAATCTAGAGGTGACCAAGGCATGGACCACCCCGGCCAGATCAGCCTTTGCGAGGTACGGTCGCAGTTGGCGCACGAGTCTCAATTGTGCAAAAGCCCTCCTGGACACCACCGACGCCTGAGCCTCAAGCGTAAGCGATGAGTATAAGGACCAAGTGTGGTGAAGTGTGGATTTTAATCTGCAGTTATGTATAATTATAGATAGGTGTTTAAAAGGGTAAGTATTAGGCTTGGTTGATCTGGTTCGGAAGTTTCTAAAATCGGAATGAATTCGTATTTAAATGACTTTTAAAACAATTTCAAGCCATGCTGGAATAGTGTGAGGAGTAATAACGAATTGAAACAATTTACCCATTTTTCGGAATTATTTTCGGATGTCTGGTCAAGGTGTACTTACTTCATTGCCTGACTTACCGGGCAAGGCCTGTTGCGGTGGGGGGCACCCTTCCCTCTGGCCATGTTGGTAGCAGGGGCTTCTCCTTCCCAGAAGCCCCTGCGTGGCGGGAAGTTTCCCGCCACTGGGTCAGCTGGCCAACCAGCAGCCAGCCCCACCCAGCACCTGGCATTGGCCAGGGGCTGGTTAGACCTGCTTCGAGTTGTCCTCCCACCCACCCTGCATGTTCATGTTTTTGTTCAGTGTTGCAGTTGTTGTTCATTATCTGTTCAATGTATTGTCGAAGGCTTTCATGGCTGGAATCACTAGGTTCTTGTAGGTTTTTTCGGGCTATAGGGCCATGTTCTAGAGGCATTTCTCCTGACGTTTCGCCTGCATCTATGGCAAGCATCCTCAGAGGTAGTGAGGTCTGTTGGAAATAGGAAAATGGGTTATATATCTGTGGAATGACTGGGGTGGGGCAAAGAGCTCTCTGCTGAAGCTAGGTGTGAAAGGAGGAGACACCCTGCATGTTCATGTTTTGTTCAGTGTTGCAGTCGTTGTTCATTATCTGTTCGTCACAACTCCGGTTGGCATGTGGCATGGGCCCTGGATCTGGTTCTGCCCCTCCCCTACTGGCGGGGAGGGAGCATCCGGCGGTTTCCAGGGGTGCCGTGTCATGTGGCCCGGTATTGTGCCAGTGGGCCCCCTGTTGGACTCATCAGGTATCGGTCAGCAGCAGGCTGATCGATCTTGATCCAGAACCCATGCCTAGCAGCCAACCCTGTGTTAGAATCATAGAATCATAGAATCAAAGAGTTGGAAGAGACCTCATGGGCCATCCAGTCCAACCCCCTGCCAAGAAGCAGGAATATTGCATTCAAATCACCCCTGACAGATGGCCATCCAGCCTCTTTAAAAGCTTCCAAAGAAGGCGCCTCCACCACACTCCGGGGCAGAGAGTTCCACTGCTGAACGGCTCTCACAGTCAGGAAGTTCTTCCTCATGTTCAGATGGAATCTCCTCTCTTGTAGTTTGAAGCCATTGTTCCATTGCGTCCTAGTCTCCAGGGAAGCAGAAAACAAGCTGTGCTCCCTCCTCCCTGTGGCTTCCTCTCACATATTTATACATGGCTATCATATCTCCTCTCAGCCTTCTCTTCTTCAGGCTAAACATGCCCAGCTCCTTAAGCCGCTCCTCATAGGGCTTGTTCTCCAGACCCTTGATCATTTTAGTCGCCCTCCTCTGGACACATTCCATGGCTTGTCAATATCTCTCTTGAATTGTGGTGCCCAGAATTGGACACAATATTCCAGGTGTGGTCTAACCAAAGCGGAATAGAGCATGGGGAGCATGACTTCCCTAGATCTAGACACTAGGCTCCTCTTGATGCAGGCCAAAATCCCATTGGCTTTTTTTGCCGCCACATCACATTCCTGGCTCATGTTCCCCTTCCTCCCCACGAGGACTCCAAGATCTTTTTCACACGTACTGCTCTCGAGCCAGGCATCCCCCATTCTGTATCTTTGCATTTCATTTTTTCTGCCAAAGTGGAGTATCTTGTGTTCCTGTAATCAATAAATTAAGTTGTGGCCATTTTTTCTCCATCTTTGTGTCCGTGTCATCTCTGGTTCTGCGGGCGGGAGGAGTGTTGCCCATCCACACGCAACACAGTATTTTCTATTGATCATGCAGGTTTTGTGTGGGAGGTTTGCCCCAATTGTATCGTTGGTGGGGTTCAGAATTGCCTTTGATTATATGTGAACTATTACTCTCAGCAACTACAACCCCCAAATGTCAAGGTCTATTTTCCCCAAACTCCCAAAAGTGTTCATGATTGGGCATATTAAGTATTCATGCCAAGTTTGACATCAAGATGCATCATGGTTTGAGTTTACAGTGTTCTTTGGATGTAGGTGAACTACAACTCCAGAACTCAAGGCAAAACCCACCTAACCCTTCTAGTATTTTCTGCTGGTCATGGGAGTTCTGTGTGCCAAGTTTGGTTCAATTCCATCACTGGTGGAGTTCGCAATGCTCTTTGATTGTAAGTTAACTATAATTTCCAGCAACTACAACTCCCAAGTGACAAACTCCCCCCAACCCCACCAGTATTCAAATTTCGGTGTATTGGGTATTTGTGCCAAATTTGGTCCACTGAATGAAAATACATCCTGAATAACAGCTATTTACATTACAATTCATAACAGGAGCAAAATTACAGTTATGAAGAAGCAATGAAAATAATTTTATGGTTGGGGGTCTCCACAACATGAGGAACTGGTTTAAGCGGTTGCGGCATTAGCAAGGTTGAGAACCACTGAGCTAGGGTGACATTTGGCAGCTCACGCCAACCCCGGGGTTCAAACTTGCAACCTTTTGGTTGATAGATCTTACAACTGCTGACTATTTACCAACTGTGCTAAACCTCTGGTAACATGGTATCCCAAAAGTTGTAGCCAGGATACTACACGGGGGACCATAAATATAAGGAGTTTGGGCACCATGTTTAATATCATTTCACATATTTATTTTATTATTTATTTCTCGCACTTCTACCCCGCCCTTCTCAACCCCCGAGGGGGGACTCAGGGCAGCTTACAAAAAGGCACAATTCGATGCCGGCACAACAACAAGGTAAAAATAAAACATATAAACAGTAATTAAAACAATTAAAACAATCCATTATACATCACAATCCCTAAAAACAATCTAGTGCTCAACGTTTACCAGCTCAGAGTCTGTAAATTCAAATTCCACATTGTCCAATCCATCAATTCTGGTCGTCGCTTGTCCCTTATCTATCCGCCAGATTACCCGAAGACCTGGTCCCAAATCCATGTTTTTAATTTCCTTCTATAGGAGAGGAGGGATGTCGATGACCTAATTTCCCCGGGGATTGAGTTCCATAGGTAAGAGGCCACCACCGAGAAGGCCCTGCTCCTCGTCCCCACCAATCTCACTTGTGATAGAGGTGGGGCCGAGAGCAGAGCCTCCCCAGAAGATCTTAAACTCCGAGGCGGGACGTAGAAGGAGATGCGTTCGGACAGATACGCTGGGCCGGAACCATATAGGGTTTTGTAGGTCAAAACCAGCACTTTGAATTGTGCTCGGAACTGGATCGGCAGCCAGTGGAGCTGACATAACAGAGGGGTGGTATGCTCCCTGTATGACGCTCCGGTGAGTAATCTGGCTGCCGCCCACTGGACTAATTGAAGTTTCCGAACAGTCTTCAAAGGCAACCCCACGTAGAGTGCGTTGCAGTAATCTATTCGGGATGTAACAAGAGCGTGGACCACTGTGGCCAGATCAGACTTCCCAAGGTACAGGTGCAGGTGGCGCACAAGTTTTAATTGTGCAAAAGCTCTCCTGGCCACCGCTGAGATCTGGGGTTCCAGGCTCAGCGATGAGTCCAGGATCACTCCCAAGCTGCGAACCTGCGTCTTCAGGGGGAGTGTCACCCCGTCTAACATAGAAAACTTTGGCTGCCATTAGCCAGGAATGTTGGAAATCTCAGGAGTGTCATTTATGCAAATCCACAGACACAGACACAGAGAGAAGATTTATTATCCCCACCAAGCATGCAAAACTCCCTCTTTCGAAATCCACCCTCTCTGAGCTTTCTTTCAGCCTCTTGAGGAGTCGGTATCATAATATATATTTTTTGGAAATGCACCAAGTGTCATGTCTCAGTCCTCCTGTCCACCTCCGTATCTCTACAAAAGCACCCAGCGCTCGGCTGTTTTGTCTTGCCTGCTTCTGCAGGAAGGTAATGGAGTGTGGCTGGCTACCATTCATCCTTCCTTGCAAGAGAGGGCGGAGAGGCAATGTTCCTAAGTAAAGCCTCCGAAATCTAGAGAGATTTCAAGGAAAATATCCTCCTCTGTGATGTAGACTTTGGTGACAGTTGTGGAGCGTAAAGAAAAGAGAGAGCAAAGGAAGGAAGGAGTGAAGGAGGGATGGAAGGAAGGAGGGGAGCTGCAAGGCTGTCGAATCCCATTTCGCTCTCTGCTGCACCTCCTTCGCTTAGCATGCCAGGCCAAGCTCTGCCAAAGGGAATTGGCTCCCGTCTCTGCTCTCCTTCACTTCACTTCTACTTGCAGAAAGAAACGACTCCCTCCCTCATGCCCAAGCTTCTCAGTTCCTGCCCAGGCTTGTCTTTTTTCTTTTCTTTTCCTTCCTTATTTTCCATTTCTACAGTGAAGAAGGGTGGAGTGGTGAGGCCAAAGCTCTGAGAGCTCCTGCCTTGGCTGTGGAGTGAGTTCCCCAGGGTGCCATCCTCTCGCCCCTGTTATTCAACATCTACGTCTGGCCACTTGCTGGACTGGTGTGGAGCTTTGGCCGAGAGTGCTACCCGTATGCAGATGATACCCAGCTACTCTTGCGTCTCAGACCTGGGACAACCACCTGGGACAACCACCTGGGACAACCACCTGGGACAACCACCCATTTTCCATTTCTACAGTGAAGAAGGGTGGAGTGGTGAGGCCAAAGCTCTGAGAGCTCCTGCCTTGGCTGTGGAGTGAGTTCCCCAGGGTGCCATCCTCTCGCCCCTGTTATTTAACATCTACGTCCGGCCACTTGCTGGACTGGTGCGGAGCTTTGGCCTAGAGTGCTACCAGTATGCAGATGATACCCAGCTACTCTTGCATCTCAAACCTGGGACAACCACCCATTTTCCATTTCTACAGTGAAGAAGGGTGGAGTGGTGAGGCCAAAGCTCTGAGAGCTCCTGCCTTGGCTGTGGAGTGAGTTCCCCAGGGTGCCATCCTCTCGCCCCTGTTATTCAACATCTACGTCCGGCCACTTGCTGGACTGGTGTGGAGCTTTGGCCGAGAGTGCTACCAGTATGCAGATGATACCCAGCTACTCTTGCATCTCAAACCTGGGACAACCACCCATTTTCCATTTCTACAGTGAAGAAGGGTGGAGTGGTGAGGCCAAAGCTCTGAGAGCTCCTGCCTTGGCTGTGGAGTGAGTTCCCCAGGGTGCCATCCTCTCGCCCCTGTTATTTAACATCTACGTCTGGCCACTTGCTGGACTGGTGCGGAGCTTTGGCCTAGAGTGCTACCAGTATGCAGATGATACCCAGCTACTCTTGCATCTCAAACCTGGGACAACCACCCATTTTCCATTTCTACAGTGAAGAAGGGTGGAGTGGTGAGGCCAAAGCTCTGAGAGCTCCTGCCTTGGCTGTGGAGTGAGTTCCCCAGGGTGCCATCCTCTCGCCCCTGTTATTCAACATCTACGTCTGGCCACTTGCTGGACTGGTGTGGAGCTTTGGCCGAGAGTGCTACCCGTATGCAGATGATACCCAGCTACTCTTGCGTCTCAGACCTGGGACAACCACCTGGGACAACCACCTGGGACAACCACCTGGGACAACCACCCATTTTCCATTTCTACAGTGAAGAAGGGTGGAGTGGTGAGGCCAAAGCTCTGAGAGCTCCTGCCTTGGCTGTGGAGTGAGTTCCCCAGGGTGCCATCCTCTCGCCCCTGTTATTTAACATCTACGTCTGGCCACTTGCTGGACTGGTGCGGAGCTTTGGCCTAGAGTGCTACCAGTATGCAGATGATACCCAGCTACTCTTGCATCTCAAACCTGGGACAACCACCCATTTTCCATTTCTACAGTGAAGAAGGGTGGAGTGGTGAGGCCAAAGCTCTGAGAGCTCCTGCCTTGGCTGTGGAGTGAGTTCCCCAGGGTGCCATCCTCTCGCCCCTGTTATTCAACATCTACGTCTGGCCACTTGCTGGACTGGTGTGGAGCTTTGGCCGAGAGTGCTACCCGTATGCAGATGATACCCAGCTACTCTTGCGTCTCAGACCTGGGACAACCACCGCGATTCCTGAGAACTTTAAGCTGTGTTTGGAAGCAGTGATGTGTTGGCTGTGAGCGAGCAGACTCAAAGGGAATCCTGCTAAAATGGAGATACTCTGGCCCGGCCAGATGTCACAATTAACCCAGTCTCTGCCTGATTTCGATGGGGAAGCTCTGGTTCCGTCTACCACTGTTCAAAGCCTTAAAGGGGTTGTGTTGGACTCATCACTGACAAGGGAGGCCCAGATCATGGCCAGAAGGAAGCAGGCCTTTTTCCATCTTCGCCAGGCAAGGAAATTGGCATCCGACCTTTCGGTAGAAGCATTGGCAACGGTCATCCACGCAACAGTCACCATGAGGTTGGACTATTGCAACGCCTTATATGCCGGCCTTCCAAAGTCAACGACCCAGAAGATTCAGATGGTCCAAAATGCGGTGGCCAGGCTGCTAGCGGGATCATCTCTAAGATCACATATTACACCAATTCTGCAACAACTGCATTGGCTCCCAAGAGAACATCGGATCTCTGACAAGATCCTGATCCTGACATTGAGAGCTCAACATGGCCAAGGACCTTTCTATCTTAGGGACCGCCTCATTCCTTTTCTCCATCCGTGGTCACCTTGATCCACCCAGGGAAATCTCCTCTACATACCGAGCCCGAGGGAGGGAGGGACACCTGGAAGCTACAAGGCATCGTAGAGCTTTCTCGACCTCTGCTCCAATTCTGTGGAACTCATTGCCTCCATATATTAGAGCAATGTTGGAGTTGCGACCTTTTGTAAAGGCACTCAAGACTTGGCTGTTTGGTTGTGCATTTAAGTCATCAGAACTAATTTGCCAAATAGTCACTGTCGAATATTTTATGTTGAATGTTTTTATATTGTATAAATCCTATTTTAGACTGTAAGTCGCTCGGAGCACCTTGGTGGAGAGAGACTAATTCAGAAATAAAGTGAAGTGAAATGAAGTGAAGTGCTACTAAACAGGAACCCTTTCCACACTACACAGATCAAGCATGATTATTCCCCTTTATTCTACAGAATCCTGGGATCTATAGTCTGCAGAGGCACCAGGGCACACAGGCCGAGAAGCCTGCTTGCCGATCCATAGGATGTTGTCATGGACATTGAAGTGTCATGAATGACTTTTCAATAACTTTCAAGCATGTTGTTGTTGTTGTTGTTGTTGTTGTTGTTGTTGTTGTTCATTCGTTCAGTTGTTTCCGACTCTTCGTAACCTCCTGGACCAGCCCACACCAGAGCTCCCTGTTGGCCGTCACCACCTCCAGCTCCTTCAAGGTCAAGCCGGTCACTTCAAAGATGCCATCCATTCACCTTGCCCTTGGTCGGCCCCTATTCCTTTTTCCTTCCATTTTCCCCAACATCATTGTCTTCTCTAAGTGACCACCTGGTCCAGTTCACGCAAGACCTCCCTGTTGGCCATCACCACCCCCAGCTCCTTCAAGGTCAATCCAGTTTCTTCAAGGATCCCATCTATCCACCTTGCCCTTGGTCAGCACCCTTCCTTTTTCCTTCCATTTTCCCCAGCATCATTGTCTTCTCTAAGTGACCACCTCGACCAGTCCACGCCAGACCTCCCTGTCGGCCATCACTACACCCAGCTCCTTCAAGGTCAATCCAGTCTCTTCAAGGATGCCATCCATCCACCTTGCTCTTGGTTGCCCCTCTTCCTTTTTCCTTCCATTTTCCCCAGCATCATTGTCTTCTCTAAGTGACCACCTGGACCAGTTCACGCAATACCTCCCTGTTGGCTGTCACCACCCTCAGCTCCTTCAAGGTCAATCCAGTCACTTCAAGGATCCCATCCACCCACCTTGCCCTTGGTCAGCCCCTCTTCCTTTTTCCTTCCATTTTCCCCAGCATCATTGTCGTCTCCAAGGTCTCCTGTCTTCTCATGATGTGGCCAAAGGACTTCATCTTGGCCTCTCATATCCTTCCCTCCAATGAGCAGTTTGTTGCACCTCAGGGTAGTTTTCACCTTGCTCCAGACACCACAACACCAAGGCTGTAGGTTTTTGTAGTTTATTGAGAAAAGCAAAATCAAAACAAAGAAATAGAAATGCAATAGTTCCATAGGCAAAACAGAGACTTAAATGTAAAGGCAAAGTTCCCAAGATCCAAAGGCAAAAACATGAAGCACAATCCCTTAGCAATGGTCAAACAAAAGTCCATGGTAAACCATTGAAAACAAGACCCAAATCCCAGACTCAGGAAGCCAGAAGCGTGCTGCGAAAAGCCAAGGAAAATCTCCAGAAGTTAACATGGGAAGAGCAATGTTGGACTGACAACAACTGCCTGTCAGCTACAAGACTAAATACCCTTTGTGAACATGAAAGCATTGCGTTGACCTCGGGCACCTTTGGCTTCTCGCTTGCTGGTCAAGCGAGTTCTTCTCCAAAGTCTTAATTGCAAATGATCTTGTCTGCTCATTAATTCATTATCTGCAAGGCTATGCCACCCCTTATCTGGGTCCAGCTGGGACGGATCCTCCACCTGGCCGTGTGGGATTTCACTCTCGCTATCAGTCTCTCTAACTGCAGGAACATTCCTTTCCCCGGGGAACTGACTTGTTGTTTCTCCTTCAGCAGCCACATTATCAGCCCCGCCTGAAACAAGTACAGGAATCTATAACCCATCAGCCTCCTTGTCATCCTGCAGGAAATCAGGCTCAGAAGGCCCAAATTCAGGCTCAGAAGGCCCAAACAGCTCAGCTGCAGACTCAGAGTCAAGCTGAGTCACAACACAGTTGGGCTTTATTTCCTGGAGGATGGACTGGTTGGATCTTCTCATGGTCCAAGGCACTCTCAGAACTTTCCTCCAACACCACAGCTCAAAAGCCTCGATCTTCCTTCGCTCAGCCTTCCCGAAGGTCCAGCTCTCACATCCTTAGGTGACTACTGGGAATACCATTGCTTTGACTATGCGGATCTTCATTGTCAGTGTGATGTCTCTACTCTTTACTATTCTATCGAGATTGGACCTTGCTCTCCTCCAAAGAAGGAAGCGTCTCCTGATTTCCTGGCCTCAGTCTGCATCCGCAGTCATCTTTGCACCTAGAAATATAAAGTCTGTCACGGCCTCCACGTTTTCTCCCTCTATTTCCCAGTTGTCAGTCATTCTTGTTGCCATAATCTTGTTTTTTTATGTTTAACTGCATTAGTAACTTTCAAGCATTAACTTTCAAGCATTTTGACTTTTGTGACTGTGAAGCCAAACAGACAACTCCACACCGGTATGCTTGCCCGCTATGCCTTGCCTCGTGCTCAGAGGAAGAATTGTTGGAGGCTAAAGACAATGCCATTGCTGTTGCCTGTTTTTAGTCAAAAGATATTTAGCCACTTGGGTTCCTTCTATTTTTATCACTTTTATACTAATTTATGCCATGCTTTTGACACGAAATGGATAAATAAATTGTGAAGCAAGGCGCAAGAAGACTTAGCTTTGTGTCTCTGTTGTTGCCTTCTCCCCTAACAACTTTCCCAAGTTCTAACCGAGGTTCAGTGTCTTGCCTGAGCTTGTCTGGCCCTTAACAGAATTGTATAAATAACTAGGCAAAATAACACATTGGAAACAGGTCAGTTCTGAAAATAACCCTATGATTTTCTCAAAATATAGACAGAGACAGGAAACAAATTCACCTGCAAGCGCACTAGCTGTCTTTTGTGTTTGTTTGATGGTTTGCTTTTAACTATGTACAGAGCCTCACAGCCTGCCTCCCTTGCCACTTTTGGACTCTCTATCAACCTGTGCAGGCCTGTGCATGTTGTTTCTCACCTGTTGCATCAGAGATAGTTTCCCTCCCGAGACACAGATGCAATGCTGAGAAAACAGTGCAGAGAGAGATTCTATTATGTGTGAACAAACAGACAATGATATAGTTACTGCCCTGATTCACACGCCTAACACAAGGGCAGTTCTCTAGGCGCTAATGAGATTGCAACTCTTAGCATTCTTCACCATTGGCTCTATTGACTAAAGTGACGAGGAACTGCAGTCTAATAACATGATTCCTGGACTCAAGCTTCCAAGTCTGAATATGGATTTAGGCTTTTGTTGCTGTAATATCTATTGTTGTGGTGATGGTGGTGGACCTTCAAGTTGTTTCTGATCTATAGCAACCTGAAAGCAACCCAGCCACAGAGCTATTACTTTGGTGAGCTTCGCCATTGTCTTCCTCTGAGGTTGAGAATATCATGACTCAACTCGAGCTTCCAAGTCTGAATATGGGTTTAGACTTTTGTTGCTGTAATATCCGTTGTAGTAGTAGTAGTAGTAGTAGTAGTAGTAGTAGTGGTAGTAGTTGTTGTTGTTGTTGTTGTGGACCTTCAAGTTGTTTCTGACCTATAGCAACCTGAAAGTGACCCAACCACAGGGTTATTTTGGTAAGCTTTGCCATTGTCTTCCTCTGAGGTTGAGAATATCATGACTCAACTCAAGCTTCCAAGTCTGAATATGGGTTTAGACTTTTGTTGCTGTAATATCCGTTGTAGTAGTAGTAGTAGTAGTAGTAGTAGTAGTAGTAGTGATAGTAGTTGTTGTTGCTGTTGTTGTGGACCTTCAAGTTGTTTCTGACCTATAGCAACCTGAAAGTGACCCAACCACAGGGTTATTTTGGTAAGCTTTGCCATTGTCTTCCTCTGAGGTTGAGAATATCATGACTCAACTCAAGCTTCCAAGTCTGAATATGGGTTTAGACTTTTGAGGCTGTAATGTCTGTTGTTGTTGTTGCTGTTGCTGTTGCTGTTGCTGTTGTTGTTGTTGTTGTTGTAGACCTTGATGTTGTTTCTGATCTATAGCACCCTGAAAGTGACCCAACCACAGGATTATTTTGGTAAGGTTTGCCAACCTCAGATTTGCCAATCTGAGGTTGAGAGTATCATGACTGAACTTGAGCTTCCAAGTCTGAATATGGATTTAGGCCTTTGTTGCGGCAATATCTGTTGTTGTTGTTGTTGTTGTTGTTGTAGACCTTGGTGTTGTTTCTGATTTATAGAAACTTGAAAATGACCCAATCACAGGTTATTTTGGTAAGCTTCGCCATTGTTTTCCTCTGAGGTTGAGAATATCATGATGGAACTCGAGCTTTCAAGTCTGAATATGGGTTTAGGCGTTTGTTGCTGGAATGTCTGTTGTTGTTGTTGTTGTTGTGGACCTTCAAGTTGTTTCTGATCTATAGCAATCTGAAAGTGACCCAACCACAGGGCTATTTTGTTAAGCTTTGCCATTGCCTTCCTCTGAGATTAAGAGTATTATGACTGAACTTGAGCTTCCAAGTCTAAAAATAGGTTTAGGCCTTTGTTTCTGTAATGTCTGTTGTTGTTGCTGTTATTGTTGTGGACCTTCAAGTTGTTTCTGATCTATAGCAACCTGAAAGCAACCCAACCACAGAGCTAATACTTTGGTAAGCTTTGCCATTGTCTTCCTCTGAGGTTGAGAATATCATGACTCAGCTCAAGCTTCCAAGTCTGAATATGGGTTTAGACTTTTGTTTCTGTAATATCTGTTGTTGTTGTTATTGTTGTTGTTGTTGTTGTTGACCTTCAAATTGTTTCTGATCTATAGCAACCTGAAAGTGATCCAACCTCAGGGTTATTTTGGTAAGCTTCATCATTGTCTTCTTCTGAGGTTGAGAATATCATGACTGAACTCGAGCTTCCAAGTCTGAATATGGGTTTAGACTTTTGTTGCTGTAATGTCTGTTGTTGTTGTTGTTGTTGTTGTTGTGGATCTTCAAGTTGTTTATGATCTATAGAAACCTGAACCAACCACAGGATTATTTTGGTAAGCTTCTCCATTGTATTCCTCTGAGGTTGTTGTTGTTGTTGTGGCTTTTGTCATTGTCGTTGTGGGCCTTCAAGTTGTTTCTGATCTATCGCAAGCTTTGCCATTGTCTTCCTTTGAGGTTGAGAATATCATGACTGAACTTGAGCTTCCAAGTCTGAATATGGTTTTTGTTGCTCTAATGTCTGTTGTTGTTGTTGTTGTGTACCTTAAAGTTGTTGTTGTTGACCTTCAAGTTGTTTCTGATCTATAGCAACCTGAAAGTCACCCAACCACAGGGTTAGTTTGGTAAGCTTCCTCTGAGGTTGAGAGTATCATGACTGAACAGCAGTTCAAACCCTGGTGCAGTCCAATTTTCAGGCTCGACATTTAGCAGATCTTCATCCACAACACCCGCTTGAAAATGACGAATTTAATGACGGATTTTGAACTTGCATCTTATGTTTAAACTTTGTTTTGTGTATTTTAATATGTATTTTTGGAAATACATTTTAATATATATGTTTTAAAGAATGTTTTCAGAGGAATGTTTTAGCAGCAATATAGTTGGAGGCCCCTTCTTTGGGGGCTGTTAAACAGACACTGAATGGCCATCTGTTGGGAGTGCTCTGAATGCGATTTTCCTGCTTCCTGGCAGAATGGGGTTGGATTGGATGGCTCACCAGGTCTCTTCCAACTCTAGATGTTGCAGTTAAGTTTCCTGGCAGTATTACAACTGATAGTAGGAGTAGCAGAGGAGGGAAGAGAGGTGCTCAGGTGTTGGATGAAGAGCAACAAAGAAAGAGAATCAGGGAAATATTCATGTCACCTACAGATGAAGACTCTTTCGAAGGCTTCTCAGAAAGTGAAATGGAGGAGGAGGGAGATGGGAGTAGAGGTGTACAAAGGACTACTCGCGAGCAAGAGTCAGACGAGGAGTGTCAGAGGAAACAGATCCGTGACATACTTACTGCCCCAACTGAGGAGGAGGATTTTATGGGCTTTACTGGAAGTAATGGGTCTGGGAGTAGTGAAGGGGAATCATTGGATTGGACTCAAGTACAATAAGTCAGGAATGTGTGCATGCAACCCACATCCAGTGATACTTTTGAAGGGTTCTCTGGGGATTGGCAATCTGGTGATACCAGGGAATCATGGGGAGACCTAAGTCTTGATAAGAGGTGGAAGAGTTGGAGATATGGGTGTTGGCACTCAGCTGTAAAGGGTAAGATAGCTGATAGCGATGAGGAAAGGGCGGAGGGCAGCTCATCAATGGATGAGGAGTTGTAGGATAAATGAAAGCACTGAAAGTTTGGAACTTTGCAGTAGGCAAAGTGTTGGTTTCGTGCCTTGGTTTCTGTCGCTGCTGTTTCCCTTGTTGGGCTTGGGTCCTGGAACTGCAGATTGCTGTTTCCTCCGTGTATCGACTGGCTTGGATTCTCATAAGTGCGGATTTTCCCTTTTCTTCGACCTTGGATTGTTTTGACGACGATGCTGCCTTTTGGACTCTGAATACTTCTTCTGGAATTTCCTCGACCTTGGACTGCTTTTCGACAAAGGATTTTCTTCACAGCTCTTTGTTTGTTTGCCTACTTTGAATTGTGTGATTTCGGGGCTTTTTGCTTGAACTTTTGTTTATCCCAGATTATATGTCAGTTTAATCTGGATTATTTTCCAAGTTAAGTTTTTGAGCTGCAGATTGCTACAGACTTTAAGTTTTGACCAGATGCACAGAAGTAAGTGTCTCTGAGTCCCTTTGTTGCCTTAATAAACTGTTGTTTTGAATTTGCCCCAGTGTCTGGCTCTTTAAAGACATCTGGATTCCGACACTAGGATTCTATTATTATTATTATTATTATTATTATTATTATTATTATTATTATTGAAAATGGCATGGTATGCGTGAAGTTCTAACCCACAGAAATGTCCTCCCTGAGGCTTCCTGGTGCAGATGATTAACTAAAATCTGTGATGAAAAAGTCCACCTTACCAAATCGGCTAATGGTTTTATAATTAGCCATTTAGTAGTGAAGTCAGCTTCCCTCTTACGAAGAGATAGGTTTTGATTCCTCCATTTCAAGCACCTTTCTTAGAAATCACTGTGAAGAAGAAATTGCATCTGCTTCAATCCAGGACCAAGAGTGTCGTATTACCAAAGGACGGGCAAGTCCCAACAAGAGTCCATGACTATTCTGCAGCATCAAGATTTAGACGGACTAGGAACTGCGAAAGGGATAGGCAGCTACAGACCAGTGCAGGGAACTGTTCAGACTTATACCTCCCTCTCTTGCAGGTTGCAGTGACAGGCCAAAGCCCCCGAGAAACCTCCATTTTCAGGGAGGTGATCTTTTAATCTTTTAAAAACTTTTAATCTTTTTTAAAACTTGTGCATCAGCTGTGTCTATACCTCGTGAAGTCTGATCTGGTCATGATAGTCTAAGATCTGCTGGGGAGTGCAAACGCGGCTGTTGGGGATGAGGGACAGGGCCTTCTTGGTGGTGACCCCCCACCTGTGGAATTCGCTCCCCAGTGAAATTAGATCGGCGTCCTCCCTCCTTTCTTTAAGAAGAAAACTGAAGATGTGGTTTTTGGCTAATGGATATAACGTCACCTGAACAGTGAATTGGACCATATGATTGTTATAATGGAAACTCCTTCATGATTGGATAACTAATGTTCTGGTACAGCTGTACCAGGAGCTCCAACTTTATTTGCTTTGTAGTAAATGTTTGGTTGCAGTCCTGGGTTTCAGGGACTCTGCAGATAGGTGGCTTCCTTTGGTTGCAGTCATAGGGCAAGTCACCTGTCCATCATCGTTAAGTTTTGGCCCCACCCCTTGCTCAGGGCAATTGGGAAGGGAAGGGAGCCATTTTTAGTCAGTCTCAGCAAGGAAAGCTAATGTACAGGACGTTTGCAAGCTTCCCCTGTACAAAAGCTTCAACCCTTAAGACTTTCCAGAGGAAAACAGTCTTAAGAGCAAACCAGAGAACTCCAGGGAAGCCTCCCCAAAGCTTTGAGGACTTTCCGGGGGAAAACAGTCTTAAAAGTCTCCAAAGAATTTCCAGGAAAACAACCCTAAAGACCAAAGAACTCCAACTGGAGAACATCTAAGCCTTTACTGGTAGGTCCACTCGGCGTTCGAGAAGCAGTTCGACCCGGTAGCAGAGCCCACATCAGTAAGGGTTAGATTACAGTCAGCCTGGGAGAAGTTAAAAAGGGGATTTTCCTTTAAAGTAAAGAAGAAGTTATTGAAGACAGTTGCCTGTCCTTTGTGGGCAAGATTAGGAATTCACCAGTTGCCTAAAAGCTTGGAATCATTTGCTTAACTTTACTGAAGACAAGAAAAGTTTCTGTTTGATTGTTCATTAATAAAAGACTTTGTTATACTTCACAAGCCATCTAAAGACTATTTGTGGTGAAAACCCTCTGAGAACTTCTCTTTAGGCCCCCTGGCTTCCCACTGGGCAAAGGTTGCACGTCCTGTTCTAAAGGAAATTCTTCACAGGCCCAGCGTGCGACAGAACAACTAATGTTTTAATCTATTTCATTGTATGATTTTATTTTGCTTTTTAAATTGTAATTATTGCGGCATCGAATCGTTGCCATTGTTAGCCGCTCTGAGTCCCCGCTGCTAGTCAAGTTGAAAGGCTAGAAAAAACCACGAAGATGAGATCACTTGAACAGGAATTCCATGAGACTTGTGCTAGGTTTCCAAACGATGCCTGATCTGACAAAATTTTCTACCGGCAAACCTTAAATCCCAAGAACTGGTTTCATTTTCTCCCAGTCTTTGACTTTAACTGATGAATTCTTTCGGATCTACATAAACATTGGGCCTCTTGTTGATTCTGGCTAATCTCCAGTCACCGACTCTGCTTATCTGACTCCTCATTAACTTTACCAGGTGTCAGACTGTTTTCCAAACTAGAATGTGAAGGGTTCACAGGCGGAGGGAAGTAAACCTTTCTCCCAAGGCCTGACAGAAGCATTCTCATGAGAATCTGCCCTTTGCACCGAAGCCTCTCTGTCAGTGTCTGCATGAAACTCACTGACCAAAATGTCTTCGTCTTGCACCTCAGAGTCAGTCCCAGCATCCCCCACATCAGAAGCAATAGGGGAATGATTTCCCTCCTCTTTACCCACATCAGGCACAGAAACATCAGGAGACTGAAACACATTCACAGGTTCAAGCACAGGCTCAGGTTCAATCACAGGCTGGATCCCAACACTTTGATTCTCTGGGGAGAGCCTCTTATGTTGACTTACTTCTTAACACTTACTTCTGGAAATTGAATCCAGACAAGACAGAGGTCCCCCTGGTCAGTCGCAAGGCCGAACAGGGCATAGGGTTACAGCCTGTGTTGGATGGGGTCGCACTCCCCCTGAAGACGCAGGTTCGCAGCTTGGGTGTGATCTTGGACTCATCCCTGAGCCTGGAACCCCAGGTTTCAGCGGTGACCAGGGGAGCATTTGCACAGCTAAAGCTTGTGCGCCAGCTGCGCCCGTACCTTGGGAAGTCTGACTTGGCCACGGTAGTCCACACTCTGATTACATCCCGTCTAGACTACTGCAACACTCTCTACATGGGGTTGCCCTTGAAGACGGCCCGGAAGCTTCAATTAGTCCAACGTGCGGCAGCCATGATTCTAACAGGAGCGGAGCGCAGGGAGCACACAACCCCCTTGTTGTACCAGCTCCATTGGCTACTGATTTGCTACCGGGCTCAATTCAAGGTGCTGGCGTTGGCCTATAAAGCCTTAAACAATTCTGGCCCAAGCTACCTATCCGACCGCATCTCTGCCTATGAACCCACCAGGACTTTGAGATCTTCTGGGGAGGCCCTGCTCTCGATCCCGCCTGCTTCTCAAGCACGGCTGGCAGGGACGAGAGATAGGGCCTTCTCGGTGGTGGCTCCTCGGCTGTGGAACGCCCTTCCTACGGACATTAGACTAGCACCATCTCTAATGGTATTCCGCAAAAAAGTGAAGACCTGTCTGTTTGAGCAGGCGTTCGAATAATCAGTGCAATGATTGATAATGAACATAGGAATGGAACAATGGATGACGAATCTGGATTATGTTTTTGATGATTTGACGATAGTGAATGGTTATTGTAGTAATTGTTTATTAATTGTGTAATGTGTTAGGTCGTTAACTGTTTTTTACACTGTAGCATCGAATTTTTGCTGTTCTTATTTGTTGTGAACTGCTATGAGTCGCCTTCGGGCTGAGAACAGCAGTATATAAGTAAAGTAAAGTAAATAAATAAATAAAATAAATAAACACTGTAAACATTTCTGTTATCGCTGTCCCAATTCTTATCAGAGTTTACTTTTCATTTCTCATTAGCAACTTTCAATTATAATCCAGCAAGCAGATGGTTAGTCATTGCAAGCCTGGGTCTTTTACTGGTGTTTCCAAAACGATTAGCTCCATCCATACATCCTTCCATCCTTCCATTCATTCCCATACATCATATTAAATCCACGTTAATCAAATCTGCACATTAAATTTTTGTGACAGGGGCAGCGTTTTCGTAATTCAGATTGTAAATACGGATCTTACGAAACTCTTACGACTTATGGCCCTCTTACAATTTTTTGCACAGCCCTAGTCTACACTGATTATATAATGCAGTTCAAGCGGCATTATATGGCTGTGTAGATCCAGCCCAAGCAATATGACACACAATATCTGCATATTAGGCCTGGGTAACAACGGAAAAATTTGTTTCTAAAATCGATTCGTTTTTTGGGGGTTTTTGCGTTTCGATTTAAAGAATTCCGAAATTTTTCTTTTAAAAAGTTCGATATTTACGAAATTTCGTAAATGTTAAAAATTACGAAACATTAACGAACCAAATACGAAACAATAACGAATCGATTCGTTAATGGCGGACGCGACCGCAATACGCTAAAAAACCTCGAAATGGGACAGGGGGAACTTCTGAAGCTTCCCTCTCCCTCTGTTGTTGACTGTTGGTGTGATATTATAATTTTTTTTCACTAATTTAACAAAAAACAACTATAAAACTTGCCCCAGACATGCGGAAATAATAACGAAACGACCTCAAACCGATAACGAAACGAATACATAACGATCCGAAGCATTTACGAAACGAATTTAAAAATTCGTTTCATTTTTAAGTTGCTCCAGAATGGTTCGTTATCGCTTCGTTATAAAAAAATAACGAATTTTTAACGAATTACGAATTAACGAAACAAAACCGCCCAGCCCTACTGCATATTATCCGCAAAGATGGGTTAGGCAGCCTTCTGTGGGCTTCCGAGAAAGCCCGTTGGATCGTTTTGAACGGCTTATTCATCTCCGTGTGAGAGAGAAACCACCTCATTTCCCGGTGTTGATTTTAGAAATTGTTTCATTGCAAAGGTTAGCAAAAGACCTGCAGCTCGAACACGACTCAGATGTAATTTATTGAAATGACAGGACATGGTACATTTTGAGCATCCGGGGCTAATTTATTCTCCGTCCTCCTCCCTTTCATATTTTACATAACACCATTGCCAATAGAAGAGAGAATATATTGTTATTTTAATCATTATGTGCCAAACATATAATTTTTGGCGGAGGGAATTTGCTTTTAATGGAGGGCAGATCACAGGAGAGCAATTACGGGAGAGAGCACGGATGGGGCGGCGTGATTTGAAATAACACTTTCAGGTCAACTTCTTTTACTTATCTAATTTATCAACAGTTTGGGGCTAGTGGTTTCCGTAATTGTATTAGCATAATACCTGGGCGTGTAATTGCTTTTTGATTCCCTCCGTTCGCATCCGAACGTTGGACTCTTAACTTGGTGCAAAGTTCATATTTGTGTCTGCTGTGAAGATGGCGAAATATATATATATCACATTTTTGTATTTCTTGAAGGCCTGGGAAGGAGGATTTGTTGAAAGGGTGAAGCGCTTGACTAGGAGGGCCCTCATTACATGGGATTCTTCTTAATGCTGACAGTCATTTTTAATCCTGCTGCTACAACACACACCATGCTGTGAGTATCGGCTGGAGTTTGGTTCCAGGACCCACGGAGGGTCAAGTCTCATTATATAGAATCATAGAATCAAGAGTTGGAAGAGACCTCCTGGGCCATCCAGTCCAACCCCATTCTGCCAAGAAGCAGGACAATTGTGTTCAAAGCACCCCTGACAGATGACCATCCAGCCTCTGTTTCAAAGCTTCCAAAGAAGGAGCCTCCACCACACTCCGGGGCAGAGAGTTCCACTGCTGAACGGCTCTCACAGTCAGGAAGTTTTTCCTCATGTTCAGGTGGAATCTCCTCTCTTGGAGTTTGAAGCCATTGTTCCATGTCCTAGTCTCCAGGGAAGCAGAAAACAAGCTCCCTCCCTCCTCCCTGTGACTTCCTCTCACATATTTATACATGGCTTTTGAGTTCTGTTAATCCTACAAGATTGGGAAAGGCGTACGGCAAGGCTGCATCCTCTCACCCAACCTCTTTAACTTGTATGCAGAACACATCATGCGAGGGTGTGCGGGGCTTGAGGAATGCAAAGCTGGGGTGGAAATGGCTGGAAGAAACATTAACAACCTCAGATATGCAGATGACACCACTCTGATGGCCGAAAGCGAGGAAGAGCTGAGGAGCCTTCTAATCAAGGTGAAAGAAGAAAGCGCAAAAGCCGGGTTGCAGCTAAACGTCAAAAAAACCAAGATTATGGCAACAAGAATGATTGACAACTGGGAAATAGAGGGAGAAAATGCGGAGGCCGTGACAGACTTTGTATTTCTAGGCGCAAAGATGACTGCAGATGCAGACTGTGGCCAGGAAATCAGGAGACACTTCCTTCTTGTCCAATCTCGATCAAATAGTCAAGAGTAGAGACATCAGACTGGCAACCAAGATCCATTGCCTAGTCAAAGCCATGGTATTCCCTGTAGTCACCTACGGATGTGAGAGCTGGACCTTCGGGAAGGCAGAGCGAAGGAAGAGAGAGGCTTTTGAGCTGTGCTGTTGGAGGAAAGTGCTGAGAGTGCCTTGGACTGCGAGAAGATCCAACCAGTCCATCCTCCAGGAAATAAAGCCCGGCTGCTCACTGGAGGGAAGGAGACTAGAGGGAAAGTGGAAGTCCTTTGAATGCCACATCATGAGGAGACAGCAAAGCCTAGAGAAGGGAATGATGCTGGGGAAAGTGGAAGGCAAAAGGAAGAGGGGCCGACCAAGGGCAAGGTGGATGGATGGCTTCCTTGAAGTGACTGGACTGATCTTGAAGGAGACCCTGGGGGTGGTGACGGCCGACAGGGAGCTCTGGCGTGGGCTGGTCCATGAGGTCACGAAGAGTCGGAGACGACGGAACGAATGAACAACAACAACTGCTTCCAAGCCAGGTGTCCTATTTCCAACCCATCCGCAGTGGGTCTTTTATTAACCCAACACCTCTTAATTACCCTTTAGAAACCAAACCACCAGAAAAAAAACCTTTTCCAATACAAGAAATTGTTTGCAATGATATATTATTGTTGGAG
Source organism: Anolis sagrei ordinatus (assembly GCF_025583915.1). Taxonomy (NCBI): domain Eukaryota; kingdom Metazoa; phylum Chordata; class Lepidosauria; order Squamata; family Anolidae; genus Anolis; species Anolis sagrei. The sequence goes on along the minus strand of NW_026847771.1, from coordinate 109,414,980 downwards.
GGGGAAAAACCACCTTCTCTTCAGCGACGGTGAGGATTTCAGCGCTGATGTGTCTGGAGAGGCTGACATGACAGCTGCTGTCAGAGTCCTTGCTAATCAAAAGTCCCAGGACTTCAAATAAGTCGACTGCTCTGCTGGTTCTTTGTCACCGAGAACTTGGCTCATTTCCTGGCAGGAAAGTAGACTTAGTTTGTGCTCTGCTTCTTAGTCGTAAATAATGCTGTGTTGTTGTTGGGGCTTTTTTGTGTTGGATGTTTTGGACAGCACAAACTAGCAACCCCAGGATGGTCAAGTGTCAGAGATTATGGGAAATGCAGTTAATAATATCTGGAGATTGCCCACTGTAGGTTTTGTGCATCCCCCTTGGCCCCCTGTCTTCTTCATGCTCTAGCTGGAATTTGTAATAGCACTGTCAGTATTGCAAGGATTGGTTGGAGAGACACTGACATTGACAAAGTCTGAGTTGGGGTAGATATGGAAATCTATCTTACCATTGCCAAAGACACTTTTACACTTATTAAACAATTATAAAACTATCCTCGAATATCATCATCATCATCATCATCATCATCATCATCATCATCATCATCTTTAATTATTTATTAATCGCCCTCCATCCGAGATGCTCCAGGCGATTTACATAGCAGAAATTACACAGGATAAAACACATATGTACAAATATTAAAATTGACATGGGTCAAATGCTCTAGTGAAAAGCCAGGTCTTAAGTGCTAGGAGGATAAAATGCCCTGAGTCATAGAACCATAGAATCGTAGAATCCAAGAGTTGGAAGAGACCTCCTGGGCCATCTAGTCCAACCCCATTCTGCCAAGAAGCAGGAATATTGCATTCAAATCACCCCTGACAGATGGCCATCCAGCCTCTGTTTAAAAGCCTCCAAAGAAGGAGCCTCCACCACACTCCCCCTGGGGCAGAGAGTTCCACTGCTGAACGGCTCTCCTTACAGTCAGGAAGTTCTTCCTCATGTTCAGATGGAATCTCCTCTCTTGTAGTTTGAAGCCATTCCTCCATTGCATCCTAGTCTCCAGGGAAGCAGAAAGGAAGCCTGCTCCCTCCTCCCCCCTGTGGCTTCCTCCCACATATTTATACATGGTTAATATCATGTCTCCTCTCAGCCTTCTCTTCTTCAGGCTAAACATGCCCAGCTCCTTAAGCTGCTCCTCATAGGGCTTGTTCTCCAGACTGTTGATCATTTTAGTCGCCCTCCTCGTGACACATTCCAGCTTGTCAATATCTCTCTTGAATTGTGGTGCCCAGAATTGGACACAGTATTCCAGATGTGGTCTAATCAAGGCAGAATAGAGCATGGGGAGCATGACTTCCCTAGATCTAGACACTAGGCTCCTATTGATGCAGGCCAAAATCCCATTGGCTTTTTTTGCCACCACATCACATTGTTGGCTCATGTTTAACTTGTTGTCCAAGATCTTTTTCACACGTACTGCTCTCGAGCCAGGCATCGTCTCCCATTCTGTATCTTTGCATTTCGTTTTTCCTGCCTAAGTGGAGTATCTTGCATTTGTCCCTGTTGAACTTCATTTTGTTAGTTTTCGCCCTTCATCTCTCTAATCTGTCATTTTGAATCCTGCTCCTGTCCTCTGGAGTCTTGGCTCTCCCTCCCAATTTGGTGTCGTCTGCAAACTTGATGATCCTGCCTTCTAGCCCTTCATCTAAGTCATTAATGAAGATCCTGAGCAGGACCGGGCCCAGGACGGAACCCTGCTTGTGGCACTCCACTTGTCACTTTTTTCCAGGATGAAGAGGAAGCCTTGGGGAAAATCACCCTCTGGGTTCGTCCATTTAACCAATTCCAGATCC
>NW_026847771.1:109379023-109412335 GCF_025583915.1 Anolis sagrei ordinatus | reverse complement strand
GAAAGACTCTTCTGTTGGTGTGTGCTCTCATTTGCTGTATCCTGCCTGTGTTTGGTCATTTTTTGGTTAATTTTCCATTTTAAAATATTTTTTAATATTATTTTAATATTATTTTTTAATATTATTTTTTAATATTATTCTTAAAAAATATTCTAAAAAAGAAAAGACTCTTCTGTTGGTGTGTGCTCTCATTTGCTGTATCGTGCCTGTGTTTGGTCCACATTTGGGCCATTTTTTGGTTAATTTTCCATTTTAAAATATTTTTTAATATTATTTTAATATTATTCTTAAGAAATACCAAAAATATTCTAAAAATTCGTTAATATTTACAAAATTTCTTAAATACCAAAACTTTTTTTTGGAAAGTTTTGTAATTATTTTAAATATCGAAACAAAAAACACCCCAATTACAAATCGATTTTAGAAACAAATTTTTTCTTGATCAAACAGGCCTAGAGGAAATCCTTTGTCCTCCCGAAACTCTCATTAATTGATTCATTTGCATGGACTGTCCTGATGATCCCCGACCCTAGCCATCGGAGCAGGCCAGCGAGGGGAAGGGGGTCAACAGAAACTCAGGAAGAAAAGACTGATTAACTCATTTTAGGTATTGTTGATCCCCCTTTGAGGTCCGATATCGCAAAAAGCCTTTTTCATATTTCCTCCCAAATCCCATCAACAGACCAGGAAACTTATTGTTCCCCTATCAGACACCCCGCCAGGTGAGGACAAAAGCCTCACATTCCCCTTAAGGCTGTCATTTCCTCAGTCTTTGTCAGGCTTCGTCCCGCCTCCTGGCTGCCGATTGGTCCATCTTCAGAGGCGCTAGGAAGGCACTGATTGGCCTCCCAGAGGCAGCGGAGCCCGCTGATTGGTCCAGAGGCGAGGCATGCTGCCAAGCCTCCTCCCAGCTGTTCCGCGGCCAGCCAATCAGCACGAAGCCGGCTGACAGAGGGTGGGCGGGAGTTTTGAAACTGTTTTCCTTTGTCTGTATACTATAAAAATGCTTGGAAATTCTGTAAAATCATGCTTGCAGTGGAATGATTCCTGCAATGCATCTGATCTCAGCTGAATCACAATAAACCTCGGTTGCTGAAAAACTTCTTCCACTTGGATGAGGCATTATTATTTGTAATATTTTTACTCTTTGGATTGGCTCTCGCTGGCCTCACCAAGGGACCCAGAGCCCTTTTGGCGCGGTCCTCGGGCTTCTCTCTCAAGGAGACCCCACTAAAAGCAGCTCGATATCACCCCATTCTGTATCTTTGCATTTTGTTTTTCCTGTCAAAGTGGAGTATCTTGCAGTATCACGCATGGCTCATCTCAAATAGGGAGGCCATAAGGAATTCCATAAGGCAGGGGCAGAAAGAGAGAAGGCCCACCTGCGCCTGGTGCTCTCCAAGTGCACTTCCCTCGGACCCGGCATATAGAGCAAATCGCGTTGGGATGGTCGTGGCGACCTCCGATGATGGTGGAAGGAAAGACAACGGTCTCTAAGATACCATGGACATCCCTGGCCATATAAAGCTTTAAAGGTCAGGACCAGCATCTTATACAAACCACGATACTCAGTTGGGAACTAGTGTAGATGCCGCAGCACTGGTGTTCTATGGCATTTCATGGGCATTTTTGTGAGTAATCTGGCTGCAGCATTCTGGACAATACGGAGCTTTTGGGTCGTAGACATCGGAAGGTCAACATACAGGGCGTTGCAATAGTCCAGCCTAGACGTGACCGTGGCATGGATGACCGTTGCCAGAGCCTCATCCGACAGGTAAGGTGCCAGTTGCCTAGCTTGTCATAGATGGAAAAAGCCCGATTTTCTGGCAGCAGCGACCTGAGCCTCCATTGTCAGCTGCGAATCCAAAACGACACCTAGGCTCTTAACGGTAGGCAATGGAGATAGAGCAGCACCATCAAAGATAGGTAACGGATGGGTCGGACCTATTGGGCGGCCATGCCACAGGATCTCAGTTTTCGCCGGATTCACCTTCAGTCTGCTAGCACGTAGCCAGTTCGACAGAGCCTCCAGGCAGAAGGTGAAATTGTCAGGTATTGACATTACTCCAGGCTCCAAGCGCAACAGGAGTTGGGTGTCGTCCGCATATTGATAGCAGTCCAGGCTGAATCTCCGAACCAAACTGGCAACGTAGATGTTGAAAAGAAGAGGGGAGAGAATGGCACCTTGGGGTACCCTGCATAGGAGGGGGGAACTTTCAGAGACTTGGTCCATATATTCCACGCAATGACTCCAATTTCAGAGGAATGAATTGAACCAATTGAGGGCCTGACCGCGAACTCCGGACATGGCGAGATGGTGGATCATTAAATCGTAGTCAACTTGTGTCAAACGCTGTGGTAAGATCGAGAAGTATCAGAAGCGCCAATCCGCCACTATAAAACTGATGACGAAGTTCATCTGTAATAGCAACCAGGACCATCTCCGTCCCATGACCCGGGCAAAAACCTGACTGGAAAGGGTCCAGGCCAGCTGTGACATCCGAAAATTGCTGCAATTGTCCCAATACAGCCCGCTCTATCACCTTACCTAAGAATGGAAGATTAGAGACGGGACTATAATTGGCAAAGGTCATAGGGTCCAGGTTGGAATATCCTTTCCATCTCTAGCTGGGCTTTAGATGGCAAGTTCAGAGTCTATCACCTGGGCTGTAAGGATGACCCTTATCACCTTAGGTAAAACTTTTCAATATTTATATTCCCCTCATAGTGCTGACAAGTCCCCAGTTTGGCAGGAACTGTTCTCTGCCATCCCACTTTTTCAGCAGCTTTTAAGATGTCTGGATTTTTCTCTTTTCCCCCCACTTTCTTCCTGCATCCTCAGTTTACTTTAAATTCCTGCAGATGTTGTGGTTTATAGGAGAGATAATACCAAGAGCGATCCTTTGTTGAGGCAGAAAAAATACAGGTTTATTTTCAGCTGAGACCCTGGTGTGGAATCTCCTCCAAAAGCAAACCAGAACGAGGATAAAGGCATTGACTTTCCCTTTTATACATCTACAAATGCAGGCATGATGTCCATCTGTTGACCCGCGGATACGGGGGCTCAATGGGTTTCCATATCCGCGGCTCAGAGGAATGCAGTTTCGGCCTCCCTGGGACTCACCATCCTGGACGAGCTAGCAGTGATCTGCGGCTCAGAAAAGGAGAGGTTCATATTAGAGGCAGTGTTAGAGGCAGTAAAGGGACACAATGTATCACTATGAAGACGATACTTTTTATTGGGGGATTTGTTAAAATGCGAGGGTAAGGGAGAAAAGGAAGCAAGAAGTGATCCGTAGTTAAAGCTGCTGCTGTGTCCACAGTCCTTGCCTCAGGCAGACAAGAGTTTATTTATTTATTTATTTATTTATTTATTATTAAACTTTATTTGTACCCCGCTAGCATCTCCCGAAGGACTCGATGTGGCTTACAAAGGCCCAGGCCTCACAACAACAACAAACAATAACAATACACTTAAAGCAAATTAAAACATGAGCAATAACAAAACAGAACATTACACTATTACGCAATAAAAACCAGGGCCGGGCCAGTGGTGGTTACAGGTTAAAAAGTGTAGTGTGTAAGAGATGATATGTTGGGATTCTTGGCAAGTGCAATGTGCAGAGAGTCTTAAACTCTAATAAAGTGCTTCTGGGATGGAGTGCTGGAGGTTATCCTATTCAGGAAAAGCACATCAGAACAGCCAGGTCTTCAAGTTCTTCCTAAAGACTGCCAACGTAGGTGCTAGTCTAATGTCTTTGGGGAGGGTGTTCCAAAGTCGGGGGGCAACCACAGAGAAGGCCCTGTCCCTCGTCCCCACCAAACGTGCCTGCGACGCAGGTGGGATCGTAAGCAGGGCCTCTCCAGATGAACGAAGGGATCGTGTGGGTTCATACACGGAGATGCGGTCATGCAAGTAGGCAGGTCCCAAACTGTTTAGGGCTTTGTAGGTAAGCACCTGCACCTTGAATTGGGCTTGGTAGGTAAACGGCAGCCAATGGAGCTCCTTAAACAGGAGGGTGGACCTCTCTCTGTAGGGAGCACCAGTTAACATCCTGGCCGCCGCCCGTTGAACCAGTTGGAATTTCCGAACTGTTTTCAAGGGCAGCCCCACGTAGAGCGCATTACAGTAATCCAACCTAGAGGTGACTAAGGCATGGACCACCCCGGCCAGATCAGCCTTTGTGAAGTATGGTTGCAGCTGGCACACAAGTCTCAATTGTGCGAAAACCCTCCCAGACACCGCCAACGCCTGAGCCTCAAGAGTGAGCGATGAGTCCAAGAGGACTCCCAAACTGCGGACCTGTGACTTCAGGAGGAGTGTAACCCCGTCCAACATAGATTGCCATCCTATACCCCGGTCAGGTTTTCGATCGACCAGGAGGACCTCTGTCTTGTCAGGATTGATCTTCAGCTTGTTCCTCCTCATCCAGATAGACACAGCGGCCAGGCACTCGTCCAGCACTCGAGAAGCCTCCTTGGAGTTAGGTGGAAACGAGTAGTAGAGTTGTGTGTCATCTGCGTAGAGGTGGCACCCAACTCCAAAACTCCGGATGACCTCTCCCAGTGATAATAATGTTGTTGTTTTTCATTCGTTCAGTCGTCTCCGACTCTTCGTGACCTCATGGACCAGCCCACGCCAGAGCTCCCTGTTGGCCGTTACCACCCCCAGCTCCCTCAAGGTCAGTCCAGTCACTTCAAGGATGCCATCCATCCATCTTGCCCTTGGTCGGTCCCTCTTCCTTTTGCCTTCCACTTTCCCCAGCATAATTGTCTTCTCTAGGCTTTCCTGTCTCCTCATGATGTGGCCAAAGTACTTCAACTTTGTCTCTAGTATCTTTCCCTCCAGTGAGCAGTCGGGCTTTATTTCCTGGAGGATGGACTGGTTGGATCTTCTCGCAGTCCAAGGCACTCTCAGCACTTTCCTCCAACACCACAGCTCAAAATCATCGATCTTCCTTCGCTCAGCCTTCCCTAAGGTCCAGCTCTCACATCCGTAGGTGACTACAGGGAATACCATGGCTTTGACTAGGCAATGGATCTTTGTTGCCAGTCTGATGTCTCTTTACTATTTTATCGAGACTGGACATTGCTCTCCTCCCAAGAAAGTGATTTGCCCCTTAACCCCTGAAATAACGAGACAGACAACAAATGTATGGATTCAAATTGGGCAACTTTATTGAATGTTACCTATTTAACTTTACCTGAACTAAACTAAGTGTCAAGGAACTTGGTGGCAAGCTGAGGCAGCGTCCCCAGCTACTTAGTGCGTGATGTCTGTGTGCCCTGGATCCCCAACCGGGCAACCTGAAGGTAAGATTTTTGAGAAGCCTGTGTCCGATTATTGATATCCGCTTCTCTCTTTACTGGGCCAATTGATGTCCCCTCACCCATTTGTTGACATCTAGGTGAGTGTTTGTTGTACAGTGCCCCCCACCCTTAATGGGTGCCATGTGTATACCTCCATGTCAGTGTCTTCCTGAACTATTTATGCCACAGATTGGGGGCAAATGTCCATTTCGCCCCCATCCCCCACCAAGCCCCTTAAAACTTCCTGAATGCCTAACTGCAAATCAGCTAAAAATTGTGCGTTACCCAAATTTGTTAAATGTACACCATCAGAATGGTAAAACTGTGTTTTGTCATGTGTGATGTCTTTATGTGGAATGTAAAACCCTCTGCCCCGTGCTAAAGCCGTGCGCATGGCCCGGTTCACACGCTTTCTGGCCCTCTCGAGCTTCCTGACGTCACCGCCTCCTGGCCACCGAAGGCGTGGAATGATGGCCGACCAAGCGATGTGAACCCGGGGCCATGCCTGCCAGATCTTCAAAATGTCAGCACGGGCTTGAAGATACAAGGCCCTGCCGTTAAGCAGGCCAAGATCGTTACCTCCGATATGGAGCACCAAAACATCAGGAGTGGGCCTGCTCCTGTCCTGGAACAACAAGGGAACTAAACCGTCCCAACGAAGGCCCCGAACACCCTTCCACTCGACCAATGCAGTGGAAGCGCAACCCAGATGCTGGCCAAAGGACGAGTTCCTGGCGTATCTCTCCACCCAGTGGACATAACTATGCCCACAAACAAGGATTCTCCATCTATGCGCCAGCCTGGCAGTCTCTGACAGAGAAACAACAAACTCAAACAAGTACCGAGCGAACATATCGCCTATAAGCGCCTGATTTCCACCTGCCAATTGATTTAATGGCCTCCTCATTGTAACCCAAGTGAGCTGCCGAAGATGCTGCTCCTATTCGGAAAGAGTGAGTGCCAAATTTGTGAGAACCCAACCCCAGCATCTTCAACGCCCTATCAGTGATGGCCCAAAACTGGTATTTCGTAAGGGGGGTGGAATCCTGATGGCAAAACAAATATCTCCCCGCCTGAGCCCTAACTTGAATGAACTGTGCCATAGCCGAAACAGGGCAAAGCTCAGAGTCGCTGCATCTGGCCAATGTAAGCACAGCGCCCTTAGCTTGCTGGTCCGTCTTGGACGAACGTACTAAAATTTGGAGGGTGTCATGCTCTAGCTTTATATCAGGCAACAGCAACGCCCGCAGGGAGACATCTCTTTTTGACATGGCCAATAACTCGCTTATCCAAAGAGCAGCAAAAAAGGCCGTCAAGGCCGCCGCATGGAATAACCGCTGCTCATACTCTGACCTACACACTCTGGGGCCATGTTCCCCTTAACCCCTTTAAAATTGTGGGCGACAAGGGCTCCCTTTTATCAAGCGAAGGACCCCGTTGACGTGCCCAACCAGCAATGATTTTATGTAGGCGGAAATCGTTTGTGGGATCCGAAAGGCCCTGCGCTTTTGACCAGTAGGCCAACGCCGACAGCTGGGACTTAATGGTGTGCGGCGCTAGGCCCCTTCTGTGCGAGTACACACAAAATTGCGCCAAATGTTCGTAAGGAATCGGTACTGTAAACGGTAACTGGTAAAACTGCCTAAAATCGTGGAACTCCTCAACCACCCTCAGGTAAGACTTTCGTGAACTTGGGGCTAATGCTAAAGCCATACCCATCACCGCCTCGTCCCTCCAACCTGCCAAAGATGGCCTGGCATACGCTGTGGATGAGCGTCGGCGTTGGGCGCGAGTTGTCTGAAGCGCTCCATCTGCCAACGAGATAGAGCGTCAGCCAAAGAATTGTCTATTCCCGCTATGTGAAAGGCTTTAAACAAGATGTTATACCTCAAGCAATGCAATGTGAACTGCCTGAGCGCCCCCATCACCCTATTGGATTTTGATGTCAAAGTATTAATAACCTGAACGGTGGCAAGGTTATCGCACCAAAAATGAACTGTCGAATTGGCAAAAGCCTCGACCCATATTGTAACAGCCACAAGTATGGGAAAAAATTCTAAAAACGTTAGATCCGCTGTAATCCCCTGCGCGTGCCAACTGTCCGGCCAGACTTCGGCACACCAGTGTCCCTGAAAAAACACCCCGAAACCAACTGCGCCTGACGCATCGGACGCCACCTGAAGAGTGTCCTGTAGCCTCAACTCCTGCCTCCAAAAAGAAACCCCGTTAAAATCTTTCAAAAATTCCAGCCAAATGGACAGGTCCTCCTTAACTGAACGAGTAACCCTAATCCTATGATGGGGCATTTTAACTCCTGCTATGGCATTACATAGCCTACGCAGAAAAGCCCTCCCCGGGGCAACAACCCTACAGGCAAAATTTAAATGGCCAATTAACTCCTGAAATTCTTTTAAAGTGGCCTTCCTACGATACAAAAACTGTTGAACCCTGCCCGTCAAGTCTGCCACTTTATTAGGAGGCAACCTGGAATATTGCTGAACCGTATCCACCTCAATCCCCAGAAAAGTCAAAATTGTTGACGGGCCTTCCGTTTTTTCCTCCGCCAAGGGAACCCCTAATTCCAGCGCTAGCCCCTGAAACGACTCCAGCAACCTCCTGCAATTACCTGACCCGGAACGCCCTACAAACAGGAAATCATCCAAATAATGGGTGACTCCCGACATCCCGGATTTGGTCTTAACGGCCCAATCGAGGAAGGTACTAAATTGCTCAAAGGCCGCACAAGAAATGGAGCACCCCATGGGAAGTGCCCTGTCCATGTAGAAAAAACCCCCGAATTGAAAACCCAGCAGCTCGAAATCCGCCGGATGGACGGGAAGCAAACGAAATGCCGACTTAATGTCGCATTTAGCCAGCTCCGCCCCAAGCCCAAACCGCCGAACCAGCTGCACAGCCGAATCAAACGATGCATAATGAACAGAGCATTGCTCATCAGGAATCGCATCATTCACCGACCTGCCCTTAGGATAGGACAAGTGATGAATGAGGCGATATTCCCCCTGCGTTTTCTTTGGGACTATTCCCAAAGGTGATACCCGCAACAACGGCGTTGGTGGCGCCGTGAATGGGCCCAAAACCCTCCCCTCTAAAACTTCCTTGTCAATTTTTCGCTGCACCAACTCCTCCATACCGATAACTGATTTTAAATTTGGGGATGAAGTGTGAAAACGAGGACCCAACGCCGGAATCCGAAAACCCTCCGAAAAACCTTCCCATAGGTATTTCGCTGACCCCCTATTCGGGTACCTATCTAACCACGCCTTCAACTGATCCAACTTAATTGGGCTGGGGCCCTTTTGGAACTGAGGCCTGCCCTGCGGGTTTTTTAACAAATTGAGTGTCCCTAGGGCTACCTCTCACTGCCCTCCCTTTGGGGCAATTTCTGGAGGGGTGCGTGCCGTAACAGATTGCGCACGAGTGGGCATATCGACATCCCTTACGTGAACAGGCTCCCTGAGCCACGAATTCCCAGCATAGGGGCTTTTGCCGCTGGGACTGCAGCTGGGGAGCCCCCTGCCGAAAGGGCTGCCCAGCTCTGTTCTGAATAGTATGCCCACTATCGGCTTTCAAAGCGGACGAAGCCCTAGACGGATTCATCACCTCAATCCAAATTTGCTCGTCAATCAAATCCCAACGCTTGTCTGGATGGCAAGCCGCCTCGGTTCTGAACCGCCGATCGTATTCAAGCCAAGCGTTGGGCGGGCCACTGACATAAGCCTTGTTAATAATATTCTGATACTGCCACAAAGCCGTAGCCCTTTCTGGGGCAGCATCAGAAAGCAGGTTCGCATACATAGTAAAACAAGGGAGCCAATTCTCCCAGTTCTGCTCAACCTTGCGCTTCTTCATTCTCTCCTTACTATCCTCATCTAGCTCATCTTTCTCCTTCTTATCCATATCTCTAAAATATAGAGAAAAAATATCCACGTATTCGTTCCTCAAAACCTTCTCCAATGTTTTGGACGCCAAATGGGAACCTAAACCTGAAAGGGTAACGGTAGGCGTCGCCTGTGGTGGCCACTTTGCTGTACCCCAAAATTTGTTTGCCTCCCCAGTGCGAGCCGATTCCAAGGTGACAGTAGCAGGTTTGGCCGACTGAGCAGCGGCATCATCCTTCCTATCTCCTGTACCCGGTTCCACCCCACCCGCAGACTGAACCCCGACTGCAGCAGAAGACTGAACCCCTACGGCAGGTTGAGCCCGCCCCTGATCCCAGGGCCATGTGAGTGAGGTGGAAGTGTTCGATGATGTGAGTGTGGTGGAAGTACCTGCTGGGACAGCCGTCACCAACTGCTCTCTCACTGCTACATCAACGGCGGCAAGAGTCGACCCCACCGACTGAGTGGACCCGGCCGCAGCAATGGCCGCAGAGGCCAATGCCGCGGGCTGACTGGGTCCGGCCTCAGCTGCCGCCGAGGAGCCAGGCGAAGCCTGCACCGACGGAAGTGCTTCTGGGCTGGGGATGGATTGCACCGCCGACACCACAGCAGAGCCCTCCGCAGCTCCTGGATCAGCTGGATGTTCAGAAAGCCGAACCGCCCGTTCTGCGCCCGCCGCTGAGGTTGACTCTATAATAGAAACCCGGGACAAAAGAGACTTAAATAACTGTTTCTTACTTGCCCTGCGAGTAGAGCCTGCACCAACCCTACCCAAACCAATCCCCCTATTTTGTTCTATCTGGTTGACACGTTGAAGAAGGGCCTCCAGATCTTCCATAGACACCCCATCTTCGTCCGACGACGAGCCATCCGGCCGCAAAGGTCGCTTGTGACCCGTCTTCTCCATAGGACCCTTCCCCTTAGGGCCCCCCTTGTTCTTCTTAGATGGCATCCTATAAATTAAAGGAAGTGGAAAATGCCAATGAGAGCCAGCTCTACATCCTGGCTAACGCCCTCCTGGCAACCCTTTCACCAACCACACCACCTAAGCATAGAATCAAAGAGTTGGAAAAAACAAACCGTGCCATTCATACACCCCGACTAAGCCTCGGCGCTTCATATAATCAAAAGAGTTGAAAGAGACAACGAGCCCCCCTTCCCACGCAGCATCATAGAATCAAAGCGTTGACAGAGACCTCGTGCCCCCTCCCCCTCACAGCATAATAGAATCAAAGAGTTGGAAGAGACATCAAGCCCCCTCCCCCTCACACACATCTGTCACCCCTCACTTCTGGTGTGAGAGAATTGGCCATCTGCGAGGACGTCACCTACGTGATAACGCCCGAGGGCTTGGATGTTACTGTCATCATGATGCGCAGTTAACCATGTGCAGTACAGTGCATGTGGATTACCCCCGCCACTTGACTGTGGAGTAGGGAGGGAGAATCCCTCATTCTCCTTTATTTATTTATTTATTTATTTATTTATTTATTTATTTATTTTTAAATTCCATTGTACATAAATATACGGTATTTATTATTTATCCGGTCCTTTGCCTTCCTGGCCAGGATCCCATTAAAGGCCCCTGGGTTCTTAGGGCAGCACCCCCGCCCCTAAACCCCCTTAAGCCCTCCTGGCACCATAGAAAACTCATGGGCCAATGGCCCAAAACTGACCGCGACCCAAATGGCGGCTGCGTCACCGACGCTTACAAAATGGCGGCCGCAGCCTTTCAAAATGGCGGCCGCGGCCTGTATCAAGACCGCCACCAGCGGCCAGAAAATGGCGACCGCAAAAATGGCAGCAGCAACAAACACGCGCCAATCCCCAAGACTGCGTCACCCTACTAAATGGCGCAGCTGCAAAGGAGGAAACAAGCACCCCGTTCCTGTATAAGAGGCCGGCAGCCGCGGCAAGCCGTACTCCGGCGCCCACCGCGCGCCACTTGCCCAGCGGGCCAGCCGAACGGCGTTCGCCGAACCCAAGCCCCGAAGGGCAAAAACAAAAGAGAGAGGCCGGCGGCCGCGGCCAGCCGAACTCCGGCACAAGCCGCGCACCGATTGCCTAACTGGCCGGCTGGTCTCAAAGAAAGGATGGGGAGGGAAACGGGGTCCCCCGAACCCACGCCCTGAAGGGCAAACAAAAGAGAGGACTCGCAGGCCAGCCGTCCTCCATGAGGGACGGCGAGGGAAACGGCGGCCGCCGATCCCCCGCCCCGACCCAACCTTCGAGCCACGGCTCCATGACGGATCCCCAAAGGGGAAGGAGAAGCTGCGCCCTCCTTCCCGACCAGCTGCAAGACCGACCTGGAGCTTCAGGTAAGACGTCTTGCCTCTTCGAAAAGTCTGGCAAGACTGAAGAGAGGAGGCTGGCTCACGTGGTTAGCCAGCCCCCGCCCCCCTTCCAGGAGGTTCTAACTGGAACCTCCCATACTCTCCCTTCAGGGGGTGGGGCAAATCGCTCTCCCCACCAACTGCGTTGGTGTGGAGAGTCCCTTCCTGGCTACAGTCTGCATCTGCAGTAATCTTTGCACCTAGAAATACAAAGCCTGTCACGGCCTCCACGGTTTCTCCTTCTATTTTCCAGTTGTCAATCATTCTTGTTGCCATAATCTTGGTTTTTTTGACGTTTAGCTGCAACCCGGCTTTTGCGCTTTCTTCTTTCACCTTGATTAGAAGGCTCCTCAGCTCCTCCTCGCTTTCGGCCATCAGAGTGGTGTCATCTGCATATCTGAGGTTGTTAATGTTTCTTCCAGCCATTTTCACCCCAGCTTTGCATTCATCCAGCCCCGCACATCGCATGATGTGTTCTGCATACAAGTTAAAAAGGTTGGGTGAGAGGATGCAGCCTTGCCGTACGCCTTTCCCAATCTTGAACCAGTCTGTTGTTCCATGGTCAGTTCTGACTGTTGCTACTTGGTCCTTGTACAGATTCCTCAGGAGAGAGGGAAGGGGGCTTGGGATGCCCATCCCACTAAGAACTTGCCACAATTTATGATGATCCACACAGTCAAAGGCTTTAGAATAGTCAATGAAGCAGAAGTAGATGTTTTTCTGAAACTCCCTGCCTTTCTCCATTATCCAGCGGATATTGGCAATCTGGTCTCTTGTTCATCTGCCTTTTCTAAACCCAGCTTGAACATCTGGCAACTCTCGCTCCATGTATTGCTGGAGTCTTCCTTGCAGGATCTTGAGCATTACCTTACTGGCATGAGAAATAAGGGCCACTGTACGGAAGTTTGAGCAGTCGTTCGCATTTCCCTTTTTTGGTATGGGGATATAAGTTGATTTTTTCCAGTCTGATGGCCATTCTTGTGTTTTCCATATTTGCTGGCATATGGCATGCATCACCTTGACAGCATCATCTTTTAAGATTTTAAACAGTTCAGCTGGGATCCCGTCGTCTCCTGCTGCCTTGTTGTTAGCACTGCTTCTTAAGGCCCATTCAACCTCACTCCTCAGGATGTCTGGTTCTAATTCATTCACCACACCGTCATAACTACCCTCAATATTATTATCCTTCCTATACAGATCTTCTGTATAGTCTCGCCACCTTCTCTTGATCTCTTCAGCTTCTGTTAGGTCCCTGCCATCTTTGTTTCTTATCATACCAATTTTTGCCTGAAATTTACCTCCAATGTTTCTAATTTTCTGGAAGAGGGTCTCTTGTCCTTCCTATTCTGTTGTCTTCTTCCACTTCCATGCATTGCTTATTTAAAAATAGTTCCTTATCTCTTCTGGCTAACCTCTGGAATTGCGCATTTAACTGGGCATATCTCCCCTTATCCCTGTTTCCTTTTGCTTTCCTCCTTTCTTGGGCTACTTCCAGTGTCTCAGCAGACAACCATTTTGCCTTCTTGGTTTTCTTTTTCTTTGGGACGTACTTTGTTGCCGCCTCCTGAACAATGTCTCGGACTTCTGTCCATAGTTCTTCTGGGACTCTGTTTACTAATCTAGTCCTTCAAATCTGTTCTTCACTTCCACTGTATATTCGCTAGGAATGTTAGTGAGATCATATCTAACTGGTCTGTGTATTTTCCCTGATCTCTTTAGTTTTATTCTAAATTGGGAAATAAGAAGTTCGTGATCTGAGCTACAGTCAGCCCCAGGTCTTGTTTTCACCGACTGGATGGATGTCCGCCACCTTTGGCTGCAAAGGATGTAGTCAATCTGATTTCGGTGTTGACCGTCTGGTGAGGTCCATGTGTAAAGCCGTCTTTTAGGTTGTTGGAAGAGAGTATTCTTTATACACAGCGAGTTTTCCTGGCAAAATTCTATCAGCCTGCGTCCCGCTTCATTTTGTTCTCCCAGACCATGCTTGCCTGTGATCCCTGTTGTCATTTGACTTCCCACCTTGGCATTCCAGTCTCCTGTAATGAAAATAATGTCTCTTTTTGGTGTATTATCCAGTAGGTCCTGCAGATCCTCATAGAACTGATCTACTTCTGCTTCTTCAGCAGCTGTGGTTGGGGCATATATTTGGATCACTGTAATGTTGAAAGGCTTTCCTTGCCCTCGAATTGAGATCATTCTGTCATTTTTTGGGTTGTATCCAAGCACCGCTTTAGCGAATTTCTTATTAATTATGAAGGCTACTCCATTTCTTCGATGTTCCTCTTGTCCGCAGTAGTAGATCTGGTGGTCATCTGATGTGAAGTGGCCCATTCCAGTCCATTTCAGTTCGCTGACCCCCAGAATGTCTATCTTTAGTCTTGACATCTCACCAATAACAACATCCAATTTGCCCTGGCTCATAGATCTTACATTCCAGGTTCCTATGGTGTGTTGATCTTTAGAGCATCATCGGATTCGTCGTTCGCCTCCAGTACCGTCGGCCGCTAGCCTTCCTTTCGGCTTTGAGCTAGCTGCGTCATCACATCTGGGGCTAGTTGAACTTATCCTCTGCTCCTTCCCAGTAGCATTTTGGCCATCTTCCGACCTGGGAGTCCCATCTTCCAATGGCATACCGACATATCTCTGGTTGTACTGGTCCATTTAGTTTTCTTGGCAAGGATACTGGAGTGGTTTGCCATTGCCTTCCCCAGGGATCACGCTTGGTCTGACCTCTCTGCCACAACCGTCCGTCTTGGGTGGCCCTTCACGGTTTCGCTCATGACATCATTGAGGTGCTCAAGCTCCAGCGCCCCGACAAGGCGGTGATCCTTTGCTGGAGGTGGTTTCATGTAGATGTTAAAAAGCATGGGAGACAAAATGGAACCTTGCGGGACCCCACAGGTCAAGGGCCAGGGGTCTGAGCAGGCATCTCCTAGCTTCACCATCTGGGAACGACCCTCCAGGAAGGACCAGAGCCACGACAGAACCGTGCCCCCAAGACCCATCATCATGATTCCATAACATTGAGCCATGGCAGTTAAAGTGGTGCTAAACTGCATTCCTTCTACAGTGCAGATGCACCCTTAATTTGGTGCACCCCTTGGAAATCCTTGGTGGGATTGTCCTTCTCCGTCTCACATTGAAGTCTCAAGTCTGAGAGCGGAGAGGCTTTTCTTCTGGCGTGAGCAGAAAACACGAGATGCTCCTCCTCAGCTGGTATAAATCTGGAGCGCTGCAATGAAATCAATAGAGCTGCACCAAGTTTACACCCCAGTTGATTGCCTTGGCCATTATCCTGTGCCTGGCCTATCTATTGGCAGTCACCATTTCCTAGTTGTCCTGTTAACTCAGTCGCAAATTGCCGCTTGAATCCTGGCCCAGGGCCCTGGTATTTAATGGCTTGACACTCACCAGGAACATGGTCGCGATGTATCAATTACTACACAATTAGCAGCTCAATTGCTGCTTGATGCAAATATAAGAAGCAATGCTTTTCATTCTCTTTTTCCATCCTCTTTCTTTTTGCTTTTTCCAAAGACAGAGAGAGGATCTTTGCAACACACTGAAAAGTTGGCATTGTGTCTGGGTTGTTGTAGGCTTTTCAGGAGAAGCATTCTCTCCTGATGTTTCGCCTGCATCTATGGTAGGTATCCTCAGAGGTTGTGAGGTCCAACTCCATTCTGCCAAGAAGCAGGAAAACTGCATTCAAAGCACGCCCAACAGATGGCCATCCAGCTTCTGTTTAAAAGCCTCCAAAGAAGGAGCCTCAACGTGGATTTATCAAAAACAAGTCATGCCAGACTCATCTGGTCTCTTTTTTCGATAGAGTTCCAAGCTGGGTAGATGCGGGGAATGATGCCGTGGATGGAGCGTGTCTGGAATTCAGGAAGGCCTTCTTCGACAAGGTCCCCCATGACCTTCTGGCAAGGAAACTAGTCCAATGTGGGCAAGGCAAAACTATGGTGAGGTGGATCTGGAATTGGTTAAATGGACGAACCCAGAGGGTGATTCTCCCCAAGGCTTCCTCCTCTTCATCCTGGAAAGAAGGGACGAGAGGAGTGCCACAAGCAGGGTTCTGTCCTGGGCCCGATCCTGCTCAGGAGCTTCATTCATGACTTAGATGAAGGGTTAGAAGGCAGGATCATCAAGTTTGCAGACGACACCAGATTGGGAGGGAGAGCCAATACTCCAGAGGACAGGAGCAGGATTCAAAATGATCTTGAGAGATTAGAGAGATGAGTGGCCAAAACTAACAAAATGAAGTTCAACGGTGACAAATGAAAGATACTCCACTTTGGCAGGAAAAATGAAATGCAAAGAGACAGAATGGGGGACAATAAGGCCTGGCTTGAGAGCAGTACGTGTGAAAAAGATCTTGGAGTTCTCGTGGAGAGGAAGGGGAACATGTGCCAACAATGTGATGTGGCGGCAAAAAAAGCCAATGCGATTTTGGCCTGCATCAAGAGGAGCCTAGTGTCTAGATCTAGGGAAGTAATGCTCCTCATGCTCTATTCCGCTTTGGTTAGACCACACCTGGAATATTGTGTCCAATTCTGGGCACCACAATTCAAGAGAGATATTGACAAGCTGGAATGTGTCCAGAGGAAGAGGGAGACTCAAATGATCAAGGGTCTGGAGAACAAGCCCTATGAGGAGCGGCTTAGGGAACTGGGCATGTTTAGCCTGAAGAAGAGAAGGCTGAGAGGGGATATGATAGCCATGTATAAATATATAAGAGGAAGTCACAGGGAGGAGGGAGCAAGCTTCCTTTTTGTTTCCCTGGAGACTAGGACGCAATGGAACAATGGCTTCAAACTACAAGAGAGGAGATTCCATCTGAACATGAGGAAGAACTTCCTGATTGTGAGAGCCGTTCAGCAGTGGAACTCTCTGCCCTGGAGTGTGGTGGAGGCTCCTTCTTTGGAGGCTTTGAAGCAGAGGCTGGATGGCCATCTGTCAGGGGTGCTTTGAATGCAATATTCCTGCTTCTTGGCAGAATGGGGTTGGACTGGATGATGGCCCAGGAGGTCTCTTCCAACTCTAGGAGTCTAGGATTCTATGATTCTTCTCCATGGCTCCATGTGTCTGGTGTTTTTTCCCCGGTGCTTCTAGGAAGGAAGGCGAAGTGTCCCACCAGGCAAAGGAAATGTCTGGGCCTTGTCTTTGTTTTTCCGAAATGCCTCCTGAATGGACTGCGTGCCGAGACACCTGCCTGCATTGAAAGATATGCCGCTCCTTTTGAAGGCCGAATCCCACTGGGAAAGAGGCAAAGGAACCTTTCCCCTTTCTGCTGCTTCTGAAATTTTCCACAACCTCTAAAGGCCAGGCAACCCAATGCAAATGCAATTAGGGATGATTCATGTCTTGAAAGCTGCCTCGGTGACCTGAAGCAGCATTTGTATCACAGCATGACATTCACAAATCCCAGTCCTGTGACTCACGAGAGGCCAGTCTGTATATGTGTGTGTGTGTTATTTATTATGTTGCTTATTATGATTATGGTTTTTCTATTTGTACAAATACCAACTGGTTTGAACTAGTTTTGCTCTGGTGCACAGTATGTTTTAAATCCTGCTTAATTTCATCTGTATATGTCATTACATGAGGCCGAGCCCAAAAACAACAATACAAGCAAAAACAACAATACAAGCAATTAAAATAAAACATGGACAATAAAATAACGAAACATAACAATAAGATGAATGCAAAGCTGGGGTGAAAATTGCTGGAAGAAACATTAACAACCTCAGATATGCAGATGACACCACTTTGATGGCTGAAAGTGAGGAGGAGCTGAGGAGCCTTCTAATCAAGGTGAAAGAAAAAAGCGCAAAAGCGGGTTGCAGCTAAACGTCAAAAAAACCAAGATTATGGCAACAAGAATGATTGACAACTGGGAAATAGAAGGAGAAAACATGGAGGCCGTGACAGACTTTGTATTTCTAGGTGCAAAAATTATTGCAGATGCAGACTGCAGCCAGGAAATCAGGAGACGCTTCCTTCTTGGGAGGAGAGCAATGTTCAGTCTCGATAAAATAGTGAAGAGTAGAGACATCACACTGGCAACAAAGATCCGCATAGTCAAAGCCATGGTATTCCCTGTAGTAACCTACGGATGTGAGAGCTGGACCTTAGGGAAGGCTGAGTGAAGGAAGATAGATGCTTTTGAACTGTGGTGCTGGAGGAAAGTTCTGAGAGTGCCTTGGACTGCGAGAAGATCCAACCAGTCCATCCTCCAGGAAATAAAGCCCGACTGCTCATTGGAGGGAAGGATACTAGAGACAAAGCTTGAAGTCCTTTGGCCACATCATGAGGAGACAGCAAAGCCTAGAGAAGGGAATGATGCTGGGGAAAGTGGAAGGAAAAAGGAAGAGGGGCCGACCAAGGGCAAGATGGATGGATGGCATCCTTGAAGTGACTGGACTGACCTTGAAGGAGCTGGGGGTGGTGACGGCCGACAGGGAGCTCTGGCGTGGGCTGGTCCGTGAGGTCACGAAGAGTAGGAGACGACTGAACGAATGAACAACAACAACAATAAGACAACCACACAATTAAAACTAAGGGAAGGCCAAATGTAGAATTAAAATTGAGAATAATGCTGGAACATGGGTGAAAAAGTGATGGGGCATTTGTGGAAAACATACAAGCAGACCTAAACAATATAAAGTGCTTTGGAGGACAAAGTGCTATGGGATCATTATTCTGGGAAGGCACACTGGAACAACCACGTCTTCAAGTTCCTCCTAAAGACTGCCAGAGTTGGGGCATGCCTGATGTCCTTAGGAAGTGAGTTCCAGAGTCGAGGGGCCACCACTGAAAAGGCCCTCTCTCTCGTCCCCACCAATCGCACCTGCGATGCAGGTGGGATCGCAAGCAGGGCCTCTCCAGATGATTGAAGAGATTGTGTGGGTTCTTATACAGCTTAGCCTTGCTGAGAGGCCCAAGGTTTCTCATGAATGGAGTGCTTCTCCTGTAGATTCCCAATGTCAAATTCTTGAGAGGACCACAGCAGTCTTTCTCTTTCTCTGTCTTCTGAGGATGATTTGTCAGGTGCAGAATTTAATGAGTTTGAAGATAGAAAACAAGACTTTTGTAAACTAAGACAAAGTTCTCAAGATCCGGTGAAGGTCAGTCCAATAGCTAGAAAAAGAGATAAGAAATCCTTATCTGGCTGTAAAGGCAAGCGGAATGCTTTTCTTTCGATTCATGGGATAGGAAAGCTTTATATAGGGTGCTTTGAATGCAATGTTCCTGCTTCTTGGCAATGGGTTGGACTGGATGGTCCATGAGGTCTCTTCCAACTCTTTGATTCTATGATTCTATGATTCTATGATACGAGGAGAGGGATTTATCTCAGTCTCATCAATGTGAGAGCCGTTCAGCAGTGGAACTCACTGCCCCGGAGTGTGGTGGAGGCTCCTTCTTTGGAAGCTTTTACATAGAGGCTGGATGGCCATCTGTCAGGGGTGATTTGAATGCAATATTCCTGCTTCTTGACAGGGGGTTGGACTTGATGGCCCATGAGGTCTCTTCCAACTCTTTGATTCTATGATTCTATGTTGGCATTTCATGATGGTCTTGTTTCCAAGTGGATTTGTAGTCTCATGTTTCCTGTTTTGCCGGGTTCCTGTTCTAGGCTTTGGGATCTCCATGCTGTCTTGTTCCTTTGGGTTTTGCATCCTTGGATCTTGGATCCTCTCAACCTCTGAGGATGCCTGCCACAGATGCAGGTGAAACGTCAGGAGAGATTGCTTCTGGAACATGGCCAGACGGATTTGTAGTCTCATGTTTCCTGTTTTGCCGGGTTCCTGTTCTAGGCTTTGGGATCTCCTGTTGTCTTGTTCCTTTGGGTTTTGCATCATTGGATCTTGTATCCTCTCAACTTCTGAGGATGCCTGCCATAGATGCAGGTGAAACGTCAGGAGAGATTGCTTCTGGAACATGGCCAGACGGATTTGTAGTCTCATGTTTTCAGTTTTGCCGGGTTCCTGTTCTAGGCTTTGGGATCTCCATGCTGTCTTGTTCCTTTGGGTTTTGCATCCTTGGATCTTGTATCCTCTCAACCTCTGAGGATGCCTGCCACAGATGCAGGTGAAACGTCAGGAGAGATTGCTTCTGGAACATGGCCAGACGGATTTGTAGTCTCATGTTTTCAGTTTTGCCGGGTTCCTGTTCTAGGCTTTGGGATCTCCATGCTGTCTTGTTCCTTTGGGTTTTGCATCCTTGGATCTTGTATCCTCTCAACTTCTGAGGATGCCTGCCATAGATGCAGGTGAAACGTCAGGAGAGATTGCTTCTGGAACATGGCCAGACGGATTTGTAGTCTCATGTTTTCAGTTTTGCCGGGTTCCTGTTCTAGGCTTTGGGATCTCCATGCTGTCTTGTTCCTTTGGGTTTTGCATCCTTGGATCTTGTATCCTCTCAACTTCTGAGGATGCCTGCCACAGATGCAGGTGAAACGTCAGGAGAGATTGCTTCTGGAACATGGCCAGACGGATTTGTAGTCTCATGTTTCCAGTTTTGCCGGGTTCCTGTTCTAGGCTTTGGGATCTCCATGCTGTCTTGTTCCTTTGGGTTTTGCATCCTTGGATCTTGGATCCTCACAACCTCTGAGGATGCCTGCCACAGATGCAGGTGAAACGTCAGGAGAGATTGCTTCTGGAACATGGCCAGACGGATTTGTAGTCTCATGTTTCCTGTTTTGCCGGGTTCCTGTTCTAGGCTTTGGGATCTCCTGTTGTCTTGTTCCTTTGGGTTTTGCATCCTTGGATCTTGTATCCTCTCAACTTCTGAGGATGCCTGCCATAGATGCAGGTGAAACGTCAGGAGAGATTGCTTCTGGAACATGGCCAGACGGATTTGTAGTCTCATGTTTCCTGTTTTGCCGGGTTCCTGTTCTAGGCTTTGGGATCTCCTGTTGTCTTGTTCCTTTGGGTTTTGCATCATTGGATCTTGTATCCTCTCAACTTCTGAGGATGCCTGCCATAGATGCAGGCAAAACGTCAGGAGAGATTGCTTCTGGAACATGGCCAGACGGATTTGTAGTCTCATGTTTCCAGTTTTGCCGGGTTCCTGTTCTAGGCTTTGGGATCTCCATGCTGTCTTGTTCCTTTGGGTTTTGCATCCTTGGATCTTGGATCCTCACAACCTCTGAGGATGCCTGCCACAGATGCAGGTGAAACGTCAGGAGAGATTGCTTCTGGAACATGGCCAGACGGATTTGTAGTCTCATGTTTTCAGTTTTGCCGGGTTCCTGTTCTAGGCTTTGGGATCTCCATGCTGTCTTGTTCCTTTGGGTTTTGCATCCTTGGATCTTGTATCCTCTCAACTTCTGAGGATGCCTGCCATAGATGCAGGTGAAACGTCAGGAGAGATTGCTTCTGGAACATGGCCAGACGGATTTGTAGTCTCATGTTTTCAGTTTTGCCGGGTTCCTGTTCTAGGCTTTGGGATCTCCTGTTGTCTTGTTCCTTTGGGTTTTGCATCCTTGGATCTTGTATCCTCTCAACTTCTGAGGATGCCTGCCACAGATGCAGGCGAAACGTCAGGAGAGATTGCTTCTGGAACATGGCCAGACGGATTTGTAGTCTCATGTTTCCAGTTTTGCCGGGTTCCTGTTCTAGGCTTTGGGATCTCCTGTTGTCTTGTTCCTTTGGGTTTTGCATCCTTGGATCTTGTATCCTCTCAACTTCTGAGGATGCCTGCCATAGATGCAGGCGAAACGTCAGGAGAGATTGCTTCTGGAACATGGCCAGACGGATTTGTAGTCTCATGTTTCCAGTTTTTCCGGGTTCCTGTTCTAGGCTTTGGGATCTCCTGTTGTCTTGTTCCTTTGGGTTTTGCATCCTTGGATCTTGTATCCTCTCAACTTCTGAGGATGCCTGCCATAGATGCAGGTGAAACGTCAGGAGAGATTGCTTCTGGAACATGGCCAGACGGATTTGTAGTCTCATGTTTCCAGTTTTTCCGGGTTCCTGTTCTAGGCTTTGGGATCTCCTGTTGTCTTGTTCCTTTGGGTTTTGCATCCTTGGATCTTGTATCCTCTCAACTTCTGAGGATGCCTGCCATAGATGCAGGTGAAACGTCAGGAGAGATTGCTTCTGGAACATGGCCAGACGGATTTGTAGTCTCATGTTTCCAGTTTTGCCGGGTTCCTGTTCTAGGCTTTGGGATCTCCTGTTGTCTTGTTCCTTTGGGTTTTGCATCCTTGGATCTTGTATCCTCTCAACTTCTGAGGATGCCTGCCACAGATGCAGGCGAAACGTCAGGAGAGATTGCTTCTGGAACATGGCCAGACGGATTTGTAGTCTCATGTTTCCAGTTTTTCCGGGTTCCTGTTCTAGGCTTTGGGATCTCCTGTTGTCTTGTTCCTTTGGGTTTTGCATCCTTGGATCTTGTATCCTCTCAACTTCTGAGGATGCCTGCCATAGATGCAGGTGAAACGTCAGGAGAGATTGCTTCTGGAACATGGCCAGACGGATTTGTAGTCTCATGTTTCCAGTTTTGCCGGGTTCCTGTTCTAGGCTTTGGGATCTCCTGTTGTCTTGTTCCTTTGGGTTTTGCATCCTTGGATCTTGTATCCTCTCAACTTCTGAGGATGCCTGCCACAGATGCAGGCGAAACGTCAGGAGAGATTGCTTCTGGAACATGGCCAGACGGATTTGTAGTCTCATGTTTCCAGTTTTTCCGGGTTCCTGTTCTAGGCTTTGGGATCTCCTGTTGTCTTGTTCCTTTGGGTTTTGCATCCTTGGATCTTGTATCCTCTCAACTTCTGAGGATGCCTGCCATAGATGCAGGTGAAACGTCAGGAGAGATTGCTTCTGGAACATGGCCAGACGGATTTGTAGTCTCATGTTTTCAGTTTTGCCGGGTTCCTGTTCTAGGCTTTGGGATCTCCATGCTGTCTTGTTCCTTTGGGTTTTGCATCCTTGGATCTTGTATCCTCTCAACTTCTGAGGATGCCTGCCATAGATGCAGGTGAAACGTCAGGAGAGATTGCTTCTGGAACATGGCCAGACGGATTTGTAGTCTCATGTTTTCAGTTTTGCCGGGTTCCTGTTCTAGGCTTTGGGATCTCCATGCTGTCTTGTTCCTTTGGGTTTTGCATCCTTGGATCTTGTATCCTCTCAACCTCTGAGGATGCCTGCCACAGATGCAGGCGAAACGTCAGGAGAGATTGCTTCTGGAACATGGCCAGACGGATTTGTAGTCTCATGTTTCCAGTTTTGCCGGGTTCCTGTTCTAGGCTTTGGGATCTCCATGCTGTCTTGTTCCTTTGGGTTTTGCATCCTTGGATCTTGGATCCTCTCAACTTCTGAGGATGCCTGCCATAGATGCAGGCGAAACGTCAGGAGAGATTGCTTCTGGAACATGGCCAGACGGATTTGTAGTCTCATGTTTCCAGTTTTTCCGGGTTCCTGTTCTAGGCTTTGGGATCTCCTGTTGTCTTGTTCCTTTGGGTTTTGCATCCTTGGATCTTGTATCCTCTCAACTTCTGAGGATGCCTGCCATAGATGCAGGTGAAACGTCAGGAGAGATTGCTTCTGGAACATGGCCAGACGGATTTGTAGTCTCATGTTTCCAGTTTTGCCGGGTTCCTGTTCTAGGCTTTGGGATCTCCTGTTGTCTTGTTCCTTTGGGTTTTGCATCCTTGGATCTTGTATCCTCTCAACTTCTGAGGATGCCTGCCACAGATGCAGGCGAAACGTCAGGAGAGATTGCTTCTGGAACATGGCCAGACGGATTTGTAGTCTCATGTTTCCAGTTTTTCCGGGTTCCTGTTCTAGGCTTTGGGATCTCCTGTTGTCTTGTTCCTTTGGGTTTTGCATCCTTGGATCTTGTATCCTCTCAACTTCTGAGGATGCCTGCCATAGATGCAGGTGAAACGTCAGGAGAGATTGCTTCTGGAACATGGCCAGACGGATTTGTAGTCTCATGTTTTCAGTTTTGCCGGGTTCCTGTTCTAGGCTTTGGGATCTCCATGCTGTCTTGTTCCTTTGGGTTTTGCATCCTTGGATCTTGTATCCTCTCAACTTCTGAGGATGCCTGCCATAGATGCAGGCGAAACGTCAGGAGAGATTGCTTCTGGAACATGGCCAGACGGATTTGTAGTCTCATGTTTTCAGTTTTGCCGGGTTCCTGTTCTAGGCTTTGGGATCTCCATGCTGTCTTGTTCCTTTGGGTTTTGCATCCTTGGATCTTGTATCCTCTCAACTTCTGAGGATGCCTGCCACAGATGCAGGTGAAACGTCAGGAGAGATTGCTTCTGGAACATGGCCAGACGGATTTGTAGTCTCATGTTTTCAGTTTTGCCGGGTTCCTGTTCTAGGCTTTGGGATCTCCATGCTGTCTTGTTCCTTTGGGTTTTGCATCCTTGGATCTTGGATCCTCTCAACTTCTGAGGATGCCTGCCATAGATGCAGGCGAAACGTCAGGAGAGATTGCTTCTGGAACATGGCCAGACGGATTTGTAGTCTCATGTTTCCAGTTTTTCCGGGTTCCTGTTCTAGGCTTTGGGATCTCCTGTTGTCTTGTTCCTTTGGGTTTTGCATCCTTGGATCTTGTATCCTCTCAACTTCTGAGGATGCCTGCCATAGATGCAGGTGAAACGTCAGGAGAGATTGCTTCTGGAACATGGCCAGACGGATTTGTAGTCTCATGTTTCCAGTTTTGCCGGGTTCCTGTTCTAGGCTTTGGGATCTCCTGTTGTCTTGTTCCTTTGGGTTTTGCATCCTTGGATCTTGTATCCTCTCAACTTCTGAGGATGCCTGCCACAGATGCAGGCGAAACGTCAGGAGAGATTGCTTCTGGAACATGGCCAGACGGATTTGTAGTCTCATGTTTCCAGTTTTTCCGGGTTCCTGTTCTAGGCTTTGGGATCTCCTGTTGTCTTGTTCCTTTGGGTTTTGCATCCTTGGATCTTGTATCCTCTCAACTTCTGAGGATGCCTGCCATAGATGCAGGTGAAACGTCAGGAGAGATTGCTTCTGGAACATGGCCAGACGGATTTGTAGTCTCATGTTTTCAGTTTTGCCGGGTTCCTGTTCTAGGCTTTGGGATCTCCATGCTGTCTTGTTCCTTTGGGTTTTGCATCCTTGGATCTTGTATCCTCTCAACTTCTGAGGATGCCTGCCATAGATGCAGGTGAAACGTCAGGAGAGATTGCTTCTGGAACATGGCCAGACGGATTTGTAGTCTCATGTTTTCAGTTTTGCCGGGTTCCTGTTCTAGGCTTTGGGATCTCCATGCTGTCTTGTTCCTTTGGGTTTTGCATCCTTGGATCTTGTATCCTCTCAACCTCTGAGGATGCCTGCCACAGATGCAGGCGAAACGTCAGGAGAGATTGCTTCTGGAACATGGCCAGACGGATTTGTAGTCTCATGTTTCCAGTTTTGCCGGGTTCCTGTTCTAGGCTTTGGGATCTCCTGTTGTCTTGTTCCTTTGGGTTTTGCATCCTTGGATCTTGTATCCTCTCAACTTCTGAGGATGCCTGCCATAGATGCAGGCGAAACGTCAGGAGAGATTGCTTCTGGAACATGGCCAGACGGATTTGTAGTCTCATGTTTCCAGTTTTTCCGGGTTCCTGTTCTAGGCTTTGGGATCTCCTGTTGTCTTGTTCCTTTGGGTTTTGCATCCTTGGATCTTGTATCCTCTCAACTTCTGAGGATGCCTGCCATAGATGCAGGCGAAACGTCAGGAGAGATTGCTTCTGGAACATGGCCAGACGGATTTGTAGTCTCATGTTTCCAGTTTTGCCGGGTTCCTGTTCTAGGCTTTGGGATCTCCTGTTGTCTTGTTCCTTTGGGTTTTGCATCCTTGGATCTTGTATCCTCTCAACTTCTGAGGATGCCTGCCATAGATGCAGGTGAAACGTCAGGAGAGATTGCTTCTGGAACATGGCCAGACGGATTTGTAGTCTCATGTTTCCAGTTTTGCCGGGTTCCTGTTCTAGGCTTTGGGATCTCCTGTTGTCTTGTTCCTTTGGGTTTTGCATCCTTGGATCTTGTATCCTCTCAACTTCTGAGGATGCCTGCCATAGATGCAGGCGAAACGTCAGGAGAGATTGCTTCTGGAACATGGCCAGACGGATTTGTAGTCTCATGTTTCCAGTTTTTCCGGGTTCCTGTTCTAGGCTTTGGGATCTCCTGTTGTCTTGTTCCTTTGGGTTTTGCATCCTTGGATCTTGTATCCTCTCAACTTCTGAGGATGCCTGCCACAGATGCAGGTGAAACGTCAGGAGAGATTGCTTCTGGAACATGGCCAGACGGATTTGTAGTCTCATGTTTCCAGTTTTGCCGGGTTCCTGTTCTAGGCTTTGGGATCTCCATGCTGTCTTGTTCCTTTGGGTTTTGCATCCTTGGATCTTGTATCCTCTCAACTTCTGAGGATGCCTGCCATAGATGCAGGTGAAACGTCAGGAGAGATTGCTTCTGGAACATGGCCAGACGGATTTGTAGTCTCATGTTTTCAGTTTTGCCGGGTTCCTGTTCTAGGCTTTGGGATCTCCATGCTGTCTTGTTCCTTTGGGTTTTGCATCCTTGGATCTTGTATCCTCTCAACCTCTGAGGATGCCTGCCACAGATGCAGGTGAAACGTCAGGAGAGATTGCTTCTGGAACATGGCCAGACGGATTTGTAGTCTCATGTTTCCAGTTTTGCCGGGTTCCTGTTCTAGGCTTTGGGATCTCCATGCTGTCTTGTTCCTTTGGGTTTTGCATCCTTGGATCTTGTATCCTCTCAACTTCTGAGGATGCCTGCCATAGATGCAGGTGAAACGTCAGGAGAGATTGCTTCTGGAACATGGCCAGACGGATTTGTAGTCTCATGTTTCCAGTTTTGCCGGGTTCCTGTTCTAGGCTTTGGGATCTCCTGTTGTCTTGTTCCTTTGGGTTTTGCATCCTTGGATCTTGTATCCTCTCAACTTCTGAGGATGCCTGCCATAGATGCAGGCGAAACGTCAGGAGAGATTGCTTCTGGAACATGGCCAGACGGATTTGTAGTCTCATGTTTCCAGTTTTTCCGGGTTCCTGTTCTAGGCTTTGGGATCTCCTGTTGTCTTGTTCCTTTGGGTTTTGCATCCTTGGATCTTGTATCCTCTCAACTTCTGAGGATGCCTGCCACAGATGCAGGTGAAACGTCAGGAGAGATTGCTTCTGGAACATGGCCAGACGGATTTGTAGTCTCATGTTTCCAGTTTTGCCGGGTTCCTGTTCTAGGCTTTGGGATCTCCTGTTGTCTTGTTCCTTTGGGTTTTGCATCCTTGGATCTTGTATCCTCTCAACTTCTGAGGATGCCTGCCATAGATGCAGGTGAAACGTCAGGAGAGATTGCTTCTGGAACATGGCCAGACGGATTTGTAGTCTCATGTTTCCAGTTTTTCCGGGTTCCTGTTCTAGGCTTTGGGATCTCCTGTTGTCTTGTTCCTTTGGGTTTTGCATCCTTGGATCTTGTATCCTCTCAACTTCTGAGGATGCCTGCCATAGATGCAGGTGAAACGTCAGGAGAGATTGCTTCTGGAACATGGCCAGACGGATTTGTAGTCTCATGTTTTCAGTTTTGCCGGGTTCCTGTTCTAGGCTTTGGGATCTCCATGCTGTCTTGTTCCTTTGGGTTTTGCATCCTTGGATCTTGTATCCTCTCAACTTCTGAGGATGCCTGCCATAGATGCAGGCGAAACGTCAGGAGAGATTGCTTCTGGAACATGGCCAGACAGCCTGAAAAATATTTCTGCCTTCCATATATAGGTCAGTTTTAATTTCAAAAATTTTAATTTCCTAGCATTTTTATTATTGTTGTTGCAATGCTACTGATTGAGTCCCATCACAAAGCAACCAACATTAACTGATCGAGCCATGCCAAATAGAAGCTATTTTGGGCCAAAACTTGGGAGGTGGGAGACATGCATCTGGTGGGTGCTGATAAACTAGGATAAAAAAGAGAGAAACAAATGGATCTTTTCACAATGGCCTATTACGACATGCCCATAGACTCTCCAAGAGTTCTTGAGTGCAGTGACGAAACGTGGCTAATAAGCAAAACAAAAACGGTCTTGATGAGATTGCCTTTGTCTTGCCAGCGCGGCTTTCATTCCTGTCGGTGTCAGAAGAACAATCCAAGCCGCCATTTTCTTCATGAATTCAGAAGGGGGGAAAACGCAACACAAGGTCAGAAAAACCATGTCTACATTATATGTTGTTTTTTTGCAGAGACTAAATTTAGCAAAAGTCTTTTCAAAGGGCGAGAAATCTTCCCGGCCTCCGATGCTTTTCGCCAGGGTTTCTGAAGCATCAGGAAGAGAAAGTCTAAGCACTGCTGGCAAGCAGAGCTTGAAAAGTTACTTTAAGGAAGAATTTATATAACGACTTACCAGAGCCATCTTTAATGAAGCAATGCTAAAGTGATATCATTCGATATTATTAAATAAGACTTGGGATCACCCAGGGCTTCGTCTTTCTAGTGTCTGAGGACGTCTGTGAAAGCTGGACCATGAAGAAGACTGCAAAAAATGAAGGCAGCTGAAAGCTGGAGAAGAAAAAACAGCATTCGAAATGTGCTGCCAGGGAAGAGGTCTGGCCATAATAATACGAGTGTTGAATGAAAAGTAATGCCTCCACCTCCACAACTCCTCAACGGGTGGCAATACTGGTATGCGGCAGGTACTGGCTTGTTCAGTAGACTCTCCTCTACAGTTCCATTTTGGTGGGAAGCCTTAGCATTGAACAGTTGTGTTGTTGAGAAGGCCCTATCCCTCATCCCCACCAGTCTCGCTTGTGATAAAGGTGGGGCCGAGAGCAGGGCCTCCCCAGAAGATATTAAACTCCGAGGAGGGAAGTAGAAGGAGATACGTTTGGACAGTAGGCCTGTTTGATCAAGAAAAAAAATGTTTCTAAAATCGATTTGTGATTGGGGTGTTTTTTTGTTTCGATATTTAAAATAATTACAAAACTTTCCAAAAAAAAGTTTTGGTATTTAAGAAATTTTGTAAATATTAACGAATTTTTAGAATATTTTTTGTATTTCTTAAGAATAATATTAAAATAATATTAAAAAATATTTTAAAATGGAAAATTAACCAAAAAATGGCCCAAATGTGGACCAAACACAGGCACGATACAGCAAATGAGAGCACACACCAACAGAAGAGTCTTTTCTTTTTTAGAATATTTTTTAAAAATAATATTAAAAATAATATTAAAAATAATATTAAAAAATAATATTAAAAATAATATTAAAAATAACATTAAAAATATTTTAAAATGGAAAATTAACCAAAAAATGGCCCAAATGTGGACCAAACACAGGCAAGATACAGCAAATGAGAGCACACACCAACAGAAGAGTCTTTTCTTTTTTAGAATATTTTTTAAAAATAATAGTAAAAAATAATATTAAAAAATAATATTTAAAAATAATATTAAAAAATAACATTAAAAATATTTTAAAATGGAAAATTAATCAAAAAATGGCCCAAATGTGGACCAAACACAGGCAAGAGACAGCAAATGAAGCAAGCAGCACTCACAGCAGCAAGGAATGAATCCAATCCGAGTTGCTAGCAGCCATTGCCAAGCCAACCCAATGCAAACTCCCTCGCCCTCTTGAAGCTACGGGCCGCGCGGAGCCGCTTTGAAAGGGCTCGCCGGCCAATCAAAAACAGGCAGCCACGGACCCATGGTGGTGCACTGTTTGGGAGCGCCGGATTGGCTCCCATGCACCAGCACTCCAGCAGCCTCCACCCCATTAACGAAACGAGCGGAGGCTCGTTAAAACTCTGGGGGCTGCTGGTTCGATATTTAAAAACCCTTCCGGGTTTGGGAATATGTTTCAATATCGCTTTGGAAATGGTAAAATTAACGAATTAATAACGAAATAACGAACGAAACCGCACAGGCCTATTGGACAGGTATGCTGGGCCGGAGCCGTAAAGGGTTTTGTAGGTCAGAACCAGCACTTTGAATTGTGCTTGGAACTGGATCGGCAGCCAGTGGAGCTGACACAACAGAGGGGTGGCATGCTCCCTGTATGACGCTCCGGTGAGTAATCTAGCCGCCACCCGTTGGACCAATTGAAGTTTCCAAACAGTCTTCAAAGGCAACCCCATGTAGAGTGTGTTGCAGTAATCTATTCAGGATGTAACAAGAGCGTGGACCACCATGGCCAGATCCGACTTCCCAAGGTACCGGCACAGCTGGCACACAAGTTTTAATTGTGCAAAAGCTCTCCCGGCCACCGCTATATTAAAATGTTTTAACCAAATCTTGAAGGATAATCGCCAAGAAGCCGTCGACTCAGTATTTAGAAGAAAAACTGACTCAAGGGAAGATACATACCAACCTGGAAGATCCTGGAAGTCCCGCACAAACCCTTCCTCTTTTTGTTTTGTTTTGTTCGTCTGTTTTTGTTTATTGCTTCTTTTCTCTATTAGGTTACTGCACTTGTTCACCCACTTTACTATATGTTATTGTTCCCACTCTTTCCATGTACTAAAGGGAAATCACAATTCCCCCTTCACTTTTCTTTTACCTCCTATCTTCAGGAGCAACATATTCTAAATAAAAATAAATTTAAAAAAAAAAGAGCACCAACCATTAGGTAAAAAACATAGTTTGCCCTTGGTACTATCCACTAGGCCTGTTTGATCAAGAAAAAATTTGTTTCTAAAATCGATTTGTAATTGGGGTGTTTTTTTGTTTCGATATTTAAAATAATTACAAAACTTTCCAAAAAAAAGTTTTGGTATTTAAGAAATTTTGTAAATATTAACGAATTTTTAGAATATTTTTGGTATTTCTTAAGAATAATATTAAAATAATATTAAAAAATATTTTAAAATGGAAAATTAACCAAAAAATGCCCAAATGTGGACCAAACACAGGCAGGAGACAGCAAATGAGAGCACACACCAACAGAAGAGTCTTTTCTTTTTTAGAATATTTTTTAAGAATAATATTAAAATAATATAAAAAAATATTAAAAATAATATTAAAAAATATTTTAAAATGGAAAATTAACCAAAAAATGGCCCAAATGTGGACCAAACACAGGCAGGATACAGCAAATGAGAGCACACACCAACAGAAGAGTCTTTTCTTTTTTAGAATATTTTTTTAAAAATAATATTAAAATAATATTAAAAATAATATTAAAATAATATTAAAAAAAATGGAAAATTAACCAAAAAATGGCCCAAATGTGGACCAAACACAGGCACGAGACAGCAAATGAGAGCACACACCAACAGAAGAGTCTTTTCTTTTTTAGAATATTTTTTAAAAATAATATTAAAAATAATATTAAAAAATAATATTAAAAATAATATTAAAAATAATATTAAAAATAATATTAAAAATAATATTAAAAAATAATATTAAAAATATTTTAAAATGGAAATTAACCAAAAAATGGCCCAAATGTGGACCAAACACAGGCAAGAGACAGCAAATGAAGCAAGCAGCACTCACAGCAGCAAGGAATGAATCCAATCCCAGTTCGTTGCTAGCAGGCAGCCATTGCCAAGCCAACCCAATGCAAACTCCCTCGCCCTCGCCTCTGCACCAAGCTACGGGCCGCGCGGAGCCGCTTTGAAAGGGCTCGCCGGCCAATCAAAAAGGGACAGCCACGGACCCATGGTGCACTGCTTGGGAGCGCCGGATTGGCTCCCATGCACCAGCACTCCAGCAGCCTCCACCCCATTAACGAAACGAGCGGAGGCTCGTTAAAACTCTGGGGGCTGCTGGTTCGATATTTATAAACCCTTCCGGGTTTGGAGATTTGTTTCAATATCGCTTCGGAAATGGTAAAATTAACGAATTATTAACGAATTAACGAATTAACGAACCAAATCGCACAGGCCTACTATCCACATAGAAACATGTTCTCCTTCCATGGAGGTCTTCCTTGGAGGGTCATTTGGGCTTCCACCCAGCTGCCAATCTCAGTCTCTTCTATCTATTTCTGGCCTCCCCCCCCCCCAAAAAAAATCCCTATTTGATGCCAAATGGGGGGAAATGCTCCTTTTTGAATCCACAACAATCTCTTTAGGACAGCGTTTTGTGCACATATTAATGAAAGATCAGACTATAGAGATGTTCGTTTTTGATTATTTGCCCATTTACCACAAATTTAGTTTAAAACTCTGTTTGGTTTTCTCTCTCTCTCTCTCTCCTTTTTTATCATCACCCGCCAAAATAACTATGACAGAATATTCTATCCTCTGGATTATGGAGATAACACGGAGGGAAATGCCATTTCCATTTCCATTCTTTTCAGCGTGCCACAAACCCATGCATGCAAGGAAATTAAAATTCAAAACTTAATTGGATTTTCATACTCCCTTTAAAACAGGTAATATTGTTTCTCTCGCCTGCTCGTTCCTTCTCTCTCTTTCTTAATGTTGCATCCAAATGGGAGGATTTGATTCAAGGAGGGACTCCTTCAAGGGCCGGCGTCCTTTGGAGACAAATGCTTCATTTAACGCCATTAAAAAACGTATCTCGCCCTCCGTGTTTTTGCGCAGATACACCCCTCCAGCCCCCGTGTTTCCATTTTCCTTCCCAAAGGCTCAGGTGAATCTTGGCTGCGGGAAAAGGCATGTCATGCAGATTCCCTTTTATGCATATGCTACACCTCTGGCAATGTCATGCCCACAAACCCATTTCTGTCAGGAGTTGTATTGCATTTTTTAACAAACAAACAAAGCACAAAGTTGGCAAGCTTGGTAGTTGATTAAATGTCCTTTGACCAGGATTTTACCCCTTGGAGTGCTTCTGGTGTTGCCGTAAGAAGGTCCTCCCTGGTGCATGTGGCAGGGCTCAGGTGGCATTGCAGCAGGTGGTCAGTGGTTTTCTCTTCTTCTCCACACTCGCATGTCATGGACTTCATGTTGTGGCCCCATTTCTTGAGGTTGGCTCGGCATCTCGTGATGCCACAGCGCAGTCTGTTCAGTTCCTTCCAAGTCGCCCAGTTTTCTGTGTGCCCAGATCGAGGTTCTGGGTTTGAGCCTGCCACTTTTGGACTCTTGCATGCTGAGGTGCTCCTATGAGTGTTTCTGTAGATCTTAGGGAGCTATTTCTTGATTTAAGATGTTGGCTTAAGTCTTTTCAGTGCCTTCCAAGTCACCCCGTCATCTGTGTGCCCAGGAGGGAGTCTCTCATTGGGTATCAGCCATGTCTTGAGGTTCGGAGTTTGAGTCTGCCACTTTTGGACTCTCGCTTGCTGAGTTGTTCCAGTGAGTGTCTCTGTAGATCTTAGGAAACAATTTATTGATTCAAGTCGTTGGTGTGCTGGCTGATACCCAAACAAGGGATGAGCTGGAGATGTATCTGCCTTGGTCCTTGTTGTTAGTGTCTTGGCAAATTGACCAAGGCTTAACCTTTATTATCCAGTCTGGTGTCCTTGTCCTTAGTAAAACTATAAGTTACTATCTTTTACGGGGGGGGGGGGGGTACTACTGACTACTACTTGGCTACTACTTCCCGGCGGATGTCAGGTGGTGCAATACCGGCTAAGCAGTGTAATTTCTCCAGTGGTGTAGGGCGCAGACACCCCGTGATAATGCGGCATGTCTCATTCAGAGCCACATCCACTGTTTTAGTGTGGTGAGATGTGTTCCACACTGGGAAAGTTCTACCTCCAACAAGCTATGGCCTACTGGATGTGGCCCTTCAAGGCCATTGTCCCCAAGCTATGGCCTACAATCCGGATGTGGCCCTCCAAGGCCATTTATCTGGATGCGGCCCTCCAAGGCCATTGTCCCCAAGCTATGGCCTACAA
>NW_026847771.1:109212301-109378923 GCF_025583915.1 Anolis sagrei ordinatus | reverse complement strand
ATGGCCTTGGAGAGCCATAATCAGATAAATGGCCTTGGAGGGCCGCATCCGGACTGTAGGCCATAGCTTGGGACACTGATCTTGGAGGGCCACATCCGGACCATGGGCTGTAGCTTGGGGACCCCTGACCTAGTGCCTGCAGCAGTTACCACACCTTGCCTCATGGTAGGACAGACTCAACCATGGTATATATATATATATCCTTTGCCCATCATGCTGAGTGCTTCTATTTGATTCATCATGCGCAAGAGCGGCCGTTGAATCCCACCGAGGAGTTGTTACATATCCATGAATTAAAGTGGCAGCCTGTGAAGAGAGCTCCGAGTGTCACTTTCCAATTCAAAATGGATGGCCCCACGTTTGGGGAATAAAAGCTCCGACATGGTTCCATGCTATTAGCGTTCCTCCTCTCCTCGTCTCTCCCTCCCGTTCCTTACTGGTAGCTCTTCTCCTCCTCCTTCTCCTCCTTCTCTTCGTCCATCTGTTCTCGGGAGGCTTCCCTCCTTCCACCTGCCTGTCTGCATTTGAAATTCAAGTTGTTATGACAGATTTCTCAGCAAAGAGCGATACTTAGGAGACGCGGCACACAGAGTTCTGGTCATGCTAACCGCCTCGTGGGGCTCCCACGAAATAGAAGCAAAGTGCCTTGTGTACGCATGTGTGTGTGTGTGTTTATTTAACACTGCATGCGTGTGTCAGAAACAGAAAGGCATGCTTGACAAAGCAGTGACCTAGTTTCACACAGCCAAGATGACCTGCGAAGGAACACAGAGAGGTTAACGCGATAAATTGTGGAAGGCTCTTAATGGTCCTCCAAGATCACAGTTCTGCAATTTTGGATGAGGCATTAAGCACATGCACACACACACCCCTCCCCACAGAAAGATGGCTGTCTCAATAATGCACAACTCCATGCAGGGAATACCCTCAGGCTTTAGCTTCAAACCAGCTTTGCCCCGTTATGCCAGAGTTTGCTGAGAAACTCTGAAATATCTCAAAGCTTCAAGGCAGCCTGGATAGTCCATTTGGCCCAATCTGCTGTCCAGATGGGACACTGGTGTCACCATCTCTTTCTCTGGGCTCACATGTACAGGTAAGTGCAGCAGATCAGGCTGAATCATGGTCCTGTCAGCACTGATGATGCCACTCCTAGCTGAACATGGACCTCCACAATAACTCCTGGCCATTGTAGGTCCTTTTGATGATATTAGAATAGGGTGACCACACAATCAAGATGATCCCCTCTCTTTCTTCTGCCTGGTTGCAGAGGTGCCCCATTCTGGTGTCAGCAGAAGTGCCAATAGAGGACAGGAGATGTCCCAATCTGCTGTCCAGATGGGACACTGGTGTCACCATCATTTTCTCTGAGCTCACCTGTAAGGGTAAAGTGCAGAAGATCAGGCTGAATCATGGTCCTGTCAGCACTGATGATGCCACTCCTAGCTAAACATGGACCTCCAAAATAACTCTTGGCCACTGTAGGTCCCTTTGAATAAGGTGTCCACAAGATCAGTATGATCCCTTCTCTTTCTCCTGCCTGGTTGCAGAGGTGCCCCATTCTGGTGTCATCAGAAGTGTAGCAGAGGACAGGAGATGGCCCAATCTGCTGTCCAGATGGGACACTGGTGCCATCATCTCTTTCTCTGGGCTCACCTGTACAGGTAAGTGCAGCAGATCAGGCTGAATCATGGTCCTGTCAGCACTGATGATGCCACTCCTAGCTGAACATGGACCTCCACAATAACTCCTGGCCATTGTAGGTCCTTTTGAGTAGGGTCTCCATGAGATCAAGATGATCCCTTCTCTTTCTTCTGCCTGGTTGCAGAGGTGCCCCATTCTGGTGTCAGCAGAAGTGCCAATAGAGGACAGGAGATGTCCCAATCTGCTGTCCAGATGGGACACTGGTGTCACCATCTTTTTCTCTGAGCTCACCTGTACGGGTAAAGTGCAGAAGATCAAGCTGAATCATGGTCCTGTCAGCACTGATTATGCCACTCCTAGCTGAACATGGACCTCCAGAATAACTCTTGGCCACTGTAGGTCCCTTTGAATAAGGTGTCCACAAGATCAGGATGATCCCTTCTCTTTCTCCTGCCTGGTTGCAGAGGTGCCCCATTCTGGTGTCATCAGAAGTGTAGCAGAGGACAGGAGATGGCCCAATCTGCTGTCCAGATGGGACACTGGTGTCACCATCTCTTTCCCTGGGCTCACCTGTACAGGTAAGTGCAGAAGATCAGGCTAAATCATGGTCCCATCAGCACTGCTGCTACCACTCCTAGCTGAACATGGACCTCCACAATAACTCCTGGCCATTGTAGGCCCTTTTGAATAGGGTGTCCACAAGATCAGGATGATCCCCTTTCCTTCTTCTGCCTGGTTGCAGAGGTGCCCCATTCTGGTGTCATCAGAAGTCCCAGCAGAGTACAGGAGATGGCCCAATCTGCTGTCCAGATGGGACACTGGTGTCACCATCTCTTTCCCTGGGCTCACCTGTAGTACAGGTAAGTGCAGAAGATCAGGCTAAATCATGGTCCCATCAGCACTGCTGCTACCACTCCTAGCTGAACATGGACCTCCACAATAACTCCTGGCCATTGTAGGTCCTTTTGAGTAGGGTCTCCATGAGATCAAGATGATCCCTTCTCTTTCTTCTGCCTGGTTGCAGAGGTGCCCCATTCTGGTGTCAGCAGAAGTGCCAATAGAGGACAGGAGATGTCCCAGTCTGCTGTCCAGATGGGATACTGGTGTCACCATCTCTTTCTCTGGGCTCACCTGTACAGGTAAGTGCAGCAGATCAGGCTGAATCATGGTCCTGTCAGCACTGATTATGCCACTCCTAGCTGAACATGGACCTCCAGAATATCTCCTGGCCATTGTAGGTCATTTTGAATAAGGTGTCCACAAGATCAGGATGATCCCCTCTCCTTCTTCGGCCTGGTTGCAGAGGTGCCCCATTCTGGTGTCAGCAGAAGTGGCAGCAGAGGACAGGAGATGTCCCAATCTGCTGTCCACATGGGACACTGGTGTCACCATCTCTTTCTCTGGGCTCACCTGTAAATGAAAGTGCAGAAAATCAAGCTGAATCATGGTCCCATCAGCACTGATGATACCACTCCTAGCTGAACAGGGACCTCCACAATAACTCCTGGCCATTGTAGGTACTCTTGAATAGGGTGTCCACAAGATCAGGGTGATCCCCTTTCGTTCTTCTGCCTGGTTGCAGAGGTGCCCCATTCTGGTGTCATCAGAAGTGTAGCAGAGGACAGGAGATGGCCCAATCTGCTGTCCAGATGGGACATTGGTGTCACCATCACTGTCTCTGGCTCACCTGTACAGGTAAGGGGCGGATAAGTGCAATGGATCAGGCTGACACGGAGAACTAGGAAACCCTGGCCCTTGAACACTGCAGCTGGAAGTCAGCTGTGACCAGCTGTGCTGTAGAATTTGAAGAGGCACGAATGGAGGGTGAAAGAGAGAAACGTGCCAAGAGAAGGAAGGCACAACAAGCCAACCCCGACCGGGACAGCCTTCCACCTGGAAACCGATGCCCTCACTGTGGGAGAAGATGCAGGTCAAGAATAGGGCTCCACAGTCACTTACGGACCCACCGCCAGGAGAGTGATCTTGGAAGACTATCCTACTCAAACAACAAAGGATCACCCAAGTAAGTAAGTAAGCAAAGTAGATGAGTCAGTTCTTGTGGGTTTTTTCGGGCTATATAGCCATGTTCTAGAGGCATTTCTCCTGACGTTTCGCCTGCATCTATGGCAAGCTTCCTCAGAGGTCTGCTGGAGCTGGGAAAAAGGGGTTTATATATCTGTGGAATGACCAGGGTGAGACAAAAGGCTTTTGTAAGTTGGGCTAGGTGTGAATCTTTCAACTGACCACCTTGATTAGCATACAATGGGCTGACTGTGCCTGGAGCAAACTCTTCTTGAAAGGTGATTAGATGTCCCTGCCTGTTTTTCTCTCTGCTGTTTTAATTTTAGAATTTTTTAATACTGGTAGCCAGATTTTGTTCATTTTCATGGTTTCTTCCTTTCTGTTGAAATTGTCCACATGTTTGTGGATTTCAATGGCTTCTCTGTGTAGTCTGACATGGTGGTTGTGAGAGTGGTCCAGCATTTCTGTGTTCTCAAATCATATGCTGTGTCCAGGCTGGTTCATTCAGGTGCTCTGCTATGGCTGACTTCTCTGGTTGAAGTAGTCTGCAGTGCCTTTCATGTTCCTTGATTCTGTTGGGCGCTGCGTTTGGTGGTCCCTATGTAGACTTGTCCACAGCTGCATGGTATACGGTAGACTCCTGCAGAGGTGAGAGGATCCCTCTTGTCCTTTGCTGAACATAGCATTTGTTGGATTTTCTTGGTGGGTTTGTAGATTGTTTGTATGTTGTGTTTCCTCATCAGCTTCCCTATGCGATCAGTGGTTCCCTTGATGTATGGCAGGAACACTTTTCCTCTGGGTGGATCTTCATCTTGACTCTTGTGGCTTGTTCTTGGTCTTGCAGCTCTTCTGATGTCTGAGGTGGAGTCTCCCTTGGCCTGGAGAGCCCAGTTGAGGTGGTTCAGTTCATCTTGGAAGAGGAGGTGGGCTTCGCAGATTCTTTTTGCACGGTCTGCCAAGGCTTTAATGGTGCTTCTTTTTTGACTTGGGTGATGGTTGGAGTTTTTATGTAGATATTAGGCCTGTGCGGTTTCGTTCGTTAATTCGTTAATTCGTTAATAATTTGTTAATTTTACCATTTCCGAAGCGATATCGAAACATATTTCCAAACCCGGAAGGGTTTATAAATATCGAACCAGCAGCCCCCATAGTTTTAACGAGCCTCCGCTCGTTTCGTTAATGGGGTGGAGGCTGCTGGAGTGCTGGTGCATGGGAGCCAATCCGGCGCTCCCAAGCAGTGCACCATGGGTCCGTGGCTGTCTCTTTTTGATTGGCCGGCGAGCCCTTTCAAAGCGGCTCCGCGCGGCCCGTAGCTTGCTGCAGAG
This sequence comes from Anolis sagrei ordinatus, assembly GCF_025583915.1. Taxonomy (NCBI): domain Eukaryota; kingdom Metazoa; phylum Chordata; class Lepidosauria; order Squamata; family Anolidae; genus Anolis; species Anolis sagrei. The sequence continues at coordinate 109,373,935 of NW_026847771.1, read as the reverse complement.
GGAGTTTGCATTGGGTTGGCTTGGCAATGGCTGCCTGCTAGCAACTGGGATTGGATTCATTCCTTGCTGCTGTGAGTGCTGCTTGCTTCATTTTCTGTCTCTTGCCTGTGTTTGGTCCACATTTGGGCCATTTTTTGGTTAATTGTCCATTTTAAAATATTTTTAATATTATTTTTTAATATTATTTTTTAATATTATTTTTAATATTATTTTTTAATATTATTTTTAATATTATTCTTAAAAAATATTCTAAAAAAGAAAAGACTCTTCTGTTGGTGTGTGCTCTCATTTGCTGTATCCTGCCTGTGTTTGGTCATTTTTTGGTTAATTTTCCATTTTAAAATATTTTTTAATATTATTTTAATATTATTTTTTAATATTATTTTAATATTATTTTTTAATATTATTTTAATATTATTCTTAAAAAATATTCTAAAAAAGAAAAGACTCTTCTGTTGGTGTGTGCTCTCATTTGCTGTATCCTGCCTGTGTTTGGTCCACATTTGGGCTATTTTTTTGGTTAATTTTCCATTTTAAAATATTTTTTAATATTATTTTAATATTATTCTTAAGAAATACCAAAAATATTCTAAAAATTCGTTAATATTTACAAAATTTCTTAAATACCAAAACTTTTTTTTTGAAAGTTTTGTAATTATTTTAAATATCGAAACAAAAAAACACCCCAATTACAAATCGATTTTAGAAACAAATTTTTTCTTGATCAAACAGGCCTAGTAGATATCTATCTGTGTGTGTGGGTTTTCTGTAAACGGTGTGACCCAATTGTTGATCTGGTTTGCGGATGACTAGGACATCTAGAAAAGGCAGTCTTCCTTCATTTTCTTTTTCCATGGTGAACTGGATGTTTGGGTGGATGCTGTTAAGATGGTCCAGGAACCTGTTGAGTTCTTCTTCCATGGCTCCAAATGGTGAAAGTGTCATCCACATATCTGAACCATATAGTGGGCTTTTTGGTTGCTGTTTCCAGAGCTTGTTTTTCAAATTGTTCCATGTAGAAGTTAGCTATGACTGGGCTGAGAGGGCTCCCCATAGCTACTCCATCTTTCTGTTCGTAGAATTCATTGTCCCACTGAAAATAGCTGGTGGTGTGGCAATGGTGAAACAGCGCCGTGATGTCTTCTGGGAACCTCTGGTTGATGAGTGCCATGGTGTCTGCAACTGGGACCATGGTAAATAGAGACACCACATCGAAGCTGATCAGTTTGTCATTTGTATTTAGCTTGAGATTGCTGATTTTTTCAATGAAGTGGGCTGAGTCCTTGATGTAGTGTGTTCTAAAGTAGATGAGTTCTAGAGCTTGTATCAGCATAATGGCCACATGTTAACAGATGACCCAGTGAATTAAAAAGGATTGTTTTATATCCAGTAGAATAGAGACTTGCTGGATTGTTTCTGCTTCACCCTGGTATCTCATGCTGGAACCAACTGGGGGAGTCTATTTTCTCGTTAGCAATTTACTTTTCCTCTTCTCATATTTATTAGGATGAGTCATGCTGGTGATGTGCTGTTTCCTTCTTGCGAGGTTTTGCCCTCTTTTACACTGGGTTAGACACAGAAATAGCTCAAGATTTTCCATCCCTTGGGTCTATCATTCATCAGAATGGAGATTGCAGTCATGAAATCTGAAGAAGACAAGGACTTGGAAAGGCATCTGTGAAGGAATCCTAGAATCCTAGAGTTGGAAGAGACCTCCTGGACCATAATCCAGTCCAACCCCATTCTGCCAAGAAGCAGGAATATTGCATTCAAATCACCCCTAACAGATGGCCATCCAGCCCCTGTTTAAAAGCTTCCAAAGAAGGAGACACCACCACACTCCGGGGCAGAGAGTTCCACTGCTGAACGGCTCTCACAGTCAGGAAGTTCTTCCTCATGTTCAGATGGAATCTCCTTTCTTGTAGTTTGAAGCCATTGCTCCATTGCATCCTAGTCTCCAGGGAAGCAGAAAGGAAGTTTGCTCCCTCCTCCCTGTGGCTTCCTCTCACATATTAATACATGACTATTATATCTCCTCTCAGCCTTCTCTTCTTCTGGCTATACATGCCCAGCTCCTTCAGCCGCTCCTCATAGGGCTTGTTCTCGACCTTTGATCATTTGAGTCACCCTCCTCTGGACACATTCCAGCGTCAATATCTCTCTTCAATTGTGGTGCCCAGAATTGGACACAATATCCCAGGTGTGGTCTAACCAAAGAGGAATAGAGCATTAGTTAGCATGACTTCCCTAAATCTAGACACTATTCAGTAAAGTTGAGATTGTCCATGCCATTGTAGTTCCCATTTCTATGTATAGTTGTGAAAGCTGGACAGCAAAGAATGCTGATAATGGGAAAATCTGCCTGTTTGCAACTAGAGGAAAGGAGATTCCACCTGAACATGAGGAAGAACTTCCTGACTGTGTGTGTGTGAGAGAGAGAGAGCTGTTCAGCTGTTTAGAGCTGTTTAGACTGGAACTCTCTCTCTGCTCTGGAGTGTTGTGGAGGCTCCTTCTTTGGAGGCTTTGAAGCAGAAGCTGGGTGGCTATCTGTTGGGATTGCTTTGAATGTGATTTTCCTGCTTCTTGGCAGAGTGGGGTTGGACTGGATGGCCCATGAGGTCTCTTCCAACTCTAAGATTCTATAAGGGTGAGTTGAGTACGCTCCCTAGAAGCCAAGATGCCTAAACTAAGGCTGTCGTACTTTGGACCTAACATGAGAAGACATAGTTCACTAGAAAAAAAATGAATTAATGCTTCAAGAAATAGAAGGCAGCTGTAGGAGTACTTTGCTCCGACTGTGTTGCTATGGATTTGGTGTGTTGGCCATGGCAAAATCGAGGTAGATTTTGTGGTTTAGGTGTTTGATCCCTACTTGCTATGAAGGAATACTGGAACCCATCCGTGAAAGGTCTGTGATGTTTTTCCATTCCTGCAGACCACCTACTGCATGTCATAACCCACAGAAAAGCTAATCTTATAGCGGTGACAAATGTTCGGGTGTTTTGGAAGCCTGGAACGTCGACTAGATCCAAATCAGAACAAATATGCAATGGATGTTCTTTCACATCTCAAATGCCAGAGCAGCAAGTCTCTCACTCATGGTGTGCAAAGTAAGTTCTAGTGAACTTGATGGTGATCAAGGAAGCCTGAACCTATCCATCCAGGACCTTAGCAGGGCTGTTGAGGATAAGAAGACTTGGAGGTCTCTCACTCATGGTGTGCAAAGTAAGTTCTAGTGCACTTGATGGTAGTCAAGGAAGCTTGAACCTGTCCATACAAGACCTTAGCCGGACTGTTGGGGATAAGGAGACTTGGAGGTCTCTCGCTTCTGCTGTGAAAAGTAAGTTCTAGTGGACTTGATGGTAGTCAAGGAAGCTTGAACCTGTCCATCCAAGACCTTAGCATGGCTGTTGAGGATAAGGAGACTGGGAGGTCTCTCACTCATGGTGTGCAAAGTAACTTCTAGTGCACTTGATGTTAGTCAAGGAAGCTTGAACCTGTCCATCCAAGTCCTTAGCAGGGCTGTTAAGGAGACTTGAAGGTCTCTCACTCATGGTGTGCAAAATAAGTTCTGGTGAACTTGATGGTAGTCAAGGAAGCTTGACCCTGTCCATCCAAGACCTTAGCCGGATTGTTGAGGATAAAGAGACTTGGAGGTCTCTCACTCATGGCGTGCAAAGTAAGTTCTCGTGAACTTGATGGTAGTCAAGGAAGCTTGACCCTGTCCATCCAAGACCTTAGCCGGATTGTTGAGGATAAAGAGACTTGGAGGTCTCTCACTCATGGCATGCAAAGTAAGTTCTCGTGAACTTGATGGTAGTCAAGGAAGCTTGGACCTATCCATCCAGGACCTTAGCAGGGCTGTTGAGGATAAGGAGCCTTGAAGGTCTCTCACTCATGGTGTGCAAAGTAAGTTCTAATGAACTTGTTGGTAGTCAACAACAAAAACCCATCTTCTCATTGCCTTCTCTTAATGATAGTGGGCAGTACATACCATCCATCATTCAGCCAAATCTCCTACTTGGATTTGGTGTGTTGGCTATGGCAAAATCGAGGTAGAATTTGTTGTTTAGGTGTTTGATCCCTACTTGCTATGAAGGAATACTGGAACCCATCCATGAAAGATCTGTGATGTTTTTCCATTCCTGCAGACCACCTACTGCATGTCATAACCCACAGAAAAGCTAATCTTATAGCGGTGACAAATGTTCGTGTGTTTTGGATGTCTGGAACGCCGACTAGATCCAAGTCAGAACAAATATGCAAAGGATGTTCTTTCACATCTCAAATGCCAGAGCGAGAGAGAGAAAGGGAGCCTTAACATTCTATTCTTCTCTTTGCTAAATGTCCTTTCAGCGTTTTTTTTTCCTCCTACTTGATGTGTCTTGGCATGATTGGAGCTTCACAACTTTTTGTTCAAAGCTCCTTTCCCTAAAATCTTTCCCATTCAGCTGATTACTCTGTCTGTTGTACTCCATCTCCAACAAAGAGAAGATCAGTTTTCATTACACAGGCTGTGGAAACAAGTTACTCTGCACTCTGCGCTGGGTTGTACCTTGACTGAGAAGAGGAAGATCAAAGGCTTTCCCTTGAGACGCAGCGGAGAGGCTGCACACTTGCTTTGAACTGCAAAGGAATATTTCCCCCTCTTCCCCTTTATTGGAGAGAAGGTGATCCAAATGACAAATACAGAAGACCCCAGAGGGCTACAAGGAACAAAGCCCAGCATGGCGTACTTACTTACTTTGCTTACTTACTCAGGCGATCCCTCGTTGTCCAAGTATGATGGCCTTCTTGGTGGTGGGTCAGTAGGTGACTGTGGAGCCCTATTCTTGACCTTCATGTTCTCCTGTAGTGAGGACATCAGTTTGCAGGTGGAAGACGGTCCTGGACAGAGTTGGCTTGATGCGCCTTACTCTTGGCATGTAATAATAATAATCATAATCATAATCATCATCATCATCAGCATCATCATCATCATAATCCTTTATTTATACCCCGCTACCATCTCGCGCAGGACTCGGTACGGCTTACAAGAGGCCGAGTCCAAATACCTCAATAAAACAACAACGACAACAATATAACAATAGAAGAAGCAAAGACCACCAGCATTGAAGCGATGGTCCTCCGCCATCAACTCTGCTGGACCGGCCACATTGTCCTAATGCCCGACCACCATCTCCCAAAACAGTTGCTCTACTCTGAACTCAATAACAGAAAACAGAATGTTGGTGGACAGGAAAAGAGATTGAAAGATGGGCTCAAAGCCAACCTTAAAAACTGTGGCATAGACACCGAGAACTGGGAAGTTCTGGCCCTTGAGCACTCCAGCTGGAGGTCAGCTGTGACCAGCAGTGCTGTAGAATTTGAAGAGGTGGGGATGGAGGGCGAAAAAGAGAAACGTGCCACATTGTCTGGATGCCTGACAACTGTCCCCCAAAACGGTTGCTCTACTCTGAACTCGAGAATGGAAAACGGAATATTGGTGGACAGGAAAAGAGATTGAAAGATGGGCTCAAAGCCAACCTGAGAACTGGGGAGCCCTGAACCTTGAGCGCTCCAGTTGGAGGTCAGCTGTAACCAGCAGTGCTGCAGAATTTGAAGAGGCACAAATGGAGAGTGAAAGAGAGAAAGGTGCCAAGAGAAAGAAGGCATGTCAAGCCAACCCCAGCCGAGACTGCCTTCCACCTGGAAACCAATGCCCACACTGTGGGAGAAGATGCTGATCAAGAAGAGGGCTCCACAGTCACCTATGAACCCACCAGTTGGAAGACTATCCTACTCGGACAACGAGGGATTGCCTAAGTAAGTAAGAAGTGTGGAAGTTGAAGTCCAAAACACCTGGACGGCCCAAGTTTGCCCATGCCTGCTTTAGAACCGTTTCCAAATGTTGCACCTGAGGACAACGCGTCTCCACGGCAAAAGGCAGGGCTAGAGCAAGCAGGTGTGCATGATATATTGGAATATTGTGTCCAATTGTGTCCAATTCTGGGCACCACAATTCAAGAGAGATATTGACAAGCTGGAATGTGTCCAGAGGAGGGCGACTCAAATGATCCAGGGTCTGGAGAACAAGCCCTATGAGGAGCGGCTTAAGGAGCTGGGCATGTTTAAAAAAAGGCAAAAGATTTATACGATCTGAAGAGAAACCAGAGTATTCTGACCTTTTTAATATGTATTGAAAATGACAATAAAGTTTATTTTAAAAAAAAAGGAGCTGGGCATGTTTAGCCTGAAGAAGAGAAGGCTGAGAGGAGATATGATAGCCATGTATAAATATGTGAGAGGAAGCCACAGGGAGGAGGGAGCAAGCTTGTTTTCTGCTTCCTTGGAGACTAGGACGCAATGGAACAATGGCTTCAAACTGCAAGAGAGGAGATTCCACCTGAACATGAGGAAGAACTTCCTGACTGTGAGAGCCGTTCAGCAGTGGAACTCTCTGCCCCGGAGTGTGGTGGAGGCTCCTTCTTTGGAAGCTTTTAAACAGAGGCTGGATGGCCATCTGTCAGGTGTGATTTGAATGCAATATTCCTGCTTCTTGGCAGAATGGGGTTGGACTGGATGATGGCCCAGGAGGTCTCTTCCAACTCTAGGATTCTAGGATTCTATAACTTGTTGTAGTTGTTTCTTCCTTTCGCCTTCCATTCAGCTACTTACTTACTTACTTAGGTGATCCCTTGTTAGACGAATAAGATGGTCTTACATGATGGGTTTCCTTGTGGATTCGTAGGTGGCTGTGGAACCCTATTCTTGACCCGCATCTTCTCCCACAGCGAGGGCATTGGTTTCCAGGTGGAAGGTGGTTCCAGTCGGGGTTGGCTTGACACGCCTTCCTCCTGGCACGTTTCTCTCTTTCACCTTCCACTCGTGCCTCCTCTAATTCTGCAGCACTGCTGGTCACAGCTGACCTCCAGCTGGAGGTCAGCTACTCTGCTACTCTGGGACCAGTGAAGAGGGGGGAGGGGCAAAGAAAACAGTGCCATCTTGTCTTCAGTGTCATTAGAAGTGAAAGAGAGAAACGTGCCAAGAGGAAGGCGTGTCAAGCCAACCCCAACCGAGACCACCTTCCACCTGGAAACTAATGCCCACACTGCAGGAGAAGATGCAGATCAAGAAGAGGGCTCCACAGTCACCTATGAACCCACCAGTTGGAAGACTATCATACTCAGACAACGAGGGATTGCCTAAGTAAGTAAGAAGTGTGGAAGTTGAAGTCCAAAACACCTGGACGGCCCAAGTTTGCCCATGCCTGCTTTAGTACCGTTTCCAAATGTTGCACCTGAGGACAACGCGTCTCCACAGCAAAAGGCGATTTTGGCCTGCATCAAGAGGAGCATAGTGTCTAGATCAAGGGAATTGTGTCCAATTCTGGGCACCACAATTCAAGAGAGATATTGACAAGCTGGAATGTGTCCAGAGGAGGGCGACTCAAATGATCCAGGGTCTGGAGAACAAGCCCTATGAGGAGCGGCTTAAGGAGCTGGGCATGTTTAGCCTGAAGAAGAGAAGGCTGAGAGGAGATATGATAGCCATGTATAAATATCTGAGAGGAAGCCACAGGGAGGAGGGAGCAAGCTTGTTTTCTGCTTCCTTGGAGACTAGGACGCAATGGAACAATGGCTTCAAACTACAAGAAAGGAGATTCCATCTGAACATGAGGAAGAACTTCCTGACTGTGAGAGCCGTTCAGCAGTGGAACTCTCTGCCCTGGAGTGTGGTGGAGCCTCCTTCTTTGGAAGCTTTTAAACAGAGGCTGGATGGCCATCTGTCAGGGGTGATTTGAATGCAATATTCCTGCTTCTTGGCAGAATGGGGTTGAAATGGATGGCCCAGGAGGTCACTTCCATCTCTTGGATTCTTGGATTCTATGATTCTATATCGAAGTTTCCTTCGGCGAGTGATGCCGAAGTCTCCTTCCGTTGTTTCCCACAGGAACACTCCTGCCCAAATTCCAGCTTTATGGCCCATGACGGCTTGTGGAAAGCTTTTATTTTCGGTTCCTTCCATAAATTAGCCAAGCATCGCTTCCCTTCCTAGATTCATATCCCGAGCAAAAGAAGCGCTGCTCAGCTCTGCTCAGTTCTGAGAGAACACATTGTGATATCATAAAAGAATCGCATGGAAGGGTACAAAATCACAGCATTCATCGGGCAAGTTTGAAATTCTAATCAGTGAGACGGGTAGGGCGGCCGTGGGCTCATCCAACCTGCCGTATTAGCGTTCCTTCAGGCCGTTGACAATGAGCACAAATTAACGGGAGGAACTGCAGACAGACGGAGAAGCCTTCCCAATCTCTTCGTGTTATTATTATTATTTTCTTGAGAGAGGTGGTTGGGGAGGTAGGAAGAGGGTGTGCATTGAAAAGGATGCCCACGAAATAGAACGATGGCATTCATGATGTCAGGTTTCAGGTAGTGTGATCGCATCTCCATGTTGGAGAGATGACCGAGCTGTCATTTCCATGACAACGAGGAGGATCCGTGTCTGAGAGAGGGTCCAGGCAATTTTTCAATACTGTCTGTGGGGGATTGCATTGGAATGGAAGAAAAGAAAAAAAAATCTGTTTAGATAATGGAGGCTTAAGACAAGAGTTATTTTATGGGCAAGAAGAATGGACAATTGCTTAGATCTAGGACTGGACTGCACCTCCCAGCATTCTTCATTATTGGAGGTCAGCTGTGACCAGCAGTGCTGCGGAAATTGAAGAGGCACGAATGGAGGGCGAAAGAGAGAAATGAGCCAAGAGGAAGGAGGCACATCCATGTGTAGAGGAGTAAGAGCAGAGTCCTTTTATGGGCAAGAAGAACGGACAATTGCTTAGACCTAGGACTACACTGCACCTCCCAGCATTCTTCATTATTGGAGGTCAACTGTGACCAGCAGTGCTGCAGACATTGAAGAGGCACAAATGGAGGGCGAAAGAGAGAAATGAGCCAAGAGGAAGGAGGCACGTCCATGTGTAGATAATAGAGGAGTAAGAGCAGAGTCCTTTTATGAGCAAGAAGAAAGGACTATTGCTTAGACCTAGGACTGGACTGCACCTCCCAGCATTCTTCATTATTGGAGGTCAGCTGTGACCAGCAGTGCTGCAGAAATCGAAGCGGCACGAATGGTAGGCGAAAGAGAGAAATAAGCCAAGAGGAAGGAGGCACATCCAGTCTGCTGAGTGAAGCAACCCAATAACACCAGGAAAGCTGAATCAACCTTGGAGCTGCCATAACCCACATTTTGTCACTGGCAGCATGTCAGCTGAGGAAGGCTGAGAGTTGTAGTCAGCGTTGCCTCTGAAAAATCCTGCAAATTTCTCAGGAAGACAAGCGGACAAAGGTCAGCGTGCTGGAAGAAGCAAAGGCCACCAGAACTGAAGCGATGGTCTTCCACCATCAACTCTGCTGGACCGGTCATGTTGTCCAGATGCCCGACCACCATCTCCCAAAGCAGTTGCTCTACTCTGAACTCAAGAATAGAAAACGGAATGCTGGTGGGCAGGAAAAGAGATTGAAAGATGGGCTCAAAGCCAACCTTAAAAACTCTGGCATAGACACTGAGAACTGGGAAGCCCTGGCCCTTGAGCGCTCCAGCTGGAGGTCAGCTGTGACCAGCAGTGCTGCAGAATTTGAAGAGGTATGAATAGAGGGCGAAAGATATGTGCCAAAGGGAAGGCGTGTCCAGCCAATCCCGACTGGGACCACCTTCCGTCTGGAAACCAATGCCCTCACTGCGGGAGAACATGCAGGTCAAGAACAGGGCTCCACATTCCCCTACGGACTCACCACTGGTACACTGATCCTGGAAGACTATCTTACTTGGACAATGAGGGATCGCCTAAGTATTCCTTCCTTGTCTTTTGTCCTTTAAGCAGTTTTTGTTGGAGCATGTAAAAACCAGTTGGTTTGTGTGATAACTGAAAAATGCAAAGTATGAAGCTGATTGGTTGTGATATGCCTGAGAAGCTAGCTGAGCCTGGGAGTTTTGGCAACAGTTACATGTTTAGGTTTTCTGTGCAGGAGCTTACCAAGACAGTTTGCATTTTCTGCTTCTGGGCTGAAGGAAGATCCTTCACATGGATACCTAAGGACCATTTTGAATCTCTCTCAAAGGACATTTTGTGAGTCAATACAACTGTTCACATGACTGTATATATGTTGCTCTGCATAACAAAGAGTAAACACCTTATTCTTGTCTCGAGCAAGACAGTGTATGTATTGGTAAAGACATAAACTACATGTGATTTTCATTCTGCCACAGTTATCTACTCTTGACTTCCCTCGATGTTGGTTCTTGACTGCCTTTCCCATCATCTGCCAATGCGTGTTTCTCTTCTTCTTCTTCTTCTATCTCTTTCCTCCCCAATGGAGGGAATGCGGTTAAAAGACCATGCGTTGGTTTCTTACTAGATTCAACCATTAAATCAGAAATGGTGACGTGCTAAGAAGGTCAAGACTTCCAGAAACCCATGGCCATGGCAAAAGTAGTTAATTAATTGGATAGAAAGCATAAAGAAAAGACAGATTCACATTCACTCACACTTCTAAAAATAAACTCATATGAAACTTGAATCTTCTCACTTCTCTTTCTTTCTTTCTTTCTTTCTTTCTTTCTTTCTTTCTTTCTTTGACACCATTTGCAGCAATAGCCTGCCCATTCCCTTCCAGTAGCCACAAATTTTCAATGCTTCTCTTCCCATGTTCAGCGTGCTTCCTTCACCTTGGAAATTCTGGAAAGCGTGTATGTGATTTATGTATTGTCGATGTTGGGCTTCAGCCTGAGTTTAAACCTGATTCTCTGTTTGTACGTCCTGATGCTAATGAAAATATATTTACTGATGCTAATGAATAGGGCTGGGCGGTTTCGTTTCGTAATTTCGTAATCCGTTAAAAATTCGTTATTTTTTTATAACGAAGCGATATTGAACCATTCAGGAGCAACTAAAAAACGAAACGAATTTTTCCAATTTGTTTCGTAATTGTTTCGTAATTGTTTCGTTGTTGATTCGTTATTGATTCGTAAATGTTTCGTTATTATTTACGCATGTCTGGTGCAAGTTTTAGGGTTGCTGTTTGTTTTCTCAGTGAAAAAAAATATAATTATCACACCAACAGTCAACAACAGAGGGAGAGGGAAGCTTCTGAATTCTTTTTAGCGTATTGCGCCATCGCGGCCGCCATTAATGAATCGATTCGTAATCGATTCGTAATTGTTTCGTAATTGTTTTATGATTTCCGAAATTTCGTAAATATTGAACTTTTTTTAAGGAAAATTTCGGAATTCTTTTAAATAACGAAACGCAATAAAACCCTAAAAACGAATAGAGTTTAGAAACATTTTTTTCCGTGTTTGGACAGCCCTACTAATGAAATGTACTTCCTGTTGTCAATGATCCTGAAATTAGTGACAATGCTCCTGAAATTAGTGAGGAAGAAACTTCTGCAGATTTGGAAAATGAAAGTACCAGTGTTCATGAGAATGTTTCAGAGGGAAGCCATGACCTTTCACTCCCTTCTGCACCTGGGATCCCTAATGAGAATAGAAGGAGCCAGATCTGGCAAGACAGGAGTGAATCACTCAGCTTGCGAAGGTCGTTGAGATTAAAAGAAAAACAAACAAGGGTTTCAAAGCAGGGAGGCGTATCACGGAACCAATTCTTCAGCTTTAAGTACCTTTCGCCGGGCTGACTTTCTCAGTTCAGGCATCGTTTCAGATTGATGAGTACCTTGGCAATTCTCCCGGTTCCCTTGGCCATCGTCTTGAGAAATTTCTAGGACACCAAGTACGGTTAGTGGATTGCTAACAGGTTCCAGTGTTTTACAGTGTGGCTTTGGGTTTTGATCTTATTCATGGACATTCATGTTTGCTGATTTTGCTGTGGCTTTTGACTTTGCATTTTTCCTTTATTTTGTAACCATTTTTCTTCAATAAAAAAGGATTGTTTTTTCACAGTCAAGTGTGGTGGATAGTTATCTTAGGGCCTCATTTCCTGCTCTGGGTTGCAACAGTCGAAGGCTATCATGGCCAGAATCACTGGGTTGTTGTAGGTTTTTTAGGCTGTCTGGTAGGCTTGGTTGATGGTGTTCGTAAGTTTCTAAACTCGTAATGAATTCGTATTAAATTACCTTTTGATCCAATATCAAGCCATGCAGGAATAGTGTGAGGAGTAATTACGAATTGAAACAATTTCCCAATTTTTTGTAATTATTTTCAGATGACTGGTGCAAGTTTTACAATCTCGCAGTTCCCCTGGCCTCCCTGCCGACAGGCGGGGAGGCGGAAGGGTGGGGTGGGCGTGGCTACACTCCCAGTGTCCGTCAAGAAGAGCTGGCTGTAGCCACGCCCACCTCATTCCCCTGCCATCCATCGCCATTCAGTCACCCAGGGAAGGCAAACTGTGAGATTTTAAAACTAATCCCCTGCGGGGTGGGAAGGATGGAATATAAATACTGCAAATAAATAAATAAGTGGATTTCTAGTTTCCGGTTCCTGTTCTGGGTATTGGATCTCCAGAACAGGATTTTGCATCTTTCATGAACTATTTGTACCCTATGGGAAATACTGTTTTGGACTAGACTGTTTCTATCATATTTATTGCTGTGCTCTTGCTGCCTCTTACAGGGGAAACCAGCTGATCCCCAACCCATCTAAAACACAGACATGTGCTTTTCACCTTAAGAACAGAGAAGCATCCCGAGGTGTGAGGATTATTACCTGGGAAGCAATCACCCGCCTCATAGGAAACCTGCTACAAAACAGGAGCTTTTTTGTTGAGTTCCAGGGCCAGAGAAGCAGATGGCGAGAACAGAAGAACGGCCTGCCTCAGGGGAGCGTGCTTGCTCCATCCATGTTCAACATCTACGCAAATGACCAGCCACTGGCAGAAGGGACAGAGAGTTTCATCTACGCTGATGATCGTGCCATCACTGCTCAAGCAGGGAGCTTTGAGATGGTTGAACAGAAGCTCTCCGAAGCTCTAGGTGCTCTTACTGCCTATTACAGGGAAAACCAACTGATCCCTACTCCATCTAAAACACAGACATGTGCCTTTCACCTTAAGAACAGACAAGCATCCTGAGCTCTGAGGATCACCTGGTGAAGGAATCCCACTGGAGCATTGCAGCACACCCAAATACCTGGGAAGAGTCACTCTGGACCGTGCTCTGACCTACAAGAAGCACTGCCTGAACATCAAACAAAAAGTGGGTGCTAGGAACAATATCATATGAACTGGCACAACCTGGGGATCACAACCAGACACAGTGAAGACATCTGCCCTTGTGCTGTGCTACTCTGCTGCTGAGTATGCATGCCCAGTGTGAAACACATCTCACCACGCTAAAACAGTGGATGTGGCTCTTAATGAGACATGCCGCATTATCATGGGGTGTCTGTGCCCTACACCACTGGAGAAATTACACTGCTTAGGCGGTATTGCCCCACCTGATATCCACCAGGAAGTAGCAGCCAATATTGAAAGGACCAGGCAGAGACATTATCCTACTCAGACAACGAGGGATCACCTAAGTAAGTAAGTAAGTAAGTAAGTATATGGCAGTGTAGATGGGTCCTAGGAGAGGAAGGGAAGACTTTCTGGAGGAGAAGAAGAAAGAGAGCGACATCTCTTTCCTCCCCAATGGAGGGAATGTGGTTAAAAGACCACGCGTTGGTTTCTTACTAGATTCAACCATTAAATCAGAAACAGTGATGTGCTAAGAAGGTCAAGACTTCCAGCTCATCCCCTGTTTGGGTATCAGCCAGCACGTCAACGACTTAAATCTAGAAATAGTTTTCTAAGATCTACTCGCCGGAACACCTCAGCAAGCAAGTGTCCAAAAGTGGCAGGCTCAAACCCAGAACCTCAACCAATGGCTGATACCAAATGAGAGACTCCCCCCTGGGCACACCGAAGACGGGGTGACTTGGAAGGCGCTGAACAGACTGCGCTCTGGCACCACGAGATGCAGAGCCAACCTTAAGAAATGGGTCTACAGGGTGGAATCCTCGACATGCGAGTGTGGAGAGGAGCAAACCACTGACCACCTGCGGCAATGCAACCTGAGCCCTGCCACATGATGCACAAGGGAGGACCTTCTTGCGGCAACACCAGAGGCACTCCAAGGGGACAGAGACTGGTCAAAGGACATTTAATCAACTACCCAGCTTGCAAACTTTGTGTTTTTTTATCTGTTTTTTTTTTGCTTTGTTCTGTTAGAAATGCAATATAATGGACTGGTTGCACTGACACGATAAATAAAAATTGCTTTGCTTACATATATCCTTCAATATACTGCTTGCTGACTTTGCTAAACAGGTGTGGTGTTTAAGGACAGAGGGATACAACAGCAGCCGTGTGATGAGGTCCTAAATCAAAACAATAACTTTGGCTTAGCTGACTGCATTATTCTTCCCTCCACTCACAGAACTCTAAAGTTTTGAGCAGAAACGCAACTATATTAATTCAGGGGCAATGGCCTTTGGTTAGGAATATAGTGGAGTGTGACTGTCGCACTTGACGTGTTCCAGTGTGTGAGTGCCTGGGCAGAGAGAATTGCGGCTCTCTCGGCATATTTTAAAGCCTTGTTATCTGGTTATCTTGACATCTGGTTCCAGGACAAGGTGAACACAAAGCCAAACCGGCTAGGACAAAAGAGAGGAGGGAGGAGAACACGCCAAGTAATGGAAGGCTCCAGAAATCAGCAGGGAAGGTCTTCAGGCTGGACTAATTGGTCTTTGGATATAAATAGAGCCTTGGCACCTGGGATCATTAAGGCTGAAATATAGTTCTCTTCCCCAAGCCAGTTTCTCTCCCAGATCTTGCTTTTTGGTCGTAAGCAATGGGCAGCCATTCTTTTGCATGCCTTCCATGGTCACTGTTCGGTCACACGCTGGGCCTGTAAAGACTTGTCTTTAAATAGGACGTGCAACTTGAGCCCAGTGGGAAGCCAGGGGTCCCCGAAGAGAAGATCGCAGCTTGGATGTGATCCTGGATTCTTCACTAAGCTTGGAACCCCAGGTTTCGGCGGTGTCCAGGGGAGCATTTGCACAACTCAAACTTGTGCGCCAGTTGCGCCCGTACCTTGGGAAGTCGACTTGGCCACGGTAGTCCACGCTCTGGTTACATCCCGCATTGATTACTGCAACGCGCTCTACGTGGGGTTGCCCTTGAAGACTGTCCGGAAGCTTCAGATGGTCCAGCGCTCGGCAGCCAGGTTGCTAACGGGAGCGGCACTCAGGGAGCATACCACTCCTCTGTTGAGCCAGCTCCACTGGCTGCCAATCCGCTACCGGGCACAATTCAAGGTGCTGGCTTTAGCCTATAAAGCCCTAAATGGTTCTGGCCCCACTTACCTCTCCGAACTCATCTCCACCTATGAACCGACTAGAACATTAAGATCGTCTGGGGAGGCCCTGCTCTCGGTCCCGCCTGCGTCACAGGCGCGCTTGGCAGGGACGAGAGACAGGGCCTTCTCAGTGGTGGCCCCTCGGCTATGGAATGCCTTACCGGTAGACATCAGACAGGCACCTTCGTTGCTGGCGTTTCGGAGAAAGGTCAAGACTTGGCTTTATGAACAAGCGTTTGGCTAAACAGTGCAACCGAACATAGGAAGACGGTAAATGGAACATAGGAATGGCACAAGGATTATGAGAACGGATCTGATTTCACTGAGGCGCTATGTTTTGACTTGTTAATTGTTGTTAATTTTGTTGTTGTATATGTTGCGTTTTTAATTGCACTGATATTGTTGTGATAACCTGTACCATGTAAACCGCATTGAGTCGCCTGTTTGGGCTGAAAAATGCGGTATAGAAATAAAGCAAATAAATAAATAAATAAATAAGTTCTCAGGGATTTTTCTGAAGTGATGGTCTTTAGAGTCTTTAATGATGCAACAAAGTCTTTATTATGGAACAAACAACAAATCTTCAATGGTTCAAACAACACTTCAAGGCTTTCTCAGTCTAGTCCTCAATGGACTGGCACCTGACTTTGATTAACTAAACTTTCTCTGTAGGAAAAACCCTTTTTAACTTCTCCCAGGCTGACTGTAATCTAAGCCTTACTGATGTGGGCTCCACTACCGGGTTGAACTGCGTCTCAAGCACTGAATGGACCTACCAATCAAACAGAAACTGTTCTTGTCTTCAATAAAGTTAAACAAATGCTTCCAGGCTTTATGCAACTGGTGGCTTCCTTAATCTTGTCCATGAGAGACAGGCAACTGTCTTCAATAACTTCTTCTTTACTTTAAATGGAAAATCCCCTTTTTAACTTCTCCCAGGCTGACTGTAATCTAAGCCTTACTGATGTCGGCTCCGCTACCAGGTCAAACTGCATCTCAAGCACCGAGTGGACCTACCAGTAAGGCCAGTAGATTCTCCAGCTGGAGTTCTTTGGTCTTCCAAAACTGTTTACCCTCCGAAATTCCTCAAAGCTTTAGGGCTGTTTCCCTGCAAATCTTTGGAGATCTTTGGATGCTCTTAAGACTGTTCTCCCCCGGAAAGTCTTAAGGGTTGAAGCTTTTGTACAGGAGAAGCTTGTACAAGTCCTCTACATTAGCTTTCCTTACTGAGATCAACTAAAAATGGCTTCCTTCCCTTCCCAAATGCCCTGAGCACGGGGCGGGACCAAAACGTAACGATGATGGACAGGTGACTTGCCCTAGAATCATAGAATCAAAGAGTCATAGAATCAAAGAGTTGGAAGAGACCTCATGGGCCATCCAGTCCAACCCCCTGCCAAGAAGCAGGAATGTTGCATTCAAATCAAATAGGAGCCTAGTGTCTAGATCTAGGAAAGTCATGCTCTCCATGCTTTATTCTGCTTTGGTTAGACCACACCTGGAATTTTGTGTCCAATTCTGGGCACCACAATTCAAGAGAGATATTGACAAGCTGGAATATGTCCAGAGGAGGGCAACTAAAATGATCAAGGATCTGGAGAACAAGCCCTATGAGGAGCGGCTTAAGGAGCTGGGCATGTTTAGCCTGAAGAAGAGAAGGCTGAGAGGAGATATGGTAGCCATGTATAAGTATGTGAGAGGAAGCCACAGAGAGGAGGAGGGAGCAAGCTTGTTTTCTGCTTCCCCGGAGACTAGGACGCAATGGAACAATGGCTTCAAACTACAAGAAAGGAGATTCCATCTGAACATGAGGAAGAACTTCCTGACTGTGAGAGCTGTTCAGCAGTGGAACTCTCTGCCCCGGAGGGAGTGTGGTGGAGGCTCCTTCTTTGGAAGCTTTTAAGCAGAGGCTGGATGGCCATCTGTCAGGGGTGATTTGAATGCAATATTCCTGCTTCTTGGCAGAATGGGGTTGGACTGGATGATGGCCCATGAGGTCTCTTCCAACTCTTTGATTCTAGGATTCTATATACGGTACACACAAAAAAGCATAGACCACATTCTGGACCCACTTGCCTGTCCTTCGTTTGCTAGCTTGAGTTAGCCAGTCACGAGGGGTGAGGCTGAAGAGGCCACATGGCTGGGTGTTTTGCTACATATATCCTTTGTCCACCTTTTCAATCTGTAGCAACTGATCCTGGTTCCAGAGCAGTGGGATGTCTTCCTTGGACCAGCCACAATAGCAGCCTCAAGGTCAGTGCAGAGACGAGTGGCAATATTCTCAACGTGCCCAGCAAAGAGGTCGCAGCAAGCTTCCGCGGGATCTGGGTCAGCCTTCACAAGAGCAGATGCTAATGCCCCTGATCACTCTGAAGAGCTCTGCTGGATGGCTATTTGAGGATGCCGTGGAAGCCATACAATAAGCTTTTTGCTGCCCTCACTTCCCCATAATAGATCTATTATGTGCTAACAAGTGTTCAGCCAGCTTCTCGGTGAGCCCTGAGCCATTTGTCCTCTACTCATAATCCAGGTTGTTTCATTGCTTGCAACTGCCTGGCATACTGGGGGACATCATGAGCACCAAAACATTTAGGAGATGATAGCCCTTCAGGGTCATGGCAGGATTACTAGCTCAATATACCCAAATGTGACCTGCATTCAAGCATCTATCAGAGTCTATGCGTCTCTTGAGAAAACCATGAGAAATTATTCTGTATCCTCGAAGGAGGAAAGTGAGATTGTGAGCTCCAATCATAACAATGGGTCTATTTGGATACCCTCATTCGTATCACAAATTGGACTAAGCCAAAGGATAACCTCCTGTCTATGTTGTGTTGAATACAACTTGAGAGAATCCCAGAGTTGCCAGAAGAGTCATGACATTACGGAAGACTCCATTGAAGTCTCTATCCATTAACAGTTGGCTTCAAACTACAAGAGAGGAGATTCCACCTGAACATGAGGAAGAACTTCCTGACTGTGAGAGCTGTTCAGCAGTGGAACTCTCTGCCCCGGAGTGTGGTGGAGGCTCCTTCTTTGGAGGCTTTTAAACAGAGGCTGGATGGCCATCTGTCAGGGGTGATTTGAATGCAATATTCCTGCTTCTTGGCAGAAGGGGTTGGACTGGATGAGGCCCACGAGGTCTCTTCCAACTCTAGGATTCTGTGATTCTATCATTCTATGAGTTACAACCCCTCAAGGTCACTGCTTAGGGTTCCGCCATCATCCAACCAGAGCCTATGTCCATCATAGAATCATAGAATCCTAGAATCAAAGAGTTGGAAGAGACCTCCTGGGCCATCCAGTCCAACCCCATTCTGCGAAGAAGCAGGAATATTGCATTCAAAGCACCCCTGACAGATGGCTATCCAGCCTCTGCTTAAAAACCTCCAAAAAAGGAGCCTCCACCATGCTCTGGGGCAGAGAGTTCCACTGCTGAACGGCTCTCACAGTCAGGAAGTTCTTCCTCATGTTCAGATGGAATCTCCTTTCTTGTAGTTTGAAGACATTGTTCCGCGTCCTAGTCTCCAGAAACAAGCTTGCTCCCTCCTCCCTATGACTTCCTCTCACATATTTATACATGGCTATCATGTCTCCTCTCAGCCTTCTCTTCTTCAGGCTAAACATGCCCAGCTCTTTAAGCTGCTCCTCATAGGGCTTGTTCTCCAGACCCTTGATCATTTTAGTCACCCTCCTCTAGACACATTCCAGCTTGTCAATATCTCTCTTCAATTGTAGTGCCCAGAATTGGACATAGTATTCCAGGTGTGGTCTAACCAAGGCAGAATAGAGCATGGGGAGCATGACTTCCCTGGATCTAGACACTAGACTCCTATTGATGCAGGCCAAAATCCCATTGGCTTTTTTTGCCACCAATCACATGTTGGCTCATGTTTAACTTTCCCACGAGGACTCCAAGATCTTTTTCACACGTACTGCTCTCGAGCCAGGCATTGTCCCCCATTCTGTCTCTTTGCATTTTGTTTTTCCTGCCAAAGTGGAGTATCTTGCATTTATCCCTGTTGAACTTCATTTTGTTAGTTTTGGCCCATCTCTGTCCCTTGCATGATGGTGACTTTGTACCCAATATGCATAGCATGACTTGAGCATGCACATTCCCGCAACAGAAGGCCAGCCTTAAACTGCCTTTGCAATATGGCCAGGGAGGAAATAATGCAAATTATTTAAATGTACTGCAACTATTAGAGGCCCTAAATTGGGTCTTCTTAGGTCCACATCATGGGAACACGTAAGGAAGGAGACAGTCCCAAAAAAGATTAAAAAAAACAAGGTTTATTTTAGTTTCTTCATGAAGAAGACGGACAGCCTGGCAGCATACGCAGATGCTAGCCTTCAAGTGACTACCGCGCCCTTCCTCTTTTTCTGCTGACTTTTATACTCAAGTAATAGGTCATGGAAAGTACTCTCTTTCCAGCCCCTCTCCCTTGACCTTTTGATGGAAAGTACCTTTTTGTATCTGCAGACTCTGTGCTTAACCACAACCTTTGAACTTAACCACAACACAACTTCCGCCCTCTACATGTCACATCTTGTTTCTTAAAAACATTTTCTTCCATGTTGCTCCTTTTCTACAGAGAAAGGGTATATTTTTCTTTTGCTGTTAATTTCATTCAAAGCCCCTTTGCTTAGCATTTGCAAATTTCACTCAAAGACCCTTTCACAACCTAGATAGACTGGAGATACATCTACACTGTAGAATTGATGCTGTTTAATACCCGCCCCATAGAAGACAACTGTTTCAGAGATGACAAATCTCCCTGTAAGAGAATCTTGGTTTGGCTACCCTCCGGTCCCTCGCAATGCCAGGTCGGCTTCCTCTGCAATCCAGTCTTTCGCAGCTCTGTCTTTCTCTCACTTGAACATCTTAGCACCTCATTAACACCTTGCTGAATATTATGGTTTGAATGGCTTGGTTGGCAAGACATGAGATGGGAGGGACAAGAGCGGAGCCGTATAAATACCACAGGGCTGAACTGGAACATTCACAGATTTGAGACCATTCCTGGAAGAGCGGCCATTGACATTGTGTCTCAAAGACTCCTCTGCAACTGGAATACATCACTGAAACAGTTTGGTCAGACTTTGTATTTATATACAACAATAACAAGGCTAGAGTTTAAAGTAAATCAGTACTCTATTATAATTGCTGCATTAGCATTGAGGAACACTGGACTTTATCTGAACTTGTTCATGGGTTTTAAATGCTTGTTCCTGATTGGTTGGTTCCTAAAAAAAAGCTGACACTTGAGTAGAAGGCAAAAACTTTGTGTGCCAAAAACTTCATGAAATGTGTGGAGGGCACATTTTCTCTGGCCAGGACAATGAACGAAACTTTTGCAGTGATTCTCTGCATATCTGCATATTTGCATCTTGAGGGTTTTTTGAAAAAGCTGCCAAAGTTTCCAGTGGAAGTCTCACGGCAGCCATCTTGGGAGCTTCTAAATCCTGCAACAAAGCATCAAGACTGGGCAACAACAACAACAACAACAACAACAATAAAGATCCCAAGTGTGCCGTCACGCCTGAGGGCTATAACTCTTAGTGAAAGAGGCATGGACGTGACATCTTTCCCCCAGAAGATTGCTTCTTGCCCCCCTTTAGGAAAACTGTAACTCCCAAGGACCAAAAAAACAGTAGATAACTCAAAATAGGTTTTATTGTTCACAAAGAGTTGTCCCTTTAAGGCAATAAGCTGGAAGTTTCAAAGGGGTAAAGGAAATATACATTACAGTCTCTGGTTGTCTTGGGTCCAAGGAGCTTTGCAGCTGAGAAGCTTTTCCAGGTCCCACTTTCTCAATGGCTATGAATATTGGAATAATCACAACCCCAATTCCAATGGCCTATATTTTGAAGGCACAAAGCCTTCCTCTGGTGCCAAAGAACTAGTTTGAAGGCGCTTGAGACTTCTCAATGTTGTCCAGGTTGATCTGAACATGAAGCATAAGTCTCAAGGGTAAGAACCTCAGAACAGGTAAAGATAACTTAATAGGGCTGGGCGGTTTCGTTTCGTTAATTCGTAATTCGTTAATAATTCGTTAATTTTTTCAATTACAAAACGATAACGAACCATTCTGGAGCAATTATTAAAAAACG
Organism: Anolis sagrei ordinatus; assembly: GCF_025583915.1. Classification (NCBI taxonomy): domain Eukaryota; kingdom Metazoa; phylum Chordata; class Lepidosauria; order Squamata; family Anolidae; genus Anolis; species Anolis sagrei. The sequence continues at coordinate 109,352,489 of NW_026847771.1, read as the reverse complement.
AATTTTCAAAAACGTTTTGTAAATGCTTCGTATTTCGATATTGTATTCGTTTCGTTATTGTTTTGAGGTCGTTTCGTTATTATTTCCGCATGTCTGGGCCAGTTTTATGGTTTAATTAGTGAAAAAAAAATTATAATATCACACCAACAGTCAACAACAGAGGGAGAGGGAAGCTTCAGAAGATTTTGGAGGTTTTTTAGCGTATTTCGCGGTCGCGTCCGCCATTAACGAATCGATTCGTTATTGTTTCGGAAATCGATTCGTTAATTTTTTACCATTTACGAAATTTCGTAAATATCGAACTTTTTAAAAGGAAAATTTTGTAATTATTTTAAATATCGAAACAAAAAAAAACCCCAAATACAAATCGATTTTAGAAACAAATTTTTCCGTTGTTACCCAGGCCTAGTAACTTAATCAAGGGCTTTAGAGCCAAGTCTCTTTCTCACGTCTATCTGATAGAATGTTTGATGGTAGAAGGGAAAAGGAAAAACTCTGCCCTCCTCCAGGAAGAGGTGGAGCCAAGCAATTGAGCTGAGGAAGCCATATAACTGGTGCAAACAACATTGATTGACAGCTATAAATAACCAATCAATCCAACTATACATTTACAAACTAAGCAAGTATGTGTATGTTATACAGATTAAACCTTTGCACTTTAAAGTTCTACACACAGGTGCCGCCACTCGCGCCATCACACCAAGTGTAGACTCTGCAAGGAAGCAGACGAAACAATAGATTATATCCTCAGTTGCTGCAAGAAGATTGTTCAGACAGACTCCAAGCAGAGGCACAACACCATTGCTCAGATGATCCATTGGAACTTGTGCCACAAACACCATCTGCCTGCAACAAAGAACTGGTGGGATCAAAAGCCGGAAAAAGTTACAGAAAATAAGCAAACTACTCTGGGACTTCCGAATTCAGACAGATAGAGTTTTGGAGCACAAGACTCATGACCTCACCACTGTGTTGAAAAACCAAGTATGGATCGTCGATGTTGCAATCCCAGGTGACAGCAGGATTGACGAGAAACAACTGGAAAAGCTGACACGATACGAGGATTTAAAGATCGAACTGCAAAGACTCTGGCACAAGCCAGTCAAGAGGGTCCCAGTGGTGATCGGCACACTGGGTTCAGTGCCAAAGACCTTGGCCTGCACTTAAACACAATTGGCGCTGACAAGATTACCACCTGCCAGCTGCAAAAAGCCACCCTACTTGGATTTGCATGCGTTATTCACCGATACATCACACAGTCCTAGACACTTGGGAAGTGTCCGACGTGTGATCCAATTCAACAGCCAGCAGAGTGTCTGCTGTGGACTCATCTTGTTGTGTTTCTAATAATAATAATAATAATAATAATAATAATAATAATAATAATAATAGTAATCTTTATTTATACCTTGCCACCATCTTCCCAAGGGGACTCTGGGCAGCTAACATTAGGCCAAGCCCAAGAATTACAATAAGGCAAAGTGAAATACAAACAAGCAAGTAACAAGCAAGTCCTCCTTTCTTCACAACCATGGACAGCGAGTGGAGAGGGGAGGCCTGGTCTCTGAGAGGTCCCCTCTATCTTGTGGGGTTCCTCAGGGGGCCATTTTCTCCCCTCTGTTGTTTAACATCTATATGCAGCCACTTGCTCAGCTGGTTCGAGGTTTTGGGCTGGAGTGTTACCAGTATGCTGATGACACTCAGCTGGTGCTGAAGATGGAGGGTCGACCGGACTCTGTACCCAATTATTTCCATCAGTGCCTCGAGAGTCTACTGAACAAGCCAGTACCTGCCGCATACGTTGCTTAAGTCGCATTGACCGACCGTCTGCGCAGGGTTCCATACTTCGCACTTTAAGAACACAACCATTCAATGTTAAGGCTTCCTGCCAAAATGGAACTGTAGAGGAGAGTCTACTGAACAAGCCACTACCTGCCGCATACGTTACTTAAGGCGCATTGACTGACCATCTGTGCAGGGTTATATACTTCACACTTTAAGAACACAACCATTCAATGTTAAGGCTTCCTGCTGAAATGGAACTGTAGAGGAGAGTCTACTGAAGAAGCCAGTACCTGTCGCTTACCAGTACTGCCATCTGATGAGAAGCTATGAAGGTCCGTTCAGTGCTAAGGCTTCCCACCAAAATGGAACTGTAGAGGAGAGTTTTCTGAAGAAGCCAGTACCTGTCGCTTACCAGTACTGCCATCTGATGAGAAGCTATGAAGGTRCGTTCAYTGCTAAGGCTTRCCACCAAAATGGAACWGTAGAGGAGAGTCTTCTGAAGAAGCCAGTACCTGTCGCTTACCAGTACTGCCATCTGATGAGAAGCTATGAAGGTCCATTCACTGCTAAGGCTTCCTATCAAAATGGAACAGTAGAGGAGTGTCTACTGAACAAGCCAGTACCTGTCGCTTACCAGTACTGCCATCTGATGAGAAGCTATGAAGGTCCGTTCAATGCTAAGGCTTCCCACCAAAATGGAACTGTAGAGGAGAGTCTTCTGAAGAAGCCAGTACCTGTCGCTTACCAGTACTGCCATCTGATGAGAAGCTATGAAGGTCCATTCACTGCTAAGGCTTCCCACCAAAATGGAACTGTAGAGGAGAGTCTACTGAACAAGCCAGTACCTGCCGCATACCAGTACTGCCATCTGTTGAAAGTTACGAAGGTGGAGGCATTACTTTTCATTCAACCCTCATAGCATCCCCTCATAGGGTATATCTGATGTAAAATTAATGCAGTTTAACAGCAATTTAACTGCCATTGCTCAATGCTATGGAATCATGGGATTTGTAGTTTAGTAAGACCTCAGCTCTATTTGGCAGAGAAGGATAAAGATCTTGTAAAACTTTCGATTCCCATAATTCCATAGTTGTGATCTCCGTCACATTAATGCCTTTCCTCTATGAGGACGTACGCATCCTGCGTGTCTAAGGCGGCGGGGAAGGGTCAAACCACACGGCGCGTTCTATCTTTTAATTGCTCTATTTATATAATTCCATTAAGCGTGAAATTGTATTTATAACCCTATCGGATGTGTTGACGATGGGCATTTAGATCAGGAAGGCTGTCAGCATTTTGGAAAAAGGACTAATTATCTCCCGCACAAGATGAGAGATAATATTAACAATTTATATGTTAGAATGGAGCAGATGGTATCGTGTCACTTTTAAGTCACAGCCATTGTGGGGAAATTACTCATATATATAGTCTTTTAAGGTATCTATGGAATTAATATTTGGAGCACCCTGGCTTTTGTGGATTAACAAAGCAGAACCAAAGCTTATTCTATGGTGAGATGGGAATGTTTCAAAGGAAAAGAACATCCTGAGAGAGCTTTTAGGGAAATATAGGTGATTTTTGGTCAACTGGAGGCCAACCTTCACTCCCTCTTTCTCTCCTTTCTTTCTTTCTCTCCTTCCTTCCCTCCCTCTTTCCTTCCTTCCCTCTTTTTCTTTCCCTTCTTCTTTCTTCCTTCTCTACCTGTTTCTTTTCTTGCTTCCTTTGCTCTTTGGTTCCTTCCTTCCTTCCTTCCTTCCTTCTTCCTTCCTTCCCTCCCTTTCCCTCTTTTCTTTTTCTTTCTTTCTTCCCTCCTTCTCTCCTTCTTTCCTTCTCTCCCCTTCTTTCTTCCTTCTTCTCTCCTTTCCCTTCTTTCCCTTCTTCCTTCCTTCCTTCTTACATTCCTTCCTTCCCTCTTTTACTTTCTTTCTCTCCTTCCTTCCTTCCCTCCCTCCCTCCCTCCCTCCCTCCCTCCTTCCTTCTCTCTTTCGTTCCTTCTCTCCTTCCTTCCCCCTTTCACTTTTTTATTTCCTTCTGTCCTTCCTCCCTTCTCTAACTTTCTTTCCTTCTCTCCTTCCCTCCTTCTTCCCCACCTTCTCTCTCCTTTGTTCCTGCATTCCTTCCTTCCCTTTTATCTCTTTCGTTCCTTTTCTCCTTCCATCCCTCTTTCACTTTTTTATTTCCTTCTCTCCTTCCTTCCTTCTCTACCTTTCTTTCCTTCTCTCCTTCCCTCCTTCTTTCCCTCCTTCTCCCTCCTTCTCTCCTTCCTTCCCTCCCTCCCCCCTCCCTCTTTTCTTCCTTTCCTCTTTTTCTTTCCCTTCATCTTTCTTCCTTCTCTACCTGTTTCTTTTCTCGCTTCCTTTGCTCTTTGGTTCTATCCTTCCTTGTCTCTTTCCTTCCTCTCCCTCCTTTCCCTCCCTCCTTCCCTCCTCTTTCTTCTTTCTTCTCTCTCCTTCCCTCTTTCCTTTTCTTTCCTTCCCTCCCTCCTCCTCCTTCCTTCCTCTCCTTCCCTTTCCTTCTTTCTCTCCTTCCCTCCTTTTCCTTCTTCTTTCCTCTTTCTCTCCTCTTCTTCTTTCTTCCTTCCTTCCTTCCTTCCTTCCTTCCTTTCTTCCTTCCTTCCTTCCTTCTCTTTTTCCTTCCTTTCCTTTCCCCTTCCCTTTCTTTCCTTTCTCCCCTTCTTTCTCCCCTCTTCTTTCCTTCCTTCCTTCCTTCTCTCTTCTTTCTTTCCTTCTTTTCTCCCTCTCCTCTTCCTCTTTCTCTCCTTCTTCCTCCTTCCCTCTTCTCTCTTTTTCTTTCTCCTTCCTCCCTCTTTCACTCTTTTATTTCCTTCTCTCCTTCCTTCCCTTCCTTCTTCCTTTTCTCTTCCCTCTTTCTTTCCCTCTTTCTCCTCCCTCTCTCCTTTCTTCTTTCTATCCTGTTTCTTTTCTCGCTTCCTTTGCTCTTTGGTTCCATCCTTCATTGTCTCCTTCCTTCCTTCCTTCCTTCCCTCTTTCTCTCTTTCATTCCTTCTCTCCTTGCTTCCCTCTTTCACTTCTTTATTTCATTATCTCCCTCCTTCTCTCCTTCCTTCCTTCTCTGCCCTTCTTTCTTTCCTTCTTTCTCCCTTTCTTTCTTCCTCTCTTTCCCTCTTTTCTCCCTCCTTCTCTCCTTCCTTCTCCTTCCTTCCTTCTTTCCTTCGTCCTTCCTTCCTTCCCTTCATCCCTCCGTCCCTTCCTCCTTCTTTCCTTCCTTCCTTCCTTCCTTCCTTCCTTCCTTCCTTCCTTCCTTCCTTCCTTCCTCCCTCCTTCCTTTTTTTCTTCTTCCTCTCTCCTTCCTCTTTCCTTCTTTCTTCTTTCTCTCCTCTCTTCTCTTCCTTCTCCTTTCTTCCCTCCTTCTCCTTCCCTCCTTCTTTCCCTCCTTCTCTCCCTCCTTCTCTCCTTCCTTCTCTCCTTCCTTCCTTCTCTACTCTTCTTTCTTTCCTTCTTTATCTCCTTCCCTCCTTCTCTCCTTCCTTCCTTCTCTACCCTTCTTTCTTTCCTCTTTCTCCTTCCCTCCTTCTCCCTCCCTTCTTCTCCTTCTTCTTCCTTCTTTCTCTTCCCTCCCCTTTCTCCTTTTTCCTTCCTTCCTTCTATCCCTTCTTTTTTCCTTCCTCTCTCCTTCCTTCCTCTTTTTCCCTCCCCTCAGGGGTCTTCAAACTAAGGCCCGGGGGCCGATGCGGCCCTCCAAGGTCATTTACCTGGCCCTTGCTCAGGGTCAACCTAAGTCTGAAGCACACAACAACAAACAACAATCCTATCTCATCAGCCAAAAGCAGGCCCACACTTCCCATTGAAAACTAATAAGTTTATATTTGTTAAAATTGTTCTTCATTTTAATTATTGTATTGTTTTAAAGTTTTTTTTACACTACAAATAAGATATGTGCATTGTGCATAGGAATTCATTCATGTGTTTTTCAAATTATAATCCGGCCCTCCAGCAGTTTGAGGGACTGTGACCTGGCCCTCTGTTTACAAAGATTGTGGACCCCTGATCTAGACACTAGGCTCCTCTTGATGCAGGCCAAAATCCCATTGGCTTTTTTTGCCGCCGTATCACATTCCTGGCTCATGTTTAACTTGCTGTCCACGAGGACTCCAAGATCTTTTTCACATGTCCTGCTCTCGAGCCAGGCATTGCCCTCCATTCTGTATCTTTGCATTTCGTTTTTCCTGCCAAAGTGGAGTCTCTTGCATTTGTCCCTGTTGAACTTCATTGTGTTAGTTTTGGCCCATCATCTCTCTAATCTCTCTAATCTGTCAAGATCGTTTTGACTCCTGCTCCTGTCCTCTGGAGTCTTGGCTCTCCCTCCCAATTTGGTCCCGTCTGCAAACTTGATGATCCTGCCTTCTCGCCCTTCATCTAAGTCATTAATAAAGATCCTGAGCAGGACCGGGCCCAGGGGGGAACCCTGCTTGTGGCCCTCCGCTCGTCACTTCTTTCCAGGATGAAGAGGAAGCCTTGGGGAGAATCACCCTCTGGGTTCGTCCAATTAACCAATTCCAGATCCACCTTACCGTAGATTTGCCTCGCCCACATTGGACTAGTTTCCTTGCCAGAAGGTCATGAGGGACCTTGTCAAGAAGGCCTTCCTGACATCCAGACACGCTCCATCCATGGCATTCCACTCATCTGTCAGGGGTGATTTGAATGCAATATTCCTGCTTCTTGGCAGGGGGTTGGACTAGATGGCCCAGGAGGTCTCTTCCAACTCTTTGGTTCTATGATTCTATGATTCTATCTACCCAGTTTGTAGCTCTATCGAAAAAAGAGATCAGATGAGTCTGGCATGACTTGTTTTTGATCAATCCATGTTGACTCTTAGCGATGACCGCATTTGTTTCTAAGTGTTTGCAGACCACTTCCTTGACCATCTTTTCCAGAATCTTGCCTGGTATCAACGTGAGGCTGACCGGACATTGGTCATTGTTTGGGTCATCCTTTTTTCCCTTCTTGAAGATTGGGACCACATTGGCCCTCCTCCAATCTGCTGGAACTTCTCCCGTTCTCCAAGAACTCTCAGAGATGATTGCCAAGGGTTCCAAGATGACATCCGCTAGTTCCTTCAGTACTCTTGGGTGGAGTTGATCTGGCCCTGAAAGGGGACTTGGACTCATTGAGAGCGGCCAGGTATTCCTGGACGACTTGTTTCCCAATTTGGGGTTGGATGTCCTCTAATCCCTCACCCACTCCATCTTGCTGAGGCTGAAGACTCTCTTTTTGTGAGAAGACCGAGGCAAAGAAGGCATTAAGTAGTTCTGCCTTTTCCCTATCATCCCCTGTCAGCATTGCCCCATCTTCTCCTCGAAGAGGCCCTATCACAGTGGTTCTCAACCTTCCTAATGCCATGATCCCTGAATCCAGTCCCTCATGTTGTGGTGACCCCCAACCATAATATTGTTTTGTTACTACTTCATAACAGTCATTTTACTACGGTTATAAATCATAACGTAAATATCTGATCTGCAGGATGCATTTTCATTCACTGGACCAAACTGGGCACAAATACCCAATACATCCAAATGTGAATGCTAGTGGGTTTGGGGGAGGATTGATTTGTAATTTGGGAGTTGTAGTTCCTGGGATTTATAGTTCACTTATAATCAAAGAGCATTCTGAACTCCACCAGCAATGGATTTGAACCAAACTTGGCTCCCATGACCAATGGAAAACACTGGAAGGGTTTGATGGGCATTGACCTTGAGTTTGGGAGTTGTAGTTCACATATATCCAGAGAGCACTGTGGACTCATGCAATGGTGGATCTGGACCAAACTTGCCATGGATATTCCAAATGCCCAAATATGAACACAGATGGAGTTTGAGGGAAAATAGATCTTGACATTTGGGAGTTGTAGTTGCTGGGATTTATAGTTCATTACAATCAAAGAACATTCTGAACTCCACCAATGATAGAATTGGGTCAAACTTCCCACATGGAACCCCCATGGCCATCAGAAAACACTGTGTTTTCTTATGGTCTTTGGTGACTCCTCTAACACCCCCTCGTGACCCCCTCAGGAGTCCCGACCCCCAGGTTGAGAAACATTGGTCTAGTCCTCAATGGGCTGGTACCTGACTTTGATTAACTGAACCTTCTCTGTAGGAAAAACCCTTTTTAACCTCTCCCAGGCTGTTTACTATCTATGCCTCATCGGTGTGGGATCTACTACCGATTCCAAATGCATCTGGGTACCGAGTAAACCTACCAGCCGAGGCTTTGGCGACCACTCTGACACCCGCTTGCGAACCCCTCAGGAGTCCCGACCCCCAGGTTGAGAAACACTGCATCGCCTCCTTGTTTTTCCTTTTTCTACTGACATAATAATTGGATTAATATATGTACTTACTTGTTTGTTCTGTATGGGAAAGACCAATGATCCAAGCATTAACACTGATTGATTGATCAACCCTGCAGAGGTGTCGTCCCACCGGAAACAGATCTGCATCGTTTGATGGGTTCCGTGGGAGTCTGTTTTTGACATGTGGAGAAACGGGTGGAAATGGTGGAAAACTGCCATGTGATGAGGTCCATTGAACGGAATCTTTTTCTCTCTCCAACTCGTCTTCTATAGTCCCTCTGTTTGATAAAGCACAAGCTGTAACCATGGAAATACTGTAATACTATAGCATTATGTTATTGAAATACCATAGCATTATAGAACTCTGTAATACTCTGTAATATTTACTTCCCGTAAGCTTTGTTGTCCCACCAAGGAGATGAGAACGGGAAAACTCGCTTATGGTTCTGTTACAGGCACTTCATTTTACCAAGTGGTTTAAATTCCAAGGTCAGTATTTATTGATGATTGATTTATAATATTGCATCTCTCTTTAGGATGGGAATGCCAGCTTTGATGGCTTCCAAACAATTTTTTAAAATGATGACTGTAAGTGTACACACTCACAATAAATTAAACATTAGGCTTGTGCATTTCTTGTCCTGGATTTCAGTGGGGCCCCCAATTTGTTTTTGGGAGCCTCCCAAAATCAGGAGGGCAGATAACTGTTTTTACTCTGGGGTGCTGAAAGATCCGTTCTCTATTAACCCTTTATGGAGGGGACTTCCCAGGCTGCCCTTCTTGTCATTTTAGTCATTTAAGCTTTTTCTACTCTAGAGGAGAGGCACTCAGCTGCAGGCAGGTGTGCGCTTTTAATAGGTGTTTTACCTGTTTCTACTCTAGAAGAGAGGCACTTGCTTGCAGACAGGTATGTGCTTTGAAAGCAGAAATGAAAGCAAAACAGAAACAAAAACAAACGAAAAAAGAAATGAAAACAGAACGAAAACAGAAACAAAAACACAAACAGAACAAAACAGAAACAAAAACAGAATGAAAACAGAAACAGAAACAAAAACAGAAACAAAAACAAAACAGAAACAGAAACAAAATGAAACAAAAGCAGAAACAAAAACAAAACAAAAACAGAAACAAAAATAAAATGAAAACAGAAACAAAAACAAAACAGAAACAAAAACGAAATGGAAACAGAAACGAAAACAAAACAAAAACAAAACGAAATGAAAACAGAAATGAAAACAAACAAAACAGAAACAAAAACAGAACAAAAACAGAAACAAAAACAAAAGCAGAAATGAAAACAGAACAAAAACAGAAACAAAAACAAAACAAAAGCAGAAACAAAACAAAAACAGAAACAAAAATAAAATGAAAACAGAAATGAAAACAGAACGGATTTCTGGCATGTTGCACACTCCATTGTCCATTGTCCAACATATTCTCAATGCCTAAGATCGCAGTGAACTGGGAGCTTTCCTCCTTCCCATCACATCTGAGGAGCACACCCAGGCAACGTGACTGGGTGTAACTCATGACTTGGTTTTTACTGCCTAGAACAAAATCTTTGAACTTTTGATCTTATTTAGAGAAAAGGAAGCAAGGGAAGGACCTTGAGTTCTCCTCCACAATGAGCCGCTTTATCATTCCTCCAGCCCGCCACATGTATTTTGAGAACCATTAGGGAACTCCCGCCGTTAAAAACAAAGCTTTACAACTTCTTTCAACCTTCTGCTTTAAATCCTTCTGTTCGCCAAGCCAGCGCCTTCCCACCGACCGGCATTTATCTTGTTATCTCCCTCCCCTCCCTCCTCCTTCCTGGGTGTCCTTGATGTGAAATCAGCGTCTTTTCATCTTTTCCATGCAATGAAGGATGTCATCCATTCTTCGGCCCGGCGTTTCATTTCATACATGCCGAAGCCTCCCACCCTCGGCTCCCTCTCGCTGCCACGGCCTTTGTACTCCCTTCCATCTCCTAAGTGGAACTGACCGGGCTGTTTCACTCGCCGAAAGAAAGAGCAGATTGTGAAATTAGGCCAGCGCAATGACTTTGCCCCTGGCTCTCATGGCGGACGACGGACTGCACCATTGAAAACTCCATTCACCTCTAATTACAGACCTACCGAAACCAGGCCGGGAATGGAGAGCCATAAATCATTAGCCCTTCTCGGCGGCTATGCAGCCAAGGACCAAAGAAAAGGATTGTGTTGTGACAGCAAGATGGTCTCTTTGCTGCCAGTGTAGGACATTGCGACTGCCTGTTTCCCAGGAATGACTGCCATGCGGAGCTTGCAAAGCTGTCTCCAGGTTGGTCCCAATTCAAGGTGCAGGTTATCTATACAAATAAAAATGATAGAATCAAAGAGTTGGAAGAGACCTCCTGGGCCATCCAGTCCAACCCCATTCTGCCAAGAACAGGAATGTTGCATTCAAATCACCCTGACAGATGGCCATCCAACCTCTGTTTAAAAACTTCCAAAGAAGGAGCCTCCACCACACTCCGGGGCAGAGAGTTCCACTGCTGAACAGTTCTCACAGTCAGGAAGTTCTTCCTCATGTTCAGGTGGAATCTCCTCTCTTGTAGTTTGAAGCCATTGTTCCATTGCGTCCTAGTCTCCGGGGAAGCAGCCTGCCAACGTATAGTTCCATAAGTTCCATAACTTCAAAACGCCAAAATGTCAAAACTTCTTTTCCTAAGGACAATGCCAAGGACCAGATCTCTGTTTTCCTTACAGCAGAACCTGACTCCCTGCACAAAATCCAAGACTCCAAAAGCACACTTCTTCCCCTTCCCTTGAGAAAGAAGCCCAAAGTGACCAGGCTGCTCCTGTGCAGATCTGCCACTTTCCATTGGTACATGATATCTCTGCTTCCCATGAAGCAGAGCATGGCGGGTGGAACAGACTCCTCAGGTCTGCCACACTTTGGACATTATTAGACTGAGTCTTTTATAGGAATATTCTGCTGATGTAGTCCCAAAGTTGTAAATGAATGATAGACGTCTTCTTGATTGGTGTTAACAAACACAGGGCTTGTGTTGACTTCCTTCTTTACATAAGGAAGGTTGCAAAGATTTCTGTTATCACTATCCCAGTTCTTATCAGGGTTTCTCATTAGCAAGTCCAGCAAGCAGGTATTTAGTCATTGCAGGTCTTAATATTATACTGGTGTTTCCAAAATGCAATATTCCTGCTTCTTGGCAGAATGGGGTTAGACTAGATGGGCCATGAGGTCTCTTCCAACTCTTTGATTCTATGATTCTATGATTCTTCCATTCATTCCCACACATAATTATTAAATTCACATCTGTCAAATTTGCACATTGAATTTCTTATTACATATTCAGACTGCAGTATTGCTGTCATCTAAATCTTACAGACCTACGGCAACTTGTGGTCATTTTTTACTAGTCCAACTGCATATATCTTCTCATTCTGATTCCAGGTCTCCTTGCTGACTGAACAGTAGAGAGTGCCGGATCCAATTAGGCCTGGAAAGTCATGTTAACTTATCCCTGGCAGCCTGTTGGAAAGGAAGACCTCAAAACAGAATGTCAACAACTGCTGAACTATTCATAAGGAAGGGCTCTTCTGGTGATATCCATACCTGAAGAGAAAGTTAGTTGAGACATCTCCTCAAGGGAACGGGAAAGGAGTCGTTGGGCATTGGCTCAAATTAAGCTGTGCCGTTTTGTATCGCGTTCTCAAAAGGGTTTCAGGGGAATTTTGCATGCTCTCTGGAGCGAAATGTTTGGGGGAAAGGAGAGAGAAAAAAAGGCATTTTGAAATATGGAATCTTCTCTTTGCAAAGAGGGACATCTGGCAACCGTAAACACACTCTCCTCGGTAGCGTTCCTATCTGGAAGATGTCGGTCTGTTTCACTGCAGGCGGGGAGCACCATCCTTCCACTTTGATGGCGGCTCCATTCCAGTGATGCAGAAAATTAATTAGTGCATTTTATTTTCACACTTCGTGGAGCTAGGCATTGTGGCAAACGAGAGAAAAAAAGAAAAAGAGAGATCAAGTTGGGCAGAGGGAGAGGCAACTTTACGAATGAACAAGCATCAAATTTGCCTCTCACTGAATGGCTATTGAACACTAATGAGAGAGCAATCCAGAGAAAGAGAGATGCTGCATTCGATGGGAAATTAGTCAACATAGGCAACATAGGCAATGCGTGGCTGACCTTGATCAGAGCATTAGTAAAAAGGAAGGAAGGAATATTCAGATATATTTGGGAAATGGTTGAAAAACATGTTCCTCAAGACTCAGGAAACTCGAACCATAGTTGAGAACCTTCGAAGTTTGGGACTTGTTCTGTGCAAAAATTTTCTGGGCACCACAATTGAAGAGAGATATTGACAAGTTGGAATGTGTCTAGAGGAGGGCGACTAAAATGATCAAGGGTCTGGGGAACAAGCCCTATGAGGAGCGGCTTAAGGAGCTGGGCATGTTTAGCCTGAAGAAGAGAAGGCTGAGAGGGGATACGATAGCCATGGATATGTGAGAGGAAGCCACGGGGAGGAGGGACCACCCAATGGGATTTTGGCCTGCGTCAAAGGGAGCCTAGTGTCTAGATCTAGGGAAGTCATGCTCCCCATGCTCTATTCCGCCTTGGTTAGACCATGTTACCTGGAATATTGTGTCCAATTCTGGGCACCACAATTCAAGAGAGATATTGACAAGCTGGAATGTGTCCAGAGGAGGGTGACTAAAATGATCAAGGGTCTGGAGAATATGTGAGAGGAAGCCACAGGGAGGAGGAGGAGGGAGGGAGCTTCCTTTCTGCTTCCCTGGAGAGAGACTAGGACGCAATGGAACAATGGCTTCAAACTACAAGAGAGGAGATTCCATCTGAACATGAGGAAGAACTTCCTGACTGTGAGAGCCGTTCAGCAGTGGAACTCTTTGCCCTGGAGTGTGATGGAGGCTCCTTCTTTGGAGGCTTTTAAACAGAGGCTGGATGGCCATCTGTCAGGGGTGCTTTGAATGCAATATTCCTGCTTCTTGGCAGAATGGGGTTGGACTGGATGATGGCCCAGGAGGTCTCTTCCAACTCTTTGATTCTAGGATTCTATGATTCCAATTTTCAAACAATCCTATTGTCCGAGTTCGCGACCTAAAGTGCTGTTGTGCCCACTAGCGAAAGGCCTGGCTCCAAAACCACGTCTTTAGTTTTTCCTAAAGGTAAGGAGGGAGGACGCTGATCTTATCTCGCTGGGGAGTGAATTCCATAAGTGGGGGAGGGGTCACCACCGAGAAGGCCCTGTCCCTCATCCCCACCAGAAGTGTTTGAGACGCTGGTGGGACTGAGAGCAGGGCCTCCCCAGTAGATCTTAAATTATGAGGTGGAATGTAGAGAGAGATACATTCGGATAAGAAAGCTGGGCCGGAGCCGTATAGGGTTTTATAGGCCAAGACCAGCACTTTGAATTGTGTTCGGAGGTGCACCGGCAGCCAGTGGAGCTGACACAACAAGGGGGTGGTATGCTCCCTGTATGGCGCTCCGGTGAGTAATCTGGCTGCCGCCCATTGGACTAGTTGAAGTCTCCAAACAGTCTTCAAAGGCAACCCCACGTAGAGTGTGTTGCAGTAATCTATTCGGGATGTAACCAGAGCGTGGACCACCATAGCCAAATCAGACTTCCCAAGGTACGGGCCCAGCTGGTGCACAAGCTTTAACTGTGCAGAAGCTCCCTTGAGCACTGCTGAGACCTGGGGTTCCAGGCTCAGCGATGAGTCCAGGATCACTCCCAAGTTGCAAACCTGCATCTTCGGGGGAGTGTCTGGACCGTGCTCTGACCTACAAGAAGCACTGCCTGAACATCAAGCAAAAAGTGGGTGCTAGAAACAATATCATACGAAAGCTGACTGGCACAACCTGGGGATCACAACCAGATACAGTGAAGACATCTGCCCTTGCGCTATGCTACTTTGCTACTGAGTACGCATGCCCAGTGTGGAACACATCTCACCACGCTCAAACAGTGGATGTGGCTCTTAATGAGATATGCTGCATTATCACGGGGTGTCTGCGCCCTACACCACTGTAGAAATTACACTGCTTAGCCGGTATTGGACCACCTGACATCCGCCAGGAAGTAGCAGCCAATAGTGAAAGGACCAAGGCAGAGACATCTCCAGCTCATCCCCTGTTTGGGTATCAGCCAGCACGTCAATGACTGAAATCAAGAAATAGTTTTCTTAGATCTACAGACACTCACTGGAACCCCTCAGCAAGCGAGAGTCCAAAAGTGGCAGTCTCAAACCCAGAACCTCAGTCCGTGGGTGATACCAGATGAGAGACTCCCCCCTGGGCACACAGAGGACTGGGCGACTTGGAAGGCACTGAACAGACTGCGCTCTGGCACCACGAGATGCAGAGCCAACCTCAAGAAATGGGGCCACAAAATAGAATCCACAACATGCAAGTGTGGAGAAGAGCAAACTACAGACCACCTGCTGCAATGCACCCTGAGCCCTGCCGCATGCACCATGGAGAAACTGCTTATAGTAACACCAGAGGCACTCCAAGTGGCCAGATCCTGCTCAAAGGACGTTAAATCAACTACCAAGTTTGCAAAATTTATGGTTTTGTTTATGTTTGTTTGTTTTGTTCTGTTAGAAAAGTAATACAATGGCATGGTTGCTGATGACACGATAAGTAAATAAATAAATAGGGGGAGTGTAACTCCCTCCAACACAGGCTGTGACCCTATGCCCTGTTTGGCCTTACGACTGACCAGCAGGACCTCTGTCTTGTCTGGATTCAGTTTCAATTTGTTAGCTCTCATCCAGTCCGACACAGCAGCCAAGCACCGGTTCAAGGTCTGTACAGCCTCCTGAGTAACAGGTGGGAAGGCGTGACAGATTTGGATGTCATCTGCGTACAGATAACACCTTAGTCTGAAACTCTGGATGATCTCCCCCAGTGGCTTCATTTAGATGTTAAATAACATCGAGAACAGTACTGAGCCCTCAGGGACTCCACAAAACAACGGTTTTGGAGCCGAACAGGTGTCACCCAATAACACCTTCTGGGACCATCCCTCCAGGAAGGACCAGAGCCACTGCAAAGCAGTGCGTCCGAGTCCCATTTCTGCGAGGTGTCTCAGAAGGATACTGTGGTCAACGGTATCGAAGGCTGCTGAGAAAGCAGGTAGTTAGTCATTGCAGGTTTTTCAAACTCAGATTTCCCCAAGGAAGAAGGCCATCTCACATGTCTTCCTGTCACGGACTAACCTTACTCACCTTCCAAGTGTTGGGGTTCAGCCTGCGTGTGAACCTGAACCTGATTCTCTGATTGCTGAACCTGATTCTCTGATTGTATTTCCTGATGCCACTGAAAATGTATTTTCCCCTGATGGTAATGAAAATGTTGATTCTGAGGTCAGTGGCTTGGAAAGTGAAACTACACATTCTGATGAGAATGTTGCAGAGCCAAGCGGTGATAGCTCTCCAGAGGAGTTAGCACCTGGGTTCTTTAATGAGGATAGAAAAGGACAGATTTGGAAAAACAGGAGTGAATCGCAGAGTCTGCGAAGGTCAAGGAGATTAAGGGAAAAGGAAGCTCAGGCTTCAAAGCCTGGAGGCGTGTCATGAAATAGTTGCAGAGCCAAGCGGTGATAGCTCTCCAGAGGAGTTAACACCTGGGTTCTTTAATGAGGATAGAAAAGGACAGATTTGGAAAAACAGGAGTGAATCGCAGAGTCTGCGAAGGTCAAGGAGATTAAGGGAAAAGGAAACACAGGCTTCAAAGCCTGGAGGCGTGTCACGAAACAGTTTCTTAAGTGCCTCTCGCCGGGTTGTCTCGTTAGATCAGGCATCGTTTAGACTGAGGCATTACCTTGGCAGATTTCCCATTCCTGTGGCCTACATCCCAAGAGGCTTCTAGTGCTCCAAGTACGGTTAGTGGATTGCTAACAGGTTCCAGGTTTCTACAGTGTTGCTTTTGGATTTTGATCTAGTTCATGGATATTCTTGACTGTTGAATTTTACTGTGGTTTTTTGACTTTGCATTTTCTTCTATTTTGTAACCATTTTTCATCAATAAAAAGGGATTGCTTTTTCCCACAGTCTAGTATCGTGGTTTGTTATCTAATGGTCTCGTTTCCTGCTCTGGGTTGCAACACCAAGTTTATATATTTAAGATATTTAGGCCTCTTTGCAGTAGATATCAACCATCATAACTGCATAGAAAGCCCACCCATTCACTCTATACTTGGATGAGTACTAGTGGGGAATAACCAATCTTCAATATATAGTGAGGAATAACAGCTGGAGAGTGTCTGGTTGTCCACTGTGGGAAATGTGAGGCTGGATTAGAGAGACCTTTGGCCTGATCCAGTTGCATTCATCTTTATTTCTTATGCTCTTAAACAATAAAATGGGGAGGCGGTGACAGAACTCCAGGACATTAGAAAGCAATCAATCTGATGGAGCGAAACATATAGAGGGTTACAATGGCTATATTGAGCAACGGAGCAAACCAAATGTCACATCACGAGTCCACAGTGTGTGCTTCCAGAAAGGAGAGATCATCTTTGGATAAGATTTTTTTGTTTGTTTGTTTCGGCATTTTCACAATTCTACGCGCTTCACATTACAAATGATAGAAAAAATAAAAAACTTAATTGCAGTTTCTGCCACTGCAACCTGCTTTCTCTTCCCATTCTCTATTCATTTCAGGTGGCAATACAAACATATTTTTACACCAATTTTCAGCAACATATATATTTTGCATGTTATAAAAATGGAGGCTTTATTGGGGGAAATAAAAATTCCTAAAAGCATAACACCACTTAGAAATGAATGTGACTTCTCTTAATTATAGGCCAAAACACCAAAAAGCTGTAAGGAAAGCTGGAACTTTCTTCTGGCTGAAGAACCCTTTTGAAAACCCTCTGGCCACCACCACACCTAAAAGCACTGTTAAGCCCTTGGCTTACTGGAAGTATCTTAGGCAAGAGTGTGTTGGCTTATGTTTCTGAGGTAACGCTAAAAGATTGTTCTTTCAATTATACGCTGGCACCATAGACTCTTATTTGCTGTAGTAAACTGCTTTCAAAACTTCACCCACTGAGGCACACATGAGGCAGATGTTGTGAACAACAAAACAATGATTTTTATTTAAGAGATCTGGAACAAACTCAGGTATAAAGCGTAGCTGTTTCAGAGTCTTGACTTAAAAAGCATGTGGTTACTTTAAGCAGTTCAGACTTAGTTACACAGGAACACTTCTCTCTCCCTTCACAGAATTTACTAACAGGATTGCTTCTCTGAAAGTAATTCTAAACACAGCACAGACAGTCCATCTCTCACTCCTCCACCAGCTATCTCCCTAATAGCTGTAACAATCCTCGCACTAGCTTTCTCTTCTAGCCAACTGACCAATTTCAGGCCTTTCTCAGGGGACGCCTGGCTCGAAAGCAGTACGTGTGAAAATGATCTTGGGGTCCCCGTGGAAAACAAGTTAAACATGAGCCAAAAATGTGATGTGGCGGCAAAAAAAGCAAATGGGATTGTGGCCTGCATCAAGAGGAGCCTAGTGTCTAGATCTAGGGAAGTCATGCTCCCCATGCTCTGTTCTGCCTTGGTCAGACCACACCTAGAATATTGTGTCCAATTCTGGGCACCACAATTCAAGAGAGAGATTGACAAGCTGGAATGTGTCCAGAGGAGGGTGACTAAAATGATCAAGGGTCTGGAGAACAAGCCCTATGAGGAGCGGCTTAAGGAGCTGGGCATGTTTAGCCTGAAGAAGAGAAGGATGAGAGATGATAAGGGCCATTTATAAATATGTGAGAGGAAGCCACAGGGAGGAGGAGGGAGCAAGCTTGTTTTCTGCTTCCCTGGAGACTAGGACGCAATGGAACTACAAGAGAGGAGATTCCATTTGAACATGAGGAAGAACTTCCTGACTGTGAGAGCCGTTCAGCAGTGGAACTCTCTGCCCCGGAGGGAGTGTGGTGGAGGCTCCTTCTTGGCAGAATGGGGTTGTACTGCATGATGGTCCACCAGGTCTCTTCCAACTCTAGGATTCTATGATTCTATGATTCTATGAACAATCAAACAGAAACTTCTCTTGTTTTCAATAAAGTTAAACAAATGCTTCCAGGCTTTATGCAACTGGTGGCTTCCTTAATCTTGTCCACGAGGGACAGGCAACTGTCTTCAGTAACTGTTTCTTTACTTTAAAGAAAAATCCCTGTTTAACTTCTCCCAGGCTGATGTAATCTAAGCCTTACTGATGTGGACTCTGCTACTGGGTCAAACTGCGTCTTGAGCACTGAGTGGACCTACCAGTAAGGCCAGTAGATTCTCCAGCTGGAGTTCTTTGGTCTTCCAAACTGTTTACCCTCCAAAATTCCTCAAAGCTTTAGGGCTGTTTCCCTTGAAATCTTTGGAAATCTTTGGATGCTCTTAAGACTGTTCTCCCCCAGAAAGTCTTAAGGGTTGCAGCTTTTGTACAGGAGAAGCTTGTACACATCCTCTACATTAGCTTTCCTTACTGAGACTAACTAAAAATGGCTCCCTTCCCTTCTCAATTGCCCTGAGCAACGGGTGGAACCAAAACTTAACGATGATGGACAGGTGACTTGCCCTATGACTGCAACCAAAGGACGCCACCTTTCTGCAGAATCCCTGAAACCTTGGACTGCAAGCAAACATTTAATACAAAGCAAATAAAGTTGGAGCTCCTGGTCCAGCTGTACCAGCACATGTCCTCCTTAGTAGACAAATGCAGAAATAGGATGGAGTGAATTCTCCCTCAGAAAGAAGACAATGGTCACAGAAAAACATCTCCTCCTCTGCCCTGAATCATCCATCCTGATCTCTTTGGAGGGAAGGGTGTGACGGCGCAAGTGGCGCCACCTATGTATAGAACTGTTAGTTGTAAGACTTAAACTGTTGTGTCATGCTTAATCCTGCCCTTTTTACCCTGCTTATGTATAGTTGTATGGATTGGTTGCTTGTAGCTGTCAAACAGTACTGTTTGGCTCCACCTCTTCCTGCAAGAGGGGAGAGCTTCCTTTTTCTTCATTCTGCCTTCAGAGTTCGTACCAGATGTAAGTGAGTAAGAGACCTGACTCTAAAGGACCCTGATTTAAGTTACCTCTTAGCATCAATTCTGAGGTTTTTTACCCTTGGGACTCAGGCTTTATGTCCAGATCGTCCTGGATAACATTGAGGAGATCCCAAGCGCCTTCACGCCGGTTCTTTTGGCACCAAAGGAAGATCCTGAGTCTTCAAACATAGGCCATCTGAACTGGGGTTGTGGTTTGCTCCGGCATTCGCAGCCATTGAGGAAAGAGGGAACTTGGTGAGGCTTCTCAGCTTCAAACCCCTTGGACCCAGGACTGATTGAGACTGTAAAATATGTTTTCCTTCACTCCTCTAAAGTTTTCCAGCTCATTGCTTTGAAGAAATGACTTTGTGATAAATAAAACTTATTTTGAGCTATTTACAGCGTTTTGGGTTTTTGGGAGTTCCAGTTTCCTAAAGGAGGGCAAGAAGCAATCCCTTGGGGGAAAAGATGTCACGTCCATCCCTTTTTCATTAAGACTAATAACCCCCAAGCGCGACGGCACAAAGGGAAAGAAAGAAGCTTTCCAAACAATGGAGGATCAATTTCTGTATGGTGTTGCTGGGTGTGTGTGTGTGTATGTGGTGTGCCTGTTGTGGGCCTGGGGACAAGGGCTCCAGAGCGAATGGTCTTGAGGAGATGGAGACCCAATCAAGAGCCCCCTTCGCCTCCCCCTCTCGCTGTTTCCTCAGCAACAGGTGCTCTTCAGGTGACTTTTCCGCTCCAGGGGCAAAATCTATTTCACTCAGGGATCGGATTTGGAATGTCTGGCACTCAGAATTAGTAAACAGCAGATTGGAGTCGCTGGCCTGTGGAGCAAGGAAGAGCCTGCAAATGCCGCTCGGCTTGGCCGTGGCAGCTTGCCACATCAAACACTCCCCAAAACATTGTCATCTCGACACAATTACTGAAACCTCTGAGTGCAGCGTGTACCATTCGCGGGGCTTAATGACACATTTTACCTACACGGGGCAAAAAGAGGCCCCTGGGCCCAGAACAATTATGGAAACACCTTTCCGTTATTAAGTTCTCCCCTGCAGCAAAGAGGCGGGTATCGATCCAGCCCAGAGTGGGATTTACACACTGTATTTATACAATAACTCATAGCGAGGGCTCCGTGGAGAGAAGAAGGGGAGCCAGCCAGGGAGGGAAGGAAGGAGGGCATTGCCTTGGGCAGCGGAGCATGCAGCACATCTCTTGGAGCATGTTCCCCTTGGATGGGAAGGCAGAAGGAGAAGGTCAGCGCTCCGTAAGACTGGGGTGCACCTCCCTCTTACTGGGTGAAGCACCCTCAGAAGAATGGATGGCTTCGCTCCTTGGAATCATAGGGTTCGCCTACAATGTAGAACGCATGCAATTTGATACCTTTCTAACGACCATGGCTCGTGTTTACGGATTTCTGAGTTGTGCTTGAAGAGTTTTGTAGAATCATAGAATCACAGAATCCTAGAGTTGGAAGAGACCTCCTGGGCCATCATCCAGTCCAACCCCATTCTGCCAAGAAGCAGGAAAATTGCATTCAAAGCACCCCTGACAGATGGCCATCCAGCCTCTGCTTAAAAGCTTCCAAAGAAGGAGCCTCCACCACACTCCGGGGCAGAGAGTTCCACTGCTGAACGGCTCTCACACTCAGGAAGTTCTTCCTTGTGTTCAGATGGAATCTCTTTTCTTGTAGTGTGAAGCCATTGCTTTGGTGTTTCATGTCCAACCAGAATCAATGAATCCTAGAGTTGGAAGAGACCTCCTGGGCCATCATCCATTCCAATCCCATTCTGCCAAGAAGCAGGAATATTGCATTCAAAGCACCCCTGACAGATGGCCATCCAGCCTCTGTTTCAAAGAAGGAGCCTCCACCACACTCCGGGGCAGAGAGTTCCACTGCTGAACGGCTCTCACAGTCAGGAAGATATATTATTATTATTATTATTATTATTATTATTATTATTATTAGGTTCTTGTGGGTTTTTTCGGGCTATAGGGCCATGTTCTAGAGGCATTTCTCCTCCAAAGAGCTCTTCTCTGCTGGAGCTAGGTGTGAATGTTTCAACTGACCACCTTCATTAGCATTTGAAGGCCTGGCTGAGCCTGAGAAAATCTCTGGCTACCAGTATTAAAAAACTCTAAAATTACAACAGCAAAACAGCAGAGAGGAAACAACCAGGCACATCTTAACACCTCTCAACAAAAGATTTTCCCCAGGCTCAGCCAGGCCTTCTAATGCTAATGAAGGTGGTCAGTTGAAACATTCACACCTAGCTCCAGCAGAGAAGAGCTCTTTGCCCCACCCCAGCCATTCCACAGATATATAAACCCATTGTCCTAATTCCAACAGACCTCACTACCTCTGAGGATGCTTGCCATAGATGCAGGTGAAACATCAGGAGAGAATGCCTGTAGAATATGGCCATATAGCCCGGAAAAACCGACAACAACCCAGTGATTCCAGCCATGAAAGCCTTCGACAATACAAAGATTATAATGCTGCATTTCTATACCGTTTTTCTCACCCCTGGGGGGGACTCAAAGCGGTTTACAACATAATAAATGGCAAATTCAATGCCTCACATACGTATAAAAATATCACATATCTAAATCAATAACATATAACTGTAGGTAAAAACCATTAAAACTATAAAAACATCAAACATAGATATAAGCAAGAAACATTATTGCTGCAATTAACAGTATAGACCCATTCTCTTCTCCTCCCCACCTCAAACTCCACAACTCTCTCTCAAAGAATTTCAGCCCATTTTTATACCCTCCCTGTTCTTCCTCATGTCCAGCTGGAATCTCCTCTCTTGTAGTTTGAAGCCATTGTTCCATTGCGTCCTAGTCTCCAAGGAAGCAGAAAACAAGCTTGCTCCCTCCTCCTCCCTGTGGCTTCCTCTCACATATGTATACATGGCCCTCATCATGTCTCCTCTCAGCCTTCTCTTCTTCAGGCTAAACATGCCCAGCTCTTTAAGCCGCTCCTCATAGGGCTTGTTTATTTTATTTATTTATTTATTTGGGGTTCTTTTACCCCGCCCTTCTCACCCCGAAGGGGACTCAGGGCGGCTTACAGAGGCAAAGGCACAATTTGATGTCTGCATCATAAAAACAATCATACACAAAATTACATCAATTCACAGTTGACAACAATTCATGCATTATAACAATAAAATCAATAACATCAATAAAACCAACACAAACCCAGTTTCTCCTCTTACATGGTCAGCGTTCGCTAACTCATAGATCTAATTTAACGTTCCACTTCATCAATCCTGTTGATCTTACTCGCCTGATTGTCTGATTTAATTGCCAGCGTGCCCAAAGGCCTGGTCCCATAACCATGTCTTCATCTTCCTCCTGAAGACGAGGAGGGATGATGATGCCCTGATTTCCCCCGGGAGTGAGTTCCATAGGTGAGGGACCACCACTGAGAAGGCCCTGCTCCTCGTCCCCACCAGCCTCACTTGAGACAATGGTGGAGTCGAGAGCAGGGCCTCCCCAGATGATCTCAAACTCCGGGGTGGGACGTAGAGGGAGATACGTTCGGACAGATACACTGGACCGGAACCGTACAGGGTTTTGTAGGTCAAAACCAGCACCTTGAATTGTGCTCGGAACTGAATCAGCAGCCAGTGGAGCTGACACAACAGGGGGGTGGTATGCTCCCTGTATGTCGCTCCAGTGAGCAGTCTGGCTGCCGCTCGCTGGACTAGTTGAAGTTTCCGAACAGTCTTCAAGGGCAACCCCACGTAGAGAGCGTTGCAGTAGTCTATTCGGGATGTAACAAGAGCGTGGACCACCGTGGCCAGATCAGACTTCCCAAGGTACGGGCGCAACTGGTGCACAAGTTTTAATTGTGCAAAAGCTCTCCCGGCCACCGCTGAGACCTGGGGTTCCAGGCTCAGCGATGAGTCCAGGATCACTCCCAAGCTGCGAACCTGAGTCTTCAGGGGGAGTGTAACCCCATCCAGCACAGGCTGTAACCCTATACCCTGTTCGGCCTTACGACTGACCAGTAGGACCTCTGTCTTGTCTGGATTCAATTTCAATTTGTTAGCTCTCATCCAGTCCGACACAGCAGCTAGACACCGATTCAAGGTCTGGACAGCCTCCTTGGTGACAGGTGAGAAGGAGTGACAGATCTGGACATCATCTGCGTAGAGATAGCATCTCAGTCTGAAACTCCGAATGATCTCCCCCAGCGGCTTCATGTAGATGTTAAACAACATTGGGGACAGAATCAAACCCTGTGGGACTCCACATGACAACGGTTGTGGGGCCGAACAGGTGTCACCCAGTAACACCTTCTGGGACCGTCCCTCAAGAAATGACTGGAGCCACTGCAAAGCAGTACCCCCAAGACCCATGTCTATGAGGCGTCCCAGAAGGATACCGTGAACGACGGTATCGAAGGCCGCTGAGAGGTCCAGCAGAACTAACAGGGACACACTCCCCCTGTCCAGTTCCCTGCGAAGATCATCTACCAAGGCGACCAAGGCTGTCTCAGTTCCATGTCCCGGCCTAAAGCCAGACTGTGCCGGATCTAGATAATCAGTGTCTACCAGAAACCCCTGGAGTTGTGCTGCCACCACACGTTCCAGGACTTTGCCCAAATAGGGGAGATTGGAAACTGGCCGATAGTTGTCTAATTGAGTGGGGTCCAGTGATGGTTTTTTCAACAGCGGTTTGATAATAGCTTGTTTTAAGCTCGCTGGAATCTTGCCCTCCTGTAAGGAGGCATTAACCACCACCTTCACCCACTCTGCCAAACCCCCTCTGGCTTCCTTTATCAGCCAGGATGGGCAGGGGTCTAGGATGCATGTGGTGGGTCGCACCTCTCCAAGGATCCTGTCCACATCCTCAAGCTGAACCAATTGAAATGAATCCAATAAAACCTGACAAGCAGATGCTCTCGTTACATTCTCAGAGACTGCAGGTAAAGTGGTGTCAAAAACCGACCGAATCCGCCCAATTTTATCTGCGAAGAATCGAGCAAACGCTTCACAGCGAGCTCCAGAACTGTCAGGGATCTCGCTTTTCGGCGGGTTTAACAGACCCCTGACAACTTGGAAGAGCTCAGCTGGACGATTCTTCGCAGATGCAATATTGGCAGCAAAAGCTGTTTTTTGTGCTGCCGCTATTGCCACATCGTAGGACCTTAGAAAGGCATTCAGATGTGTTTGGGCTGATTTAGTCGGATTCCTGCGCCACACGCGCTCTAGCCACCTTTTCTTTCGCTTCATTGCTGCCAGCTCCTCAGTAAACCAAGAGGCCGGATTAGCTCGGTTACTCGAAAGGGGGCGTTCCGGAGCGATTGTGTCGATTGCCCTAGTCATCTCGGTGTTCCAATGAGAGACCAAGGCATCGGCAGAGTCGCCAGTCAAGGAGGTGGGAAATTCCCCAAGAGCCGTCAGGAAACCATTTGGATCCATAAGCCTCCTGGGGCGGACCATTCTAATGGGTCCACCACCCCTGCGGAGGTTGGGAGGTACAGTAAGTCTAAACCTAATCAGGTAGTGATCGGTCCATGACAATGGAGCGATGGTCAGCTCCTCCACCCCAACACTATCACCCCATCCCTGAGAGAAAACCAAATCCAATGTGTGTCCGGCAGTATGGGTGGGACCAGATACTAATTGGGACAGGCCCATGGTTGTCATGGCGGCCATAAAGTTCTGAGCCGCTCCTGAAAGAGAGGTCTCGGCATGAACATTGAAATCTCCCAGGACCAAAAGCCGCTGGGAGCTCAACGCCATGTCCGAGACCACTCCTGCTAGCTCAGGTAGGGAGACTGTTGTGCAGAGGGGTGGTCGGTACGCTAACAGAATCCCTATCCTGTCCCGGTCACCTAACCTGAAGCCGGCACACTCAAATGACGATGATTGTGGGATGGGGCACCTGATCAGGGGAATACAAACCTTATAGACCACTGCCACTCCTCCTCCCCGCCCTCAGGGCTGGTTCTCCAGACCCTTGATCATTTTAGTCGCCCTCCTCTGGACACATTCCAGCTTGTCAATATCTCTCTTGAATTGTGGTGCCCAGAATGGACACAATATTCCAGGTGTGGTCTAACCAAAGCGGAATAGAGCATGGGGAGCAGGACTTCCCTAGATCTAGACACTAGGCTCCTATTGATGCAGGCCAAAATCCCATTGGCTTTTTTTGCCGCCACATCACATTGTTGGCTCATGTTTAACTTGTTGTCCACGAGGACTCCAAGATCTTTTCCACACGTCCTGCTCTCGAGCCAGGCATCATCGTCCCCCATTCTGTCTCTTTGCATTTCGTTTTTTCTGCCAAAGTGGAGTCTCTTGCCTTTGTCCCTGTTGAACTTCATTTTGTTAGTTTTGGCCCATCATCTCTCTCATCTGTCAAGATCCCTTTGAATCCTGCTCCTGTCCTCTGGAGTATTGGCTCTCCCTCCCAATTTGGTGTCATCTGCAAACTTGATGATCCTGCCTTCTAGACTACAACCCTTGTAAAATGGGAACTCCCATATTCCATAACATTAAGCTGTAGCAGCTAATGTGGTGTCAAAATGCATTGATTCTATAGTATAGATGCACCCACAGTGTGGCCAAAGGACCTCGACTAGTTCAAAAACATGAGAGGTGCATTTCATAGAATCATAGACTTGGAAGAGACTACCTGGGCCATCTAGTCCAACCCCATTCTGCCATGCAGGAAAAGCACAATCAAAGCTCCCCTGACAGATGGCCATCCACCCTCATAATCTATATAAATAAAAATGTAATGTTCGTTTGTGGGATTAGAATAACTCAAAAACCACTGGATGAATTGACATCAAATTTGGGCAGCGTTTTGGCAACGTCCGGATCCACCTGGGCTGGGGGACCCACCTGGGCTTGAAGTGCCTGGGGGATTTGTGAACACCTTCTCCTTCAATCCGGTCGAAGGCGGGGGCCTTGCCGCTACAACGCTGGTCCTCTCTGAGAGCTCTCCCTCAGCGAGGCATCCCCATCGCCATTCCCACCAGAAGTGCAAACCCTAAACAAATAAATAAATAAAACCCTGAATTTTTTGAAGGCACAAGCTTATTCCACACAGTTTCAGCATCTACCTGATAGTTGAACAAAATGAGGACAATTGCAGCTTCTACAGACCTCCAAGAGTTCAAAGCCCTTCTCTCCCTCTCCCCACACCTGTGGTTTCAAGTTGCTCTTCAAGCCTGTGAGATTCTCCACATTGAGAGGCACTTCATGTCTGAGCAGCAGATGCTGGGATCAAAGAACCCAAAAGGACGTGGTTTTCGTTTTCAGTATTCAGCTTATACGCTTCCCAGAAACACCGGGTTGTTGACCAACCTTGAGAATCAAATCCTGGTCAAGATGGACCAGAGGTGGAATCTGCAAGGGTTCTTCTTATGGACGCAGGAAGCTGAGATGAGAGATCTTCAATGAAGTGTAAAGGCCACAAAGTGGGTAGGTAAAGCAAGACCCTGAGCTGAAAGGACACAGGACAAGGTGAGCTGGAGATGCTTGCTGCAGAATCAGTAAATTAGCTCATTCAAACACAGCATGGAAATTAGACCAAACAGTGAATGAGTTTTCACCATGAAATATTGTCTGGATTCAAGCTGATCCTCTGCAGCATATAAGGTTGGAGATCTCCTTCCTTCCTTTTCCTTCCTTCCGAGACATCCGTAAGGAGACCAAGGTGCTTGTTGATAAAGTTATTGTCCTCCCAACCCTGCTATACACCTGTGAAACATGGACTGTCTACAGACATCATACGCAACTCCTGGAACGATTCCATCAGCATTGCCTCCAAAAAAATCCTGCAAATCTCTTGGGAAGACAGGCAGACAGAAGTCAGCATGCTGGAAGAAGCAAAGACCACCAGCATTGAAGCGATGGTCCTCTGCCATTAACTTCGCTGGATCGACCACGTTGTCCGGATGCCCAACCACCGTCTCCCAAAACAATTGCTCTATTCCGAACTCAAGAATGGAAAATGGAAAGTTGGAGGACAGGAAAAGAGATTGAAAGATGGGCTCAAAGCCAACCTTAAAAACTCTCGCATAGACGCTGAGGTCTGGGAAGCCCTGGCCCTTGATTGCTCCAGCTGGAGGTCAGCTGTGACCAGCAGTGCTGTATTGAATTTGAAGACTCACGAATGGAGGGTGAAAGAGAAAAATGTGCCAAGAAGAAGGTATGTCAAGCCAACCCTGACCGGGACCGCCTCCGTCTGGAAACCAATGTCCTCACTGTGGGAGAAGATATTCATGGTCTTACAACCCAAAAACCTACAACAACCCATTGCTAACAGCAATTAGGAATATTCATGGCCTTAAAACCCAAAACACCTACAACAACCCACTGATTCCGGCCATGAAAGCCTTCAACAATACATTGCTGTTAGCCATTTTTGTCACATTGACAGGGGCGGCTCGTCCATTACGCAAAGTAAGCGGTCGCAGAACACTTTTTTTTGCAAGGGGCGCAGAGGCGCCTCTATAAATGCCCCTTGACCACCATTTGAGGAGCCCCCCTCAGCTCACAACAGCCCTAGCAATCCGGGGGGAGCCTCGGCTTTCTTGCCTCGCTGCCGGGCCATCCTCTTCCCAAAGGGGCCGGGCCCTTGAGCCTCGCCTCACCCCTCTCGTTCCTGCTCCACCCGGCCACCGGGTGCGCGAGCAGAGCCGGTGCTCAATCATTCTCCGCGTTCGATCCCTTCCCCATGACCGGCTCCCTTTCCCGATCCCCCGGCGCTCCACCAGCCTCCTCTCCTCTCCCCAATCAGCGGGTGGGCCAAGGGGCGGAGCCACCGCATCTGGCCTGGCCCGCTTCGGGTCCGGAGGCGTGTCTGAAGACCCCAGCGTGCGCACCAAAAGTTGCCTCTTCTCCTGACTTTCTCTTCAGCCATTGGGACCAAGAGAGAGAGAGAGAGAGAGAGAGAGACCCCCTGGCTGGAGGTATCTCCCACCTCCGCTCCCTCCTTTGTTTTTGCGCCTACCTTCAGGAAAGGTGGGCATCTCCACCTCTCTCTCTCTCTCTTGGTCCCAATGGCTGAGGAGAAAGTCAGGAGAAGAGGTGACTTTTGGTGCACACGCCGGGGTCTTCAGGCATGCCTCCGGACCCAAAGCGGGCCAGGCAAGGGAGCAAGTGCGGCAAGTGTAGTTACTGGGATGAATAGTTCACCTACAATCAAAGAGCATTCTGAACTCCACCAATGATGGAATTGAACCAAATATGGCACACAAAACTCCCACAACAAACAGAAAATATATATCAATGATTTTTTTTGGGAGGGGGGCGCCAAAATACTGTTTGCTTACCGTTGAAAATTACCTAGGGCCACCTCTACCCATTGATCCCTGGGTCTAGGAATCCAGGATAATGTTTTGCTCCTGAGAATGGTCAACAGAAAGCGTTAACTCCGAGCCCCATGGCAGCATTTGACTTTCAATCCAGCTCTTGTCACGGGAGGAATAAAGCAGAGACTGTGAGCAGAACAGCTCCAGCGCTGAGGCTGTAAATGACACCGGAGAGAGGCCGAAAATTAAACATTATGCCTGGAAATCCTGCTGCGAGAATCCCTAAGTCCTAGTTAGTGTTTTAGCTGGGTGACCTTGTGGCAGATCCTTTGATGGAGGCAAGGACGCCACCGTTCCAAGGGCTTATCCACTGACAACTGATGGAGTGCGTGGCTGCGCTGGAAGAAAGAACCGAATAATATATGTTGTGATTACAGAGACCGTTTGTGCAACCTCTTGGGCAAAAAACATCAGAAAACTTTAATTTGCTCTCAAACCACTAAGATAGCCCTAAGAAATGCCTCTCCCTCTTCTCCCAGAGGTAAATGATTTGGCTTAAGGTCCATTTAAACTACAGAATTAATGCACTTTGACCCATATACGAGGGTTGAATGAAAAGTAATGCCTCCACCTTCGTAACTCCTCAACAGATGGCAGTACTGGTATGCAGAAGGTACTGGCTTGTTCAGTAGACTCTCCTCTACAGTCCCATTCTGGCAGAAAGCCTTAGCATTGAACGGTTGTGTTGTTAAAGTATGGAACCCTGCACAGAAGGTTGGTCAATGCGCCTTAAACAACATATGTGGCAGGTACAGCAACAAATCAAAGAAATTTCAGCCTCAGCAGACTCTGCGGTGCCATACAGAAGATGACCCGCGTCCGAGTGGTGGAGAGAGGAGAGTCAGTAGACTCTCCTCTACAGTTCCATTTCAGCGGGAAGTCTTCACATTGAACGGTTGTGTTGTTAAAGTGTGAAGTATGGAACACTGCGCAGATGGTCGGTCAATGCACCTTAAGCAATGTATGCGGCAGGTACTGGCTTGTTCAGTAGACTCTCCTCTACAGTTCCATTTCAGCAGGAAGTCTTCACATTGAACGGTTGTGTTGTTAAAGTGCAAAGTATGGAACCCTGCGCAGATGGTCGGTCAATGCACCTTAAGCAACGTATACGGCAGGTTCTGGCTTGTACAGTAGACTCTCCTCTACAGTTCCATTTCAGCAGGAAGTCTTCACATTGAACGGTTGTGTTGTTAAAGTGTGAAGTATGMAACCCTGCYCAGAGGGTTGGTCAATGCGCCTTAAGCAACGTATGTGGCAAGTACTGGCTTGTTCAGTAGACTCTCCTCTACAGTCCCATTCTGGCAGGAAGCCTTAGCATTGAACAGTTGTGTTGTTAAAGTGTGAAGTTGGTCAATGCACCTTAAGCAACGTATGCGGCAGGCTCTGGCTTGTTCAGTAGACAGTTCCATTTTGGTGGGAAGTCTTCACATTGAATGGTTGTGTTGTTAAAGTGTGAAGTATGAAACCCTGTGCAGATGGTCAGTCAATGCGACTTAAGCAACATGCAGTCATTGAATTCTTGACAGCAGAAGGTGTCAGCCCAGAGGAGATCCACCAGATAATGCAAGCTGTTTATGGGGATTGTGTTGATGTGAGTACTGTGCGTCATTGGGTGAGAAAGTTTAAAGATGTTGAGGTAGGAACACCTGACTTGCGTGACAAACAAAGACTTGGACATCCTGTGACAGCAACCACCAAGTTTCACAAGCAAAAGGTTGACAGATTGATTCAGGACGATCGTTGTATTACTCAGAGAGAAATTTCAAGTATAATTGCTATTTCACAAGAATGTGTGGGTCACATTCTTGCTTTTCTTGGCTATCAGAAGATCTGTGCATGATGGGTACCCAGGATGCTGACTCCTGAAGTGAAAGTGCACAGACTTGAAACTTCAGAGACTGGATCTCACCACCGTATGGCATCCTCATAGAATCATAGAATCAAAGAGTTGGAAGAGACCTCATGGGCCATCCAGTCCAACCCCATCCTGCCAAGAAGCAGGAATATTGCATTTAATGTCCATACAGTCCAGATTTAGCACCACCTGACTTCCATCTGTTCCCGATAATGAAAAAGATCTGCGGGGACATCATTATGCTTCTGATTAAAACTTTGAGAGAACTTTGAGATGTTGGTTGCAGAAAGAGAGTGTTGACTTCTTCTGGGCCAACTTCAGAAAACTTGTTCATCATTGGCAGAAATGTATCCAATTATCTGGTGATTATGAGGTGTCTGCCAAGGAAGTGTAAATGGTCGACATTTTCTAATGTGACACCATTAAGCTGTATCTCTGGCATTGGAGAGGGATTGGCTGGTGAGCGCTGGAACAGCACTTTAGTTTTCTCTATGTTCAATGACAGGCTGAGCTTCTCGTCCATGTTTCACAGGCGTAGAGCAGGGTTTGGAGGACAACAGCTTTGTAAACAAGCCCCTTGGTCTCCCTACGGATGTCCCGGTCCTCAAACACTCTCTGCTTCATTCAGAAGAATGCTGCACTCGCAGAGCTCAGGCAGTGTTGTACTTTAGTGTCAATGCTGACTTTTGTGGAGAGGTGGTTGCCAAGGGGGTGGAAAAGTGTGTTGTTGTTGTTGTTCATTCGTTCAGTCGTCTCCGACTCTTCGTGACCTCATGGACCAGCCCACGCCAGAGCTCCCTGTCGGCCGTTACCACCCCCAGCTCCCTCAAGGTCAGTCCAGTCACTTCAAGGATGCCATCCATCCATCTTGCCCTTGGTCGGCCCCTCTTCCTTTTGCCTTCCACTTTCCCCAGCATAATTGTCTTCTATTTCCATATTGTGACCTTGGGAATAACCACTCTCTCAGCCTTAGAAGAAGACAGTAACAGGTTTCCTTCAAATGAATCTCGCCAAAGGAAACCTACAGCAGAGTTGCCATACGTCAGAGTTGACCTGTAGTCACAGACCAAGACAATATTGTCCTAATCCCCGGCAACTAGCTCTGTCTCGGCAGCCAGTTGAAGCGAAATAGAACAAAGCATTGGAGTAAGGCACAGCCAGAAGAACAAGGACAAAGTACAGGCCGCCTCCCTTTCCACAGCATTGATCGGCGTGAATGATGAGCTCTCTGGAGCAATGGATGAAGGTCAGAAAATCTTGTGAGCACCACTGGATCCATCAATGGGAGCTGATAACTTTGCTCGAGAAATATTGCCCCTGCTGCTTTGATTGAGGAGCCTGCCAAGAGGAAGGGGAGCTTCTTGCAAGGCGCTCCTTTTTCTGTGCGGGCCTCTTCTCCTCCAACTCTATCCCATCCTATATACATTTTGGAGGAGAGAGCCAGGACATGGCAAAAGTTGCCAATGAGGACTGACACACAAACCGGAAGACTAAAACAATTTGCGTTTGCATAAGCTCATGGATTTTATTATTTCGTATCAAAACCATTGCATTTATTTATTTATCGTGTCAGGAACAGACCGAACAGCTGTGTTGCATTTTTTAACAAACAAACAAACAGACAAAATACAAAGTTTGCAAGTTTGGTAGTTGATTAAATGTCCTTTGACTAATAGCTGGCCACTTGGATTGCCTCTGGTGCCTACCATGAAAGAGCCCTCTAAACCCAGCTCACAATGGATCAGCACCAAACTTGTAACCCTACCTACATGGCCAACATTGAGTACTGGTGGGGTTGGGGGGGGGGGGAGGCTGTTTTTTAATTCTGGGAGTTGTAGTTCACCAATATCAGAAAGGAAAAGATGGACAGGTGGAGAGATCTTCAGTCTTCTCTGTCAAAAGGGTTCCTAAGACTATCAGATATATTTGTTTTCTGATGGTCTTCGGCAACCCCTCAGAAATTCCCTCATACAATCCTAGAATCCTAGAGTTGGAAGAGACCTCCTGGGCCATCCTCCAGTCCAACCCCATTCTGCCAAGAAGCAGGAATATTGCATTCAAATCACCCCTGACAGATGGCCATCCAGCCTCTGCTTAAAAGCCTCCAAAGAAGGAGCCTCCACCACACTCCCTCCGGGGCAGAGAGTTCCACTGCTGAACGACTCTCACAGTCAGGAAGTCCTTCCTCATCTTCAGATTATTACATTTGGCCCTGGCATTGTTTTTGATTGTGTTGATATCGAGCTCTTTTGTGGGGTTCTCCCAGCGGGGGGAGATCCCTGAAGACCGCTAAAGGGGTCTTTGACCTCGGTGAGCAGCCAGCGAAAGCCAATCCAAAGCGCAAAAATATTAGAAATTAATCCCACCAGAGGCTGAAGAGGTTCAGTGACCGAAGCGTTTATTTCTGCGATTCAGCTGAAAAGGATGCGTTACAGGAATGATTTCACTGCAAGCATGCATTACAGAGATTTTCTGGCATCTTTATACAGTCAGAACAAAGGAAAATCAGTTTGAAAATCCCGCCCGCCCTCCGTCAGCTGGCTCTGCCCTGATTGGCTGGCCCTGGAGCAGCTGGGAGGAGGCTTGGCTGCATGTCCCGCCTCTCCTCCAATCAGTGAGCGCTGCCGCCTCCAGGGGGCCAATCGGAGCCTCCCTAGCGCCTCCGAAGATGGTCCAATCAGCAGCCAGGAGGCGGGACATGGTTTGACAGCTCAGAGGGGGCGGAATGCCCGAGAGGCATCCGCCAGCTGATTTCCGAGCCTTTTGTCCTTATCGGCGGGGTGGCAGACAGGKGAAACAAAGAGCTTCCTGGTCTGTTGATGAGATTTGGAGGAAATATGAAAGGGGCTGTTGATGGCATTTGGATCTCAAAACTCTGTAAACAAGGGGACCCTGAAGACAAAGGAGCTTCACAAACACCACGAGTTGAGTTAATCATTCTTTTACCGGAGTTTTGGTTGACTTATCTCTCAGCCCATTGTCTGCTCTGAAAATGAGCCTCGAGATAAGATCAACCACGGCCCATGCAGATGCAAATATGGATGGATGGATTTACCTTTGAGGAAATGGGGTTTCCTCTTAACAGTAACCTCAGGTCACATTCCTCTTTTGGGGCAAAGTTCAGAGGGAGAAAGGTGGGGAAGAGGGTCAGGGTACATTTCATGTGGTAGATATCCATTATATACATTTTACAAGCTTCATGTTCTTCATACATTTCATAAATGAATCCCCATTCCCAACCCAGCAAAGTTTTATTAGAGACAATGATATTTGATAATAAAAGTATTCCTTTTCTGCCGGAATCATAGTCTTCTTGATGAAGGCACACACAGGCAGAGGCTGTTGGTTCTCCCAGGGAAGCCTGGTTTGAGGTTTGTGTAAATAGTCCAGGACAAGAAGGCAGAAAGTCAGTAGGAGAGGGCAAACAGGAGAGTCCAAAGGGGCTTCCGGGTTGTGTTCAATGGGGCAATGTCCCCTGGGAAACTACATTTCCCTGATCAAGGGCCAGGGTCCAGTGCACAAGCCAGAGAATTCACAAAGAAGAAACAGGAACCCAGTTATGTGTGCTGGGTCAGGAAGCAACAGAATCCATTGTCCGGCCCTTGACGAACTACAAATACTTGGGGGGGGGGAGATGCTCCGCATCAGTGTCATTATGTGTTGTCAATGTTATTGCTTTGTTTTCTGAGTTATTTTGCTGTTTGTTGTTGCTGTTGTTATTACTATTGTATTTGGGCTCGGCCTCTTGTAAGCCGCACCAAGTCCTTCGGGAGATGGTAGCGGAGTACAAATAAAGGTTTATTTAAGGTGTAGTGGCATTTATTTTTGCTCTGGTCAGCGCTCCCCAACCAGGACGATGAGGATGGGTAGCAGGACTTCCGCAAAACACCTCTTGGCCACATTCACCTTGGTTGGTGAGAGCCCTGCTTGAAGAATGAGAGTTGAGAGTCTCTCACTTGTCAGAAGCCCTCCACTTCATCATCGTCCGCTATGTGTCACGATCCCGTAAGGAACCGCCATCCATCTCCCCAGCATTTTTGGCACCAACTCCTGTGTGATTGCTTTAGCCTTTCATGAGCACATCATCTTGGCTGGTGCATCCCCGTCTCACCATTGGCCAAGATCTATGGGCCCGCTGCTTCCCCCATTTGTCACATCTGGGTCCCACATTAATCTGCCCTCGATGGGTGTCATGTGCACCTCCAGCGCAGCTACTGCCAAACAAACAGCCCCAAGTCAGAATCAATAGGCAAAGGACCCACGCGCAGCTGAAGAAAGCTTAAGGCACTGGGGAGGGGGTGGGTTGAAGGACCCCATGAAGGAGCCAGGCTTGGGGACCCATTGCCCCTCAGAGGGACCTCTTTGCAAACCTCCTTGATTCACCCTCTTGGAAAGCCTTTCCGTGCACCCTCCATGGTCCGAAGTATGGAACCCTGCGCAGACGATAGGTCAATGTGACTTAAGCAATGTGCAGTCATTGAATTCTTCACTGCAGATGTTCCCACCTCAACATCTTTAAACTTCCTCACCCAATGACACAGTACTCACATCAACACAATGGCCATAAACTGCTTGCATTCTCTGAGGAATCTCCTCTGGGGTGACACCTTCTGCTGTCAAGAATTCAATGCCTGCACATTGCTTAAGTCGCATTGACCGACTGTCAGGGTTCCATACTTTGCACTTTAACAACACAACCGTTCAATGCTAAGGCTTCCTTCCAAAATGGAACTGTAGAGGAGAGTCTACTACACAAGCCAGTACCTGCCGCATACCAGTACTGCCATCGGTTGAGGAGTTATGAAGGTCCATTTTGATGCTAAGGCTTCCCGCTAAAAAGGAACTGTAGAGGACAGTCTACTGAACAAGCCAGTACCTGCCACATACCAGTACTGCCATCTATTTGAGGAGTTACGAATGTCCATTCAATACTAAAATGGAACTGTAGAGGAGAGTCTACTGAACAAGCCAGTACTTGCCGCAAACCAGTACTGCAATCTGTTAAGGAGTTACAAATGTCAATTCAATGCTAAAATGGAACTGTAGAGGAGAGTCTACTGAACAAACTAGTGCCTGCCACATACCAGTACTGCCATTTGTTGAGGAGTTAGGAATGTCCATTCAATGCTAAAATGGAACTGTAGAGGAGAGTCTACTGAAGAAGCCAGTACCTGCCACATACCAGTACTGCCATCTGTTGAGGAGTTACAAAGGTCCATTCAACGCTAAGGCTTCCCACCAAAATGGAACTTTAGAGGAGAGTCTACTGAACAAGCCAGTACCTGTTGCATACCAGTACTGCCATCTGTTGAGGAGTTACGAAGGTCCGTTCAATGCTAAGGCTTCCCGCCAAAATGGAATTTTACAGGAGAGTCTACTGAACAAGCCAGTACCTGCCACATATCAGTACTGCCATCTGTTGATGAGTTACGAAGGTCCTTTCAATACTAAGGCTTTCCATCAAAATGGAACTGTAGAGGAGACTCTACTGAACAAGCCAGTACCTGCCACATACCAGTACTGCAATCTGTTGAGGAGTTACGAATGTCCATTCAGTGCTAAAATGGAACTGTAGAGGAGGGTCTACTGAAAAAGCCAGTACTGCCATCTGTTGAGGAGTTACAAAGGTCCTTTCAATACTAAGGCTTCCCATCAAAATGGAACTGTAGAGCAGAGTCTGCTGAAAAAGCCAGTACTTGCCGCATACCAGTACTGCCATCTGTTGAGGAGTTACGAAGGTCCATTCAATGCTAAGGCTTCCCACCAAAATGGAACTGTAAAGGAGAGTCTACCGAACAAGCCAGCACCTGCCACATACGTTGCTTAAGTCACATTGACCGACCGTCTGCGCAGGGTTCCATATTTCTCACTTTAAGAACACAACTGTTCACTGCTAAGGCTTCCCGCCAAAATGGAACTGTAGCGGAGAAAATCTTCTGAACAAGCCAGTACCTGCTGCATACCAGTACTGCCATCTGTTGAGGAGTTACGAAGGTCCTTTCAATACTAAGGCTTCCCGCCAAAATGGAACTGTAGAGGAGAGTCTTCTGAACAAGCCAGTACCTGCCACATACCAGTACTGCAATCTGTTGAGGAGTTACGAATGTCCATTCAGTGCTAAAATGGAACTGTAGAGGAGGGTCTACTGAGAGTTCCATACTTCGCACTTTAAGAACATAACCATTCAATGCTAAGGCTTCCCGCCAAAATGGAACTGTAGAGGAGAGTCTACTGAACAAGCCAGTACCTGCCGCATACGTTGCTTAAGTCACATTGACCGACCGTCTGCACAGGGTTCCATACTTCACACTTTAACAACACAACCGTTCAATGCTAAGGCTTCCCGTCAAAACAGAACTGTAGAGGAGAGTCTACTGAACAAGCCAGTACCTGCTGCATACCAGTACTGCCATCTGTTGAGAAGTTACGAAGGTGGAGGCATTACTAAGGCTTCCCGCCAAAATGGAACTGTAGAGGAGAGTCTTCTGAACAAGCCAGTACCTGCCACATACCAGTACTGCAATCTGTTGAGGAGTTACGAATGTCCATTCAGTGCTAAAATGGAACTGTAGAGGAGGGTCTACTGAAAAAGCCAGTACTGCCATCTGTTGAGGAGTTACAAAGGTCCTTTCAATACTAAGGCTTCCCATCAAAATGGAACTGTAGAGCAGAGTCTGCTGAAAAAGCCAGTACTTGCCGCATACCAGTACTGCCATCTGTTGAGGAGTTACGAAGGTCCATTCAATGCTAAGGCTTCCCACCAAAATGGAACTGTAAAGGAGAGTCTACCGAACAAGCCAGTACCTGCCACATACGTTGCTTAAGTCACATTGACCGACCGTCTGCGCAGGGTTCCATATTTCTCACTTTAACAACACAACTGTTCACTGCTAAGGCTTCCCGCCAAAATGGAACTGTAGCGGAGAGTCTTCTGAACAAGCCAGTACCTGCTGCATACCAGTACTGCAATCTGTTGAGGAGTTACGAAGGTCCTTTCAATACTAAGGCTTCCCACCAAAATGGAACTGTAGAGGAGAGTCTTCTGAACAAGCCAGTACCTGCCACATACCAGTACTGCCATCTGTTGAGGAGTTACAAAGGTCCATTCAACGCTAAGGCTTCCCGCCAAAATGGAACTGTAGAGGAGAGTCTACTGAACAAGCCAGTACCTGCCGCATACCAGGACTGCCATCTGTTGAGGAGTTACGAAGGTGGAGGCATTACTTTTCATTCAACCCTCGTCAATCACCTGGATGTCCGAAGTTTGCCCATGCCTGCTCTTCAGATTATTACCAGTTCTTTCAATAAATAGATCAGAAAGAAGTCCCTTTAGAGCCATTTTCTTGTGCCTGTCCCTTTATTTCTTGGTGGGAGTTCCCATCACCACTTCCATTCGCAATGCCTGGGATCTGGGACTGGAGGTGGGCGTCAAGAAGCCCAGTGATGCTTCCTGCTCAATAACAGGTCAGGAGGGTTCAGCTCCAATAAGTGTCAACACAAGCTAATTTCCGCCTGTCCCGTATCGCAATCGATATGACAGTTGGAACCAAAATAGTCCGTGACTGATGACAAATGGAGGGTGGATTGTGGGGGGAGTACACATGGAAATATTCAGGGAGGTTGGTTTGTTTTCCATTTTAAGATGCGAGTTGCATTTGGGTCCCTTCGGAATTTACTATTTGGGTGACTGTGCATGCATGCAGACACATACCGAGAGAGAGGAAGGGAAACACCGACGAAAGAAAACAAACTGCAATTCTCCATCTTGGTGTCCTTCACTCTGAAACACTTCACTTATACTCATAAATCATTTGATGTAAAGCAATTATGATTGGGATGCTCATTTCCATGAAGAAATGTATATTGCCTTGATGTACAAAATAACATCTTTCAGGTATTTGGTGTGTATGCAATAGATTTGTGTATGTATCCGTTCCAATTCGTTACATTCGTGCTTTCATTGCTTTTGTTACCTTCGGGAGCACGTAATGGTAAGCCCCCTCCCGATGTGAAAAAGCCCCATGAGGAGTGGCTTAAAGAGCTGGGCATGCTTAGCCTGAAGAAGAGAAGGCTGAGAGGAGACATGAGAGGAGCCATGTATAAATATGTGAGAGGAAGCCACAGGGAGGAGGAGGAGGGAGCAAGCTTCCTTTCTGCTTCCCTGGAGACTAGGATGCAATGGGACAATGGCTTCAAACTACAAGAGAGGAGATTCCATCTGAACACGAGGAAGAACTTCCTGACTGTGAGAGCTGTTCAGCAGTGGAACTCTCTGCCCCGGAGGGAGTGTGGTGGAGGCTCCTTCTTTGGAGGCTTTTCAGCAGAGGCTGGATGGCCATCTGTCAGGGGTGCTTTGAATGCAATATTCCTGCTTCTTGGCAGAATGGGGTTGGACTGGATGATGGCCCAGGAGGTCTCTTCCAACTCTTTGATTCTATGGTTCTATGACTGTGAGAGCTGTTCAGCAGTGGAACTCCCTGCCCTGGAGTGTGGTGGAGGCTCCTTCTTTGGAAGCTTTGAAGCAGAGGCTGGATGGCCATCTGTCGGGGGTGCTTTGAATGCGGTGTTCCTCCTTCTTGGCAGAATGGGGTTGGACTGGATGACCCACCAGGTCTCTTCCAACTCTAGGATTCTATGAAATGGATTGGGGCCTCCACCGAAAGCCAGGACACGAAAAACTTCAAGGTTTGTCAGGATAGCACAAGCCTAATGCAGAATGACAGACAGGCACACACACACACACACACACACACACACACACACACGTATAGAAGAAAATAGAAAAAAAGCACAAATGTGATATTGTGTGTTGGAGGTTCCTTCTTAGGAGGCTTTGAAACAGAGGCTGGATGGCCATCTGTCAGTGGTGCTTTGAATGCAGTTTTCCTGCTTCTTGGCAGAATGGGGTTGGACTGGATGATGGCCCAGGAGGTCTCTTCCAGCTCTTTGATTTTATGATTCTATGACTGTGAGAGCTGTTCAGCAGTGGAACTCTCTGCCCCGGCGGGAGTGTGGTGGAGGCTCCTTCTTTGGAAGCTTTGAAGCAGAGGCTGGGTGGCCATCTGTCGGGGGTGATTTGAATGCAATATCCCTGCTCCTTGGCAGAATGATGTTGGACTGGATGATGGCCCAGGAGTTCTATTCCAACTCTAGGATTCTAGGATTCTATGAAATCCTTATCTGGCTGTAAGGGCAAGCGGAATGATCAAGGGTCTGGAGAACAAGCCCTATGAGTATGGTGGAGGCTCCTTCTTTGGAGGCTTTTAAGCAGAGGCTGGATGGCCATCTGTCGGGGTTGCTTTGAATGTGGTTTTTCTGCTTCTTTGGCAGAATGGGGTTTTGACTGGATGATGGCCCAGGAGGTCTCTTCCAACTCTTTGATTCTATGATTCTATGACTGTGAGAGCTGTTCAGCAGTGGAACTCCCTGTCCTGGAGTGTGGTCGAGGCTCCTTCTTTGGAAGCTTTGAAACAGAGGCTGGATGGCCATCTGTCAGGGGTGCTTTGAATGCAATATTCCTGCTTCTTGGCAGAATGATGTTGGACTGGATGATGGCCCAGGTGGTTTCTTCCAACTCTAGGATTCTAGGATTCTATGAAATCCTTATCTGGCTGTAAGGGCAAGCGGAATGATCAAGGGTCTGGAGAACAAGCCCTATGAGGAGCGGCTTAAGGAGCTGGGCATGTTTAGCCTGAAGAAGAGAAGGCTGAGAGAAGATATGATAGCCATGTATAAATATGTGAGAGTGATGACCCCCCCCCCAAGTAGCAGAATCTCCCGCCTTCAAGTTGGTTTGAACCGCAGCAGGGAGTTCCGCAGTTCCGGAGAGCAAAGTTGGGTCCGACTGATGAAATGTGCCCCAGCCAGCAGCTCAAGGCAAAGGACTGCATGAAGCCTTTCTTTCACTTTCCCCTCTCCCTCTCTTTGTAACAAATCCCTCAATAAAACACTTAAGTTTTGAAACTTTAAATCCTTTCCGCTTGATACTTTGTGTCCTTTTACTGACTGCAACTTTTCTAACTCACAATAAACCTTTTTCTGAGCTCCGGGGAACCGTGAGCTCACTGGGGATGCCTTCCCGGCCTCCCCAGGCCTCCGAATTTGCGTTAGTTCAAATCGCGGATACGGAGATTTTCCTATTGGCCCCCCTTATCCGCCAAAACAACAACATGGCGGATCGGGCCCGTTCAAATTTTATATTTTTCTACATTAACTTCTAAGACTAACTGCTATCTTGGTTTTCTCATTTTGGACTCCTGCACTCGTGAAATAATTGTTTTTGTTTAATCATTAAATTCGGCCGAGTCACCAGCTGATTGTCAAAATTTCGCCGGCTTTTGCCGCTTGCTTCATTCCGCTTGCCGCTGCTCGCTCCAGCATGGTTCCCGCCGCCTGCGATCCACCACGATTGCCCAAGGGGAAGCCTTGGAAGTGGGGACCGGGCAGGGAGGCCCGATCCCCGGTTGGGAGCGCTAGTTCCGCCAAGGACAGGACAGTGGAACATAGCTCCCCCTTCAGCTCCAGCTCCTGTTTAATAAAATGAACTGATCTTCTGATGGCCAGCCTGATCCATGGGCTGGCCCCTGCATCCAAACCCCTCCGTCCGGACTTTTGGGACTTCTAGTTTTCTTCTTTATGAAATAAATAAAATATTTTCTTACTATGATGGACTGGGATGGGATGGGTGGTGGGTTGTGATATTATGAAATGCCTGTATATTAGTGATGCCTATGGTTTATGACTATGAAATATGTATCCCT
Source organism: Anolis sagrei ordinatus (assembly GCF_025583915.1). Classification (NCBI taxonomy): domain Eukaryota; kingdom Metazoa; phylum Chordata; class Lepidosauria; order Squamata; family Anolidae; genus Anolis; species Anolis sagrei. The sequence goes on along the minus strand of NW_026847771.1, from coordinate 109,311,360 downwards.
ATGAACTCCCCTGTATCTTCACCTCCTTGACCCCTTACCCCATAAAACCGGCGTGACCAGGAACTGCCTGGGGAAAGAGCCCAAGCCTCTTTTCCCTAAATCACCCTTTGATTGACCCATCTTGCATGGACAATGCTGCTGGCCCCCCGATTTCGTCATCGGAGCAAGGCCAACGAAGGAGGGAAGGGTCAGCAGAGCCCCGGAAAGAAAGAACTGATTAAATCACCCAGATACTGTTGATCCCCCGGGCGGTCCGGTATCGATCCAGCTATTCAAATTCCTTGCCAGACTCATCAAGAACAGGAAAGCCCTTTGTTTGCCAAACATCACCCTCTTCCCGCCTTGGACAATAGCCCGCATTCCAGCGGGCAGGAAAGCCCAAATCCCATCATCTTTCCCCCATTGTCCGCGGCCGTCCCGCCTCCTCGCTCCTGATTGGCCAGAACCCAGGAAGCGAGCGGAGGGCGCCCATTGGCCCTCCCGAGGCGAGGAAACGCTCCCATTGGCTCCTGACGGAGGCGGGCTGTCAAACCTCCTCCCAGCTGTTCCAGCCTCAGCCAATCAGCGCGAAGCCGGCTGACAGAGGGCGGGCGGGAGTTTCAAACTGCTTTCTTTTGTCTTGTACTGTCTGCATGCTTACAGTGGAATGATTCCTGTAATGCATCCTTTTCAGCTGAATCGCAAATAAACCTCGATCGCTGGACTTCTTCTGCCTCTGATGAGCTTATTAATTCTTTTAAATATTTCTGCGCTCTTGGATTGGCTTCCAGAAAGCTCACCAAGGTATCCAGGACTCTTTTTGGTGCAGTCCTTGGGCTCTCCTCCCTGGAGGGACCCCCCAAAAGAGCTCGATATCAAGAGGAGGTCACAGGGAGGAGGGAGCAAGCTTGTTTTCTGCTTCCCTGGAGACTAGGACAGGAACAATGGCTTCAAACTACAAGAAAGGAGATTCCATCTGAACATGAGGAAGAAATTCCTGACTGTGAGAGCTGTTCAGCAGTGGAACTCTCTGCCCCGGAGTGTGGTGGAGGCTCCTTCTTTGGAAGCTTTTAAACAGAGGCTGGATGGCCATCTGTCAGGGGTGCTTTGAATGCAGTTTTCCTGCTTCTTGGCAGAATGGGGTTGGACTGGATGGCCCAGGAGGTCTCTTCCAACTCTTTGATTCTAGGATTCAAGAAGTGAAAAAGTATGTGGGAAATTTGGAGAGAGGGAGATAGAAAGAGAGGGACTTTATCCACAATGTTGGCGCATGAAGAAAACATCACTTATTTTTTGGGGGAATGTTATTATTTCTTTCTTTGTGTTTACGATTTATAAGCTGCCTTGAAGAGTAAACCTCTAAAGCAGGATGAAGCACAGCTTAAGGTTACAAAATGGAACATAATCGCGGTAAATACAGTGATGCCAGTTTTAATTTCTAAGTTGATGATGTCCAGATTAAGTACGGTAAACAGAGATTTCCACATGCACAATCCCCGACTGAATATGAATACAATTACAGGCAGCCTCCAAGTTATGAGAAAAGTTGTGCATAGAAATGTTTTGCTTCATTTCATGTACTTTCTTATGCTGATGATCATGCCATCACCGCTCAAGCAGGGAGCTTTGAGATGGTTGAAAAGAAGCTCTCCGAAGCTCTAGGTGCTCTTACTGCCTATGACAGGGAAAACCAGCTGATCCCTAATCCATCTAAAACACAGACATGTGCCTTTCACCTTAAGAACAGACAAGCATCCCGAGCTCTGAGGATTATTACCTGGGAAGGAATCCCACTGGAGCATTGCAGTGCACCCAAATACCTGGGAGTCACTCTGGACCGTGCTCTGACCTACAAGAAGCACTGCCTGAACATCAAGCAAAAAGTGGGTGCTAGAAACAATATCATACGAAAGCTGACTGGCACAACCTGGGGATCACAACCAGACACAGTGAAGACATCTGCCTTTGTGCTGTGCTACTCTGCTGCTGAGTACGCATGCTCAGTGTGGAACACATCTCACCACACTCAAACAGTGGATGTGGCTCTGAATGAGGCATGCTGCATTATCACAAGGTGTCTGCGCCCTACACCACTGGAGAAATTACACTGTCTAGCCGGTATTGCACCACCTAACATCTGCCAGGAAGTAGCAGCCAATAGTGAAAGGACCAAGGCAGAGATATCTCCAGCTCATCCCTTGTTTGGGTATCAGCCAGCATGTCAATGACTTAAATCAAGAAATAGTTTTCTAAGATCTACAGAGACACTCGCTGGAACATCCCAGCAAGCGAGAGTCCAAAAGTGGCAGGCTCAAACCCAGAACCTCAATCAATGGCTGATACCAAATGAGAGACTCCCCCCTGGGCACACAGAAGATGGGACGACTTGGAAGGCACTGAACAGACTGTGCTCTGGCACCACGAGATGCAGAGCCAACCTCAAGAAATGGGGCCACAAAGTGGAATCCACGACATGCGAGTGCGGAGAGGAGCAAACCGCTGACCACTTGCTGCAATGCAACCTGAGCCCTGCCACTTGCACAATGGAGGACCTCCTTGCGGCAACACCAGAGGCACTCCAAGGGGACAGATACTGGTCAAAGGACATGGAAAGGAATGGAAAGAGTGCATGGCTGCTGGTGTGCACACGTCTCCTCTAGAGTAAGAAACAGCTTTAAGAACTTGCTCACCTCCTTTAAATGCCCTGGATTGGAAAGGGTGCATGGCTGCTGGTGTGCAGTGCACACGTCTCCTCTAGAGCAAGAAACAGCTTTAAAGACTTGCTCACCCCCTTTAAATGCCTTGGAATGGAAAGAGTGTGTGGCTGTTGGCGTGCACACGTCTCCTCTAGAGTAAGAAACAGCTTTAAGAACTTGCTTGCCTCTTTTGCATGCCCTGGAATGGAAAGAGTGCGTGGCTGCTGGTCTGACTCTTTATTTCATGGTGGGAGCTGAAAGAGAGAAACCAAAATAACTGACAAATCACAACCAACCAGGATCCTTAGACCCACTTCTCAAAGTATATAAAGCAAAGGTTACTCCCATGCTCTTGTACGGAGCTGAAGTTTGGGGCCTAAACCAGGTACCATTATTAGAGCAATCACAATCACAGCACCTGCGAAGTTTCCTAGGAGTGGACAGGACGACCCCAGCTGCCGCAGTAAGAGCGGAACTGGGAGTACACACAGTGGATGGCTTATCCAAAATCAGGGCCTACAACTACTGGGCAAAACTGATGGCCATGGAAAATGATAGACTCCCCAAACTGTGCCTGTTAGAGCAGATAGAAAATCAACATCAGACCTCTTGGTTAGTTCTCCTGACAAAATACATTAGGAGCTGTGGACTTCCGACTCGGTATCCGAATCTCTTAGAAGAGTTAGACCCAAAAATAGTTGCTCAACGAGTATTGGATATAGAAGGCCAAAAAGACATTGCTACCCTCAGTAAAGCTGGCTCACTGAAATGGTTAGGCCGCTTTAAACATACCTTCCAAACAGCTCGATATCTAAAAACAGAAATGCCTAAACACCTTAGGAGGGTATTTACCAGAGCTCGTTTTGAACAGCTGGATACAATGGACAAGCACGGAAGGTTTAATCAAGTCCCATACAACGAACGATTTTGTATTTGTGGAGCACCAGAGGTGGAGGATATCACACATGTTCTGTTCAACTGTGAGCTGTATAAGAAAGAGAGAGACCATTGCCTTGGACCATTGTTGTTCATTCGTTCAGTCGCCTCCGACTCTTCGTGACCTCATGGACCGGCCCACGCCAGAGCTCCCTGTCAGCCGTCACCACCCCCAGCTCCTTCAAGGTCAGTCCAGTCACTTCAAGGATGCCATCCATCCATCTTGCCCTTGGTCGGCCCCTCTTCCTTTTGCCTTCCACTTTCCCCAGCATAATTGTCTTCTCTAGGCTTTCCTGTCTCCTCATGATGTGGCCAAAGTACTTCAACCATACATTATTCAAAAAACACACTGGGACCCATATATTAAAACCTCATTTTTGTTGGCCGGACAGAACCCTAAAATAACACACAAAACAGCCCTTTTTCTATTCAAAGCAACACAGCTGAGAATTGCACATTTGGAATCGATTGGGGTAAACTGTGGAGGTGACGCAGACATTTGACCTGAACGAGATTTTGTTGACAGCTTGTTTATTTTAACTTCTTTTATACCGAGGGTTGTATGTTGTATGTATGACTATGTGTTAATTGTGTTATGTGTTAAATGTTTTGATACGGCCAAGAGGCCAATCAATAAAGCGTATCTATCTATCTATCCAGCCATTCTGATATGTTCCAGCAAAAACGAAACCCTCTTAAGAGTCTCAAAACAGCCTGCAGAAGAGAAGGTGGAGATCTGGACACTGACATGTGTTGTATTCTACTAGTGATACATTTTCTCCACTATGGGAAAATGGTAGAGCTTTTGGAGACTTCTACAGAACTGGAACATGTTGGGGATGCATTGAGAAGGATGTGCCGCAACTCGATCATGTGTGTTTTTTTTGTTGCTTTGCATCATAGAATCATAGAATCTAAGAGTTGGAAGAGACCTCCTGGGCCATCCAGTCCAACTCCATTCTGCCAAGAAGCAGGAACATCGCATTCAAATAACCCCCGACAGATGGCCATCCAGCCTCTGTTTAAAAGCTTCCAAAGAAGGAGCCTCCACCACACTCCGGGGCAGAGAGTTCCACTGCTGAACGGCTCTCACAGTCAGGAAGTTCTTCCTCATGTTCAGGTGAAATCTCCTCTCTTGGAGTTTGAAGCCATTCTTCCATTGCGTCCTAGTCTCCAAGGAAGCAGAAAACAAGCTTGCTCCCTCCTCCCTGTGGCTTCCTCCCTGTGGCTTCCTCGCATCAGGAATCAATGGAGCCTCCTTGAACCAGGCCTTCCTTCGACACACACTTTCTGGCAGAGGATGAGGAAATTGGCCAGTAGCCCCTCTCAGTCCCTATTGCTCTCGCGGAATTTGCAATGTGTGTGTGTGCCTGGCATACAGAATAGCAGAGAAGATTAAACAAGCGGCACGATGCATGTTGTGCTGTGAAAATCCTCTCTGATGTCCAAATTTACTGGTGCAAATATTCCCTGCCTTTGATCAGCATGTGGTAAAATTCATGGCAAACCCTCCCTCTCTTGTTCTCTCTGGGAAATTAACATCTCATTCATGCAAAAGAAAAGAATTACACGGGCACGAGATGTTCTACCTGAAACAAGTCACTTGGCTTACTCATAAAGACAATCGGGAACCAGAGGGGACACAACAAACATTTCCACAAGTTTTTTTGCATTGGATGACAGCTGGATGTTTTGTTTACAGAATCCATTATGGAATTATCCCCAGTGCTAAACCTCACTCCCAAAGTAAGTTCAGCAGTATCGGTAGCCTATAGTACCTTCAGAAGATGGAACCAACTTGAAATTTGGATATGAGGTAATGGATTCCAGCTACAGAAAAAGGTCTCATCTAAACATTAGAAGAACTTGGTTCTTGTGGGGTTTTTTCGGGCTATAGGGCCATGTTCTAGAGGCATTTCTCCTGACGTTTCGCCTGCATCTATGGCAAGCATCCTCAGAGGTAGTGAGGATGCTTGCCATAGATGCAGGCGAAACGTCAGGAAAAAATGCCTCTAGAACATGGCCCTATAGCCCGAAAAAACCCACAAGAACCTAGTGATTCCAGCCATGAAAGCCTTCGACAATACATTATAAGAACTTACTTTGACAGTGGAATATGCTGCTCAGTGGAGTTGTGCACGGATCCATTTTTAGCTCTTTCTTTGAGCCAATCTGGCTCAGTTGTTGTTGGTTTTTTCAGGCTATATGGCCATGTTCTAAAGGTATTTTCTCCTGACATTTCGCCTGCATCTCTGGAAAGCATCCTCAGAGGTAGTGAGGTCTGTTGGAACTAGGAAAATGGGTTTATATATCTGTGGAATGACCAGGGTGGGACAAAGGACTCTTGTCTGCTGGAGTTAGGTGTGAATGTTTCAACTGACCACCTTGATTAGCATTTGATGGCTTGGCAGTGCCTGGGGCAATCTTTTGTTGAGAGGTGATTAGATGCCTGTTTGTTTTCTCTCTGTTGTTGTGCTGTTAATTTTAGAGTTTTTTAATACTGGTAGCCAGATTATGTTCATTTTCATGGTTTCCTCCTTTCTGTTGAAATTGTCCACATGCTTGTGGATTTCAATGGCTTCTCTGTGTAGTCTGACATGGTGGTTGTTGGTGTGGTCCAGCATTTCTGTGTTCTCAAATAATATGCTGTGTCCAGGCTGGTTCATCAGGTGCTCTGCTATGGCTGACTTCTCTGGTTGAAGTAGTCTGCAGTGCCTTTCCATGTTCCTTGATGCGTGTCTGGGCAATGCTGCGTTTGGTGGTCCCTCTGTAGACTTGTCCAAAGCTGCATGGAATACGGTAGACTCCTGCAGAGGTGAGAGGATCCCTCTTGTCCTTTGCTGAACGGAGCATTGGTTGGATTTTCTTGGTAGGTCTGGAGATAATTTGTATGTTGTGTTTCCTCATCAGCTTCCCTCTGTGGTCAGTGGTTCCCTTGATGTATGGCAGGAACACTTTCCCTCTGGGTGGATCTTGGTCTTGACTCTCGTGGCTTCTTCTCGGTGGTCTTGCAGCTCTTCTGATGTCTGAGGTGGAATATCCATTGGCCTGGAGAGCCCAGTTGAGGTGGTTCAGTCCATCTTGGAGGAGGTGGGCTTCGCAGATTCTTTTTGCACAGTCTGCCGTGCCGTGATATATAAACCCTTTTTCCTAGTTCCAACAGACCTCACATCCTCTGAGGATGCTTGCCATAGATGCAGGCGAAACGTCAGGAGAAAATGCCTTTAGAACATGGACATATAGCCCGAAAAACCTACAACAACTCAGTGATTCCGGCCATGAAAGCCTTCGACAATACACCAATCTGGCTCCTTCGTGATTTAATTCTGTGTACATCCCCACCTCTCCCGGAATATTTTCAACTTCCACCTTTTTTCGGGTGCACAAAATGGCAAGGGCCCAGTTGTTACGGATTCCCCTCCATAATGGGACCACCTGGCAGCTATTGCGGCTCCTTCTCCCTTATTCACCATCACAATTTAACTTTTTTATTGAAAGAAAACTCTCATTCTCTGAAAGCTACTATCAGTTATCTCTCCTCTAGAGTAGAAACTAGTAGAAACAGCTGTAAGGAACATTAAATCCAAAGCAGATTCAAGCATGCCAGGAAAGAAGGATTTTTTAAGGAAGCCCAGGGAAGATAGCTCCAGGAGGTCATTGCTCCTCCTTACCTGGGGGAAGCCTCCTTGAAATGCCTTGGAAAGAGTGCATGAAGGCCTGGGGAAGAAAGCTCGTGTGCCTGCCTGCAGCACTTCTCCTCTAGAGTTGAAACTAGTAGAAACAGCTGTAAAGAAGCATTAAACCCAAAGCGGAAAGGAGATTGAAGTGTGCCAGGAAAAAAGAGGGGATTTTTAAGGAAACTCAAGGAGGATAGCTCCAGGAGGTCATCGCTCCTCCTTATCTGGTAGTCATGAAGCTCCCTTGAAATGCCTTGGAAAAAGTGCATGCAGGCTTGGGAGAGAAAGCATGTGTGCCTGCCTGCAGCACCTCTCCTCTAGAGTTGAAAAATAGTAGAAACAGCTGTAAAGAAGCATTAAATCCAAAGCAGAAAGGAGATTCAAGCATGCCAGGAAAGAAGGGTTTTTAAAGGAAGCCCAGGGAGGATAGCTCCAGGAAGTCATCGCTCCTCCTTACCTGGGGGAAGCCTCCTTTAAATGCTTTGGAAAGAGTGCATGAAGGCCTGGGAAAGAAAGCATGTGTGCCTGCCTGCAGCACCTCTCCTCTAGAGTAGAAACAGGTGAGAAGCCTCCTTAAAGCACTTGCAGCTGCCTACAATGTCTCTCCTCTAGAGTAGAAACAACTGCAAGAAGTTGACTCCTTTAAATGCCTTGGAAAGAGTGCATGCAGACCTGGGAGAGAAAGCACGTGTGCCTGCTTGCAGCACCTCTCCTCTAGAGTAGAAACAGGTAAGAAGCCTCCTTAAAGCACGTGCACCTGCCTATAATGCCTCTCCTCTAGAGTAGAAACAACTCAAGAAGTTGCCCCCTTAAATGCCTTGGAAAGAATGCATGCAGGCCTGGGAGAGAAAGCACGTGTGCCTGCCTGCAGCACCTCTCCTCTAGAGTAGAAACAGATAAAAAGCCTCCTTAAAGCACGTGCGTCTGCCTACAATGCCTCTCCTCAAGAGTAGAAACAACTGCAAGAAGTTGCCTCCTTTAAATGCCTTGAAAAGAGTGCATGCAGGACTGGAAAAGAAAGCACGTGTGCCTGCCTGCAGCACCTCTCCTCTAGAGTAGAAACAGGTAAGAAGCCCCCTTAAAGCATGTGCGCCAGTTTACAATGCTTCTCCTCTAGAGTAAAAACAACTATAAGAAGTTGCCTCCTTTAAATGTCTTGGAAAGAGTGCATGCAGGCCTGGAAGAGAAAGCACATGTACCTGCCTGAAGCACCTCTCCTCTAGAGTAGAAACAGGTAAGAAGCCTCCTTAAAGCATGTTCACCTGCCGACAATGCCTCTTCTCAAGAGTAGAAACAACTGCAAGAGGCTGCCTCCTTTAAACGCCTTGGAACGAATGCATGCAGGTCCGAGAGAGAAAGTGCATGTACCTGCCTGCAGCACCTCTCCTCTAGAGTAGAAACAGGTAAGAAGCCCCCTTAAAGCATGTGCGCCTACCTACAATGCCTCTCCTCTAGAGTAGAAACAACTGCAAGAAGTTGACTCCTTTAAATGACTTGGAAAGAGTGCATGCAGGCCCGGGAGAGAAAGCACGTGTGCCTGCCTGCAGCACCTCCCCTCTAGAGTAGAAACAGGTAAGAAGCTTCCTTAAAGCACTTGCAGCTGCCTACAATGTCTCTCCTCTAGAGTAGAAACAACTGCAAGAAGTTGACTCCTTTAAATGCCTTGAAAAGAGTGAATGCAGGCCTGGGAGAGAAAGCATGTGTGCCTGCCTGCAGCACCTCTCCTCTAGAGTAGAAACAGGTAAGAAGCCTCCTTAAAGCACGTGCACCTGCCTACAATGCCTCTCCTCTAGAGTAGAAACAAATGTAAGTAGTTGCCTCCTTTAAATGCCTTGGAACGAATGTGTCACATGGTGCAGGCTGAGGAAAGAAAGCATGTGTGCCTGCAATGCCTCTCCTATAATGGGCCAGATAGAAAATGGATGTTGTGGCACCCCAGTGAGAAAACAGATATTTGTCATCCCAATTTTGGGAGGCTCCCGAAAAACAGATGAGGGTCCCCATTGAAATCCGAGGCGGATAATGGTTTACAAAGAACACACAAGCCTACTGCTTGGAGTGTGGTAGATCCTCCTCTTTTGGAGGTTAGATGGCCATCAGTCAGGGATGCTTTGATTCCTGCATGGCAAGGGGTCAGACTGGATGGCCTTCACATGTCTCTTCCAACTATGGTTCTATGCTCTTATGATTCCCACCCAGGATCATTGCACTGTGTCACTGACAAGGGAGCAGCCACATATAGCCCTGGTGACTGCCTGTGTGCAAGAGAGAGAAATGAGCAATGTTAGATTTGATTTGAACATATTTCCATATTCTCCGAGAAAGAAATATCAGATTTCAGGATGACATCTCTTTGTCATGTTTCTCTCCTCACGTCATTGGAGATGTTGATCTCCACTGAACACAAGATTTGCTACTTGGCATGCAGGCACAATTCATTTGGTATTTGGTATTCCTGAAATTGGGGTCATGTCACACCTGTGTGTCATTTGATATGCTCCTTAGGTTGTCACGGAATCGCTCTTTGTCACGTCTAAAGAAGAGCGAAGGATCCCGAGCTCTTTGGCTGGCATCCGCTCTGACAATCTGACAATCATTCGTTTTGTTCCTTAAAAGGGAAGTTTAGCTACGAGCACAAAAGGTCTGGTGGATGATACGCAATGCCCAAAATCTTGCCTTATTTATAGGCAACACCAGCAAATGCTGGATCTGTCTCGAAAATGTTTTCTTCATTGGTTAGTTGCTCCTTCAACCACTGTGTGTGCCTGTTGATTTATGGGTTTTTTCATTTCAAGAGTGACTTGAGAAACTGCAAGCAGCTTCTGGTGTGAGAAAACTGGCTGTCTGCAAGGACAGATGTTGCCCAGAGGATGCCCAGATGTTTTACCATCCTTTGGGAGGGTTCTTGTCCATGTATATTTTCATGTATGATGTATGTTTAAATGTAATTTCATGTAGTAGAAATGTGATTGTAATAAGATTGTATTGCCAGGATGTATGTTTACTCAGAAGGCTGTGGGAATGTGACCCTGAGTCTCTAGCTGTGTGCACTATTAGGGAGTGTCCGATAACTCCCAGACAGCTCCAGTTTTGTTTTCGTTTCTCATTTCCTTTGTTCTGTGTACTTCACGTCTGCTCGCTGATGGTGTATGGTGTGTTTCTGAACTGCTTAAGTAAAGCTGAAACCTGCTTCTTTACCGGTGACTCCAGAGTCCATTATTCTGAGCTTTTACAACACTTCTGCTAGTGCTAACAGTTCTCTCATGTTCTCACATGGGAAGCTGGAGCTGACAGACAGGAGCTCATCCCGCTCCCCGGATTCAACAGGAAAACCATCCTTTAGCAACGTTGTCTCCTCTGAAAGCTTGAAGCCCAAACCACCTAATTTAAGCCTGTCCGTGTGCCCATGAGATCATACCGAACACCCCGGGCCTTCAATGTCTTATCTCAGATTCTCTGAGAATACCGTGCTTGTTTATTTCTCACTCCTTCCCTTCTCAGACCTAATCTAGTTCCTGAGAAAACTCCTAATCGCAGTTTCACAAGAGAACTCGAACTTTTACTTTCTGTTGCCTGGGAATGGGCACTGGACTCCAACACATCGGTCTCAGCTGCCTGCAATTCTCGCTGACCACTCCCAGTCTACTCACCTTGACCCCATCAGTCCCCTCATCCTCTGAAACATCAGACAAATCCTCAGCTGTTTGCTGAACTATAACAGCCCCATTGCCCCAATTTGCCGAAAGACCCAGCTGTCATGATCTGTTTCTGGCTGAGCCTTTGGCTGGCCCTGCCTGGTCTGTTTTCAGGGATCCAGCAGCCAAATCTCCAAATTTCCCTGAATCTGGAATCACCAAACAGAATCGTGCACATCCTTACTAAACAGAAATTCCTCTCCTGAACTTCTTAGTTCAAATGGCATCAAATGCCTTCGTGGTTTTTAGTAGGCTTGTTTAATTTTAAAAAAGGTTCAAAACTCGTTTCGGATGTGGTTCAATTCTAAAGTCAATTCCGATTTTCACAGAAAAAATGTTCAAAATGTTTTGAAACTTCCGAGACTACCAAATCCTTTCGTTAATGGTTTGAAAGTGTTATTTCCTGTTTCATTGGATGTTCTTTATTTTGAAAGTAGTTGTTTTACTCCAGGAGTGGGGAAAAGCAAGCGGAGGAAATTCCTTCCTTCTCTGGTTTAAAACTGGTTTCTCTGGCTTCAGGCAGAAGCGGGGAAAGCAAAGAGAGGTGGTCCACGCTCTTGTTACATCCCGATTGGATTACTGCAACGCACTCTACGTGGGGTTGCCTTTGAAGACTGCTCGGAAACTCCAACTGGTCCAGCGAGAGGCAGCCAGATTGCTCACTGGAGCGTCATACAGGGAGCACACCACCCCCCTGTTGTGTCAGCTCCACTGGCTGCCGATCCAATTCCGAGCACAATTCAAAGTGCTGGTTTTGACCTACAAAACCCTAAATGGTTCCGGCCCAGTGTATCTATCCGAACGGATCTCCCTCTACGTCCCACCTCGGAACCTAAGATCCTCTGGGGAGGCCCTGCTCTCGACCCCGCCTCTATCACAAGTGAGATTGGCGGGGACGAGGAGCAGGGCCTTCTCGGTGGTGGCCCCCCACCTGTGGAACTCACTCCCCGGGGAGATTAGATTGGCAACGTCCCTTCTTTCATTTAGGAAAAAGTTGAAAACCTGGATATGGGACCAGGCATTTGGACATTCTGGCAGCTAAAGAAAGACTTGATGACGAGCTGGAACTGGACAAGACGGAATGGATTTACGGAACTCCGAACGCTGAGCTCAGGATTAGCCTACTACTGTGTTTATGGTGGTGTTGTGTATTGATGATTTAATTTTTAATTTGTAATTGCTTAATTGCTTTTATATATGTATGTATATGTGACAAGGCATCGAATTGTGCCTTTCTCTGTAAGCCGCCCTGAGTCCCCCCTCGGGGGTGAGAAGGGCGGGGTAAAAGTGACGGAAAGAAATAAATAATAAATAAATTGAGCCTTCCCTGGTTTAAAACTGGCTTCTCTGGCTGGAGCCGAGGCTAGGGACCCGAATCGTTTCCGACTCATTTCCTGAGTCGGAAGAAAAATGACAAGACTAGCTTCTAGGCTTGGGTAAGTTCCTTTGTTAGTTTCTAAAATCGTAATTAATTCGGATTAAATTACCTTTTGATCCAATTTCAGGCCATGCAGGAATAGTAGGAGGAGCAATTCCGAACTGAAACAGCTTCCCCATTGTTCGGAATTATTTTCGGATGTGGCGATGCAAAGAGGGACGAGGTGGGCGTGGCTAAGAACAGCTTTTCCGGTCACTGGGGGTGTGGCCTTCAAGAAGAGCTGTGCTTAGCCACGCCCACCCCGTCCCTCTGCATCATCACAGCTCACCGCAAGGGAAGGAAGGGAAACTGCGAGATTTTAATGGTTCTGGAGGGAGGGAGGGGCACCTTCCATTAACGAAGCAAATGAAGTGATTCGTATTTCCTGATATTTCTGATCTTGTTTTCAAGAAAATTTCAGAAATAATTTCAAAATTGAATCGCCAGCACCCTCTACATCCGAAACGAGTTTTGAACCTTTTTTTTTTTTTTTTTGGATCACCCAAGCCTACTAGCTTTGGAAGGGTAAATGCTAGGCCTGAGTAACAACGGAAAAATTTGTTTCTAAAATCGATTCGTTTTTTTGGGTTTTTTTGCGTTTCGTTATTTAAAATAATTACAAAATTTTCCTTTTAAAAAGTTCGATATTTACGAAATTTCGTAAATGATAAAAAATTAACGAATCGATTTCCGAAACAATAACGAATCGATTCGTTAATGGCGGACGCGACCGCGAAATACGCTAAAAAACCTCCAAAACCTTCTGAAGCTTCCCTCTCCCTCTGTTGTTGACTGTTGGTGTGATATTATTTTTTTTTCACTAATTAAACCATAAAACTGGCCCAGACATGCGGAAATAATAACGAAACGACCTCAAAACAATAACGAAACGAATACAATAACGAAATACGAAGCATTTACAAAACGTTTTTGAAAATTCGTTTTTTAAATAATTGCTCCAGAATGGTTCGTTATCGTTTTGTTATAGAAAAAATTAACGAATTATTAACGAATTACGAATTAACGAAACGAAACCGCCCAGCCCTAATGTATGTATATGTGACAAGGCATCGAATTGTGCCTTTCTCTGTAAGCCGCCCTGAGTCCCCCCTCGGGGGTGAGAAGGGCGGGGTAAAAGTGACGGAAAGAAATAAATAATAAATAAATTGAGCCTTCCCTGGTTTAAAACTGGCTTCTCTGGCTGGAGCCGAGGCTAGGGACCCGAATCGTTTCCGACTCATTTCCTGAGTCGGAAGAAAAATGACAAGACTAGCTTCTAGGCTTGGGTAAGTTCCTTTGTTAGTTTCTAAAATCGTAATTAATTCGGATTAAATTACCTTTTGATCCAATTTCAGGCCATGCAGGAATAGTAGGAGGAGCAATTCCGAACTGAAACAGCTTCCCCATTGTTCGGAATTATTTTCGGATGTGGCGATGCAAAGAGGGACGAGGTGGGCGTGGCTAAGAACAGCTTTTCCTGAAGACCACTGGGGGCGTGGCCTTCAAGAAGAGCTGTGCTTAGCCACGCCCACCCCGTCCCTCTGCATCATCACAGCTCACCGCAAGGGAAGGAAGGGAAACTGCGAGATTTTAATGGTTCTGGAGGGAGGGAGGGGCACCTTCCATTAACGAAGCAAATGAAGTGATTCGTATTTCCTGATATTTCTGATCTTGTTTTCAAGAAAATTTCAGAAATAATTTCAAAATTGAATCGCCAGCACCCTCTACATCCGAAACGAGTTTTGAACCTTTTTTTTTTTTTTTTTGGATCACCCAAGCCTACTAGCTTTGGAAGGGTAAATTAGGCCTGGGTAACAACGGAAAAATTTGTTTCTAAAATCAATTCGTTTTTTGGGGGTTTTTGCGTTTCGTTATTTTAAATAATTACAAAATTTTCCTTTAAAAAAGTTCGATATTTACGAAATTTCGTAAATGTGAAAAAAATTACGAAACAATAACGAATCGATTTCCGAAACAATAACGAATCGATTCGTTAATGGCGGACGCGACCGCGAAATACGCTAAAAACCTCCAAAAACTTCTCCTTAAAAACCTCTCAAAAAACTCGCTACCATCTCTATTCTCCTCCGACTAAAACCCCTCCTCAACCTTAAAAAACCTTAGAAAAAAACCTACACCTCTCGCTCTTGGACTAAACCTACTTTCGCTCAACCTAACCTCTACCTAAAAACATTCTCTGATTAAAACCTGACTCTCTTCTTACTCTCAAACCTCTCATCACCTCCTCTACCTACAAAACCCCTCCTGACCCCCTCTCTACTAAAACCTTCTCCTTGAGTATGTAAAACTAACCTGCTACCTCCTATCTTTGTACCCCTCAAACCTCCTAAAAAAACCTTCTCTACCTCTCCTCTGGACCTCATTTCGTTAAAATCGACGAAATACGCTAAAAAACCTCCAAAAACTTCTGAAGCTTCCCTCTCCCTCTGTTGTTGACTGTTGGTGTGATATTATAATTTTTTTTCACTAATTAAACAAAAAACTTGCCCCAGACATGCGGAAATAATAACGAAACGACCTCAGAACAATAACGAAACGAATACAATAACGAAATACGAAGCATTTACAAAACGTGTTTAAAAATTCGTTTTTTTTAAAAATTGCTCCAGAATGGTTCGTTATCGTTTTGTAATTGAAAAAAATTAACGAATTATTAACGAATTACGAATTAACGAAACGAAACCGCCCAGCCCTAGTAAATGCACTTCCAGTTTCTTAAAAAAAGTTCAAAATTGCTTCAGATTGGTATCTATTTTTATTTTGAAACTAGCTGTCCCCTGCCAGGTGTTGCTGTGGCCCAGTCTGGTGATCTGGAAAATAAAATAATGAGAAAGTGTTGGTTTCTAATATATGTAATGTCTTTCTGCTTGTGGGTAAACAGTATTTCTTGCTGTTTCTTTGTCAGTGTGGATGTGGAGAGTGTCTGGTTTGCCCACTCTGGAACATGCAACATATCATTGTCCTTCTTTAAGGCCTTTCAAATCTATGATACTATATCTTGTATCATCTATCTATCTATCTATCTATCTATCTATCTATCTATCTATCTTCCTATCTATCTATCTATCTATCTATCTATCTATCTATCTATCTATCTATCTTCCTATCTATCTATCTATCTATCTATCTATCTATCTATCTATCTATCTATCTATCTATCTATCTTCCTATCTATCTATCTCTATCTATCTATCTATCTATCTATCTATCTATCTATCTCTATCTATCTATCTATCTATCTATCTATCTATCTATCTATCTATCTATCTATCTCTCTATCTTCTCTCTATCTATCTATCTATCTATCTATCTATCTATTCTATCTATCTATCTATCTATCTATCTATCTATCTATCTATCTATCTATCTATCTATCTATCTATCTATCTATCTATCTATCTATCTTCCTATCTTCCTATCTATCTATCTATCTATCTATCTATCTATCTATCTATCTATCTTCCTATCTATCTATCTATCTATCTATCTATCTATCTTCCTATCTATCTATCTATCTATCTATCTATCTATCTATCTATCTATCTATCTTCCTATCTATCTTCCTATCTATCTATCTATCTATCTATCTATCTATCTATCTATCTATCTATCTATCTATATCTATGGCTGGATGGCTCTTTGTCAGGAGGGCTCTGATTCCATTTTCTTGCCCTGGTGAAGAGAGTTGGACTGGATGGCCTTAAGTATTTTCTGTTGATCATGGGGGTTCTGTGTGGGAAGTGTGCACCATTTCTGTCGTTTGTGGGTTTCAGATTGCTCTTTAATTGTAGTGAACTATAAATCCCAGTAACTACAACTCCCAAATGTCAAGGTCTATTTCCTCCAAACTCCATCTGTGTTCATATTTAGGCATATGGAATATTCGTGCCAAGTTTGGTCCAGATCCATCATTGTTTGAGTCCACAGTGCTCTCTGGATATGGGTGAACTATAATTCCCAAACTCAAGGTCAATGTCCACCAAACCTTTCCAGTTTTTTCTGTTGGTCATGGGAGCCCTGTGTGCTAAGTTTGGCCCAATTCCATCATTGGTGGAGTTCAGAATGCTGGGGGGGGGCTGAATATTTTTCAGGGGGGTTTCGGGGGGGGGGCTGAGTTTCGGGGGGGGCTGAGTCTGAGTGAAAGAGGGTCTAGCCTAGCCAACCTTTTGTATCATTACCCCAATACCCCCATGCATATGGGATATATTGAGTATGGTGATCAGATCATGATATGAATAAACATAACAGTTTAAATAATGCACCAGTAAGGCCTTTTCGCGAACCACCATGAGAATTTCGGGGGGGGGGGCTGAACCCCCCCCCCCCCCCCCGGGCTACATGCCTGCTGTGTGCTAAGTTTGGCCCAATTCCATCATTGGTGGAGTTCAGAATGCTCTTTGATTGTAGGTAAACTATAAATCCCAGCAACGACATTTCCCAAACGACAAAATCAATCTTTTTGAGTGGAGGACATAAATTGGACTGTTAGGTGTCTTGTGTCCAAATTTGGTGTCAATTCTCCCAGTGGTTTTTGAGTGCTGATGGTAGCACGAACTAACATTACCTTTTTATTTATATAGATTATGAAGATTCCGACTGGACCTAACCATGCCTAGTATTTAGACCTGGTTGCATGAGTCCGATCGCAGTCTCAAAGTACTCCTCTGACTTTTGTTGTCTAGGCAAAGGCTCAGCCAAGCACGAAACCTATAACTATCCTTTCCAGTAAATGAGATCCAACGAGGCAATGGGTGTTGCGGCTGGATAGAATCCCTATGATTCAGCCAACTCTACCAAGAAGCCGAGCGAGAGAGTCCCCTCTGGCAGCAGGTTTGGGATGTGAGAAAAGGGCAGCGAATTGTCAGGCATCCAATGTATTGTCGAAGGCTTTCATGGCTGGAATCACTAGGTTCTTGTGGGTTTTTTCGGGCTATAGAGCCATTTTCTAGAGGCATTTCTCCTGACGTTTCGCCTGCATCTATGGCAAGCATCCTCAGAGGTTGTGAGGTCTGTTGGAAGTAGGAAAAATGGGTTTATATATCTATACAACACACTCACAAAACGGCAAAACAACAAAACTCAAAAACCCCAACGAAACTTAACCAAAATTCCCATGCCCATAACACAACCCACAAGGTACAAACATATCTACTCAAAATGAAAACAACACAACAACACACTCACAAAACGGCAAAACAACAAAACTCAAAAATCCCCCAACGAAACTTAACCAAAATTCCCATGCCCATAACACAACCCACAGGGTACAAACATATCTACTCAAAATGAAAAACAACACAACAACACACTCACAAAACGGTAAAAGAATAAAACTAAAAAAAACCAACGAAACTTAACCAAAATTCCCATGCCCATAACACAACCCACAAGGTACAAACATATCTACACAAAATGAAAAACAACACAACACACTCACAAAACGGCAAAACAACAAAACTCAAAAACCCCAACGAAACTTAACCAAAATTCCCATGCCCATAACACAACCCACAAGGTACAAACATATCTACTCAAAATGAAAAACAACACAACAACACACTCACAAAACAGCAAAACAACAAACTCAAAAATCCCCCAACGAAACTTAACCAAAATTCCCATGCCCATAACACAACCCACAAGGTACAAACATATCTACTCAAAATGAAAAACAACACAACAACACACTCAAAATGGCAAGAAAACAAAACTCAAAAACCCCCAACGAAACTTAACCAAAATTCCCATGCCCATAACACAACCCACAAGGTACAAACATATCTACTCAAAATGAAAAACAACACAACAACACACTCAAAACGGCAAAAAACAAAACTCAAAAAAACCCCAACGAAACTTAACCAAAATTCCCATGCCCATAACACAACCCACAAGGTACAAACGTATCTACTAAAAATGAAAAACAACACAACAACACACTCACAAAACGGCAAAACAACTGAGCATGCACATTGGCGCCCAGCCGCAAGTTCCCTGGCACGCGCACATGCCCTTCCGGCCAACGTTCCCTCTGCGGAAACCATGCCCACTCCAAGCCCTGCCGCGCCGCTTCCCGCACACACACACACCCCTGCCGCACATACACACACAACCCCACACTCCATCACTCCCCCCGCCGCCGCACACACACACGCAACCCCACTCCCCCCGCCGCCGCACACACACACGCAACCCCACACTCCATCACTCCCCCCGCCGCCGCACACACACACACAACCCCACCCCCCCGCCGCCGCACACACACACACAACCCCACGCTCCATCACTCCCCCCCGCCGCCGCACACACACACACAACCCCACGCTCCATCACTCCCCCACCCCAATCTTACCTCCTTTTACTTCACGCCACCTCCAAACCCCACCCCGCCCCTTCCCGCCCTGTCAAAATCTAGGAAAGACAGGAAGGAAGGAAAGAAGGAAGAAAGAGAAAGGGAGGTAAAGAAAAAGGGGGAAGGAAGGAAAGTTAGAGAAAGAAGGAAGAAGAAAAGGAAAGAAAAGGAAAGATGAAGGAAAGAAAAGAGAGACAGCAGAAAGAGAAAGAAAAAGGGGGAAGGAAGGAAAGAGATAGAGAAAGAAGAGGAGAAGGAAAGATGGGAAGGAAGGAAGGAGGGAAAGAAGGAGAGAAAGAGGGAAGATTGGCCACAGCAACACGTGGCGGGTAAAGGTTGTTATTTCTATTATTATTATTATTATTATTATTATTATTATTATTATTATTATGCTATTGTTCCTATGAGACCCTGGGGGAATGGGAGAGGTGTCAGGTCCCAGAGGCAATGCATTGCATTATTGTTATTGTTATGATGGTGGTGAAATAAAAGGAAATAAAAAGTGAAAGAAGGAAGCAAACAGGGAGGGAAGGAAGGCAAAGGAAGGAAGGGGGAGGGAATGAAGGAAAGAGAGAAGGATGAAACCAAGTAGTGAAAGAAAGAAAGAGGTAGAGAAGGAAGAAAGGAGAGAAAGGGGGAGGAAAAGGGGGAAGGAATAGGTAGGGACCTCTCTTTCATAATAGTCCAGATATCTACCTCAACTTTGATAAGTTTTACTATAGGCCACAGCAACGCGTGGCAGGGCACAGCTAGTGGGTTTATATATCTGTGGAATGGCTGGGGTGGGGCAAGGAGCTCTTCCCTGCTGCAGTTAGGTGTGAATGTTTAGCTGATCACCTTCATTAGCATTTGAAGGCCTGCCTGAGCCTGGGAAAATCTGTTGCTGGGAGGTGTTAATCTGTGCCTGGTTTTTTCCTCTCTGTTGTTTAGCTGTTATAATTTTAGAGTTTTTCAATACTGGTAGCCAGATTTTGTTCATTTTCATGGTCTCTTCCTTTCTGTTGAAATTGTCCACATGCTTGTGGATTTCAATGGCTTCTCTGTGTAGTCTGACATGGTGGTTGTGAGAGTGGCCCAGCATTTCTGTGTTCTCAAATAATATGCTGTGTCCAGGTTGGTTCATCAGGTGCTCTGCTATGGCTGACTTCTCTGGTTGAAGGAGTCTGCAGTGCCTTTCATGTTCCTTGATGCGTGTCTGGGCAATGCTGTGTTTGGTGGTCCCTCTGTAGACTTGTCCACAGCTGCATGGTATACGGTAGACTCCTGCAGAGGTGAGAGGATCCCTCTTGTCCTTGCATGTCAGGCATCCGCTGACTTATTATTCTTCTCTTTTGACTGCCAGGATTGGGCAGCTGGTGTGACTGTCTGTTGCCAGATCTCAAAATGACTTCACTGCCTTGAAAGGTGATGCATTGTGATGGTGGAGCTTAGTGTGGCAAGGATCTTGGGTTGTTGCCTTACGAAACCAGATGATCTTCTGCTGCCTAGAGACTGATATTCAATGTTCACACATGGCTGGCTTGGGCAGGTCCTGCAACCCCCTCCGAGTGTGTTTGGAAAGGAGAGGCTTCTCTGGGAGCTCGACTCCCGACGCTGCCCATGTCTATTTTAAGATCCAGGGCAGGATGAACCGTGACACCAGCCTTGCTCAGCCCTCAGTCATTAAATTATGTAATGCTGTTTGCGGCACAGAGTGCATTAAGGAGGATCAGAATGGGGAGATAATCAAATCAACAGCTGCAAAATTATGATTCATGATGGATTCCTTGGTGGCTCCGTTCCAAAGAGAGACACTACGGATGCACCGAGTGGGATTGTTTGGCCAGCCTTCAACACACACCTTTGCTTGCCCACATTGAAAACAATGTCACTTGAAAGGCAACGCTTTGCAACTCTCCCCCTTTCCCCCCTCTCTCTTTTGTGTGTGTGTACTTACTTACTTAGGCAATCTCTCATTTTCTGAGGATGATTGTCTTCCAGTGTTCTTGTGGGTCCGTATGTGGCTGTGGAGCCCTATTCTTGCTCTGCATCTTCTTCCGCAGTGAGGGCATGGGTTTCCAGGTGGAAGGCGGTCCCGGTCGGGGTTGGCTTGACGCGCCTTCCTCTTGGCACGCTTCTCCCTTTCGCCCTCCATTCGTGCCTCTTCAAATTCTGCAGCACTGCTGGTCACAGCTGACCTCCAACTGGAGCACTCAAGGGCTTCCCAGTTCTCAGTTTTTTAATGTTGGCTTTGAGCCCATCTTTCAATCTCCTTTTCTGCCCACCTACATTCCGTTTTCCGTTCTTGAGTTCGGAGTAGAGCAACTGCTGTGGGAGACGGTGGTCGGGCATCCGGACAATGTGGCCGGCCCAGCGGAGTTGATGGCGGAGGACCATCGCTTCAGTGCTGGTGGTCTTTGCTTCTTCTAGCACACTGACATTTGTCCGCCTGTCTTCCCAAGAGATTTGCAGGATTTTCCAGAGGCAGCGCTGATGGAATCATTCCAGGAGTTGTATGTGACGTCTGTAGACAGTCCACGTCTCACAGGCATAGAGCAGGGTTGGGAGGACAATAGCTTTATAGACAAGCCCCTTGGTCTCCCTACGGATGTCCCGGTCCTCAAACACTCTCTGCTTCATTCAGGAAAATGCTGCACTCGCAGAGCTCAGGCAGTGTTGTATTTCGGTGTTGATGTTGACTTTGGTGGAGAGGTGGCTGCCAAGGGAGCGGAAATGGTCAACATTTTCTAATGTTACACCATTAAGTTGTATCTCTGGCATTGGGGAGGGGATGGCTGGTGTCTGCTGGAACAGCACTTTGGTTTTCTCGATGTTCAGTGACAGGCCAAGCTTCGTGTATGCTTCTGCAAAGGTGTTTAGAGTGGTTTGTAGATCTTCTTCTGAATGTGCACAGACGACCACAGACCTATGCTATGGGTCCACATACTGAAAGGGGGTTGTCCATGTGCTAAAGGAATTGTGGGAGTTGAAATCCAAAACACCTAGAGGGAGGGCCCAAGTAGGCCCATGCCTGGTGTAAACCCATATAATGGTTGGAGCATTATATGCAGCTCAAGCTACATATAAAGCAGCTCGAGTTGTATAGAACAGCATTGTTTGGACCTACCCTAGGAATCCACAAACAATAGGCCGTGGCCTGGATGTATTCCTCAAAAACCATTTCCCTGACCCCTGCCCTAAACTTAGGTCCACCCTAAGTCTGAAATTACTTGAAGGCACAAAACAACAAAAATAGTCCTAATTAACTTGACTTTCTTATCAGCCAATAGCAGGCCCACATTGAAATACTGATACCCTGCTCCAGTGAGCAAACTGGCTGGTTGGACCATTTGGAGCTTCTGAACAGTCTTCAAAGGCAACCCCACATAGAGCTCATTGCAGTAGTCTATTCAGGATGGAACAGTGGCCAAGTCTGTCTTCCCAAGGTACAGGTGCAACTGGTGCACAAGTTTTGGTTATGTAAAAGTTCCCCTGGCCTCCGCCAAGAATTGGGGTTCCAGGCTCAGCGATGGATCCAGGATCACTCCCATAACTCCAGACCCATAACTCTAGGGTACAAATCTATAAC
Organism: Anolis sagrei ordinatus; assembly: GCF_025583915.1. NCBI lineage: Eukaryota > Metazoa > Chordata > Lepidosauria > Squamata > Anolidae > Anolis > Anolis sagrei. The sequence continues at coordinate 109,289,019 of NW_026847771.1, read as the reverse complement.
TGCAAAACTGAATGCCAGGTTATATCACTAATTGGGATTTTTTTTGGGTTGTTGTAGGTTTTTTCGGGCTATATGGCCATGGTCTAGAGGCATTCTCTCCTGACGTTTCGCCTGCATCTATGGCAAGCATCCTCAGAGGTAGTGAGGTCTGTTGGAACTAGGAAAAGGGGTTTATATATCTGTGGAATGACCAGGGTGGGACAAAGGACTCTTGTCTGCTGGAGCTAGGTGTGAATGTTTCAACTGACCACCTTGATTAGCATATAATGGCCTGACAGTGCCTAGAGCAAACTTTTGTTGAGAGGTGATTTTTTTTTGTTTCTTGCTAGTCTTAAGTACTGTGTGTTCGGCTTGACTATGTGCCTTGCGTGTTTGTGACTCTTCCTCATCTCATCCGTGTTGGGCATTTTGACTCCCATCTTCGACACAAAGGCATAACTCTTCATGTCATCATGGCAGGCTGCTCCTTTTAAAAAAAAAAACCAGCATAGCCATAAGTTGCTGTAAGAGGGAAACTTTACAAGTTTGTTCAATTTTTTATGACGCGAGGAGAAACACTTCTTCAGTAATTGGAAGGAGTTTTGCTCCTTGTCAAGGAATCATCCTTTGAACCTTAAACAAGCACAGATGAAATACTCCCGGCATGCGAAGGTGTGCAGGACCTTAATGAAACCCAAATACCCATTTGCCGCTAATAGGCAGCACGCAAAAACAGTGAAAGGGACAAGCACAGAAAGTTAAATGCTATCGTTTGCCTTAGGCCAAGCAGGTGATCATATCAGCCCACATCCAGGCACCCAAGGACTTGGTGCTCTAAATCAATATCACAGGAGCAAAAAGAGAGGACATCTCCTTGGATAGATATATAAAAACAAGCCATCCATTTATTTATTTTGGTATATGTATATATCCACATACATATCTGCCATTGGTGGAGGAAACACAAAGCATCTAGAGCAGTGTTTCTCAACCTGGAGGTCGGGACCCCTGGGGGCAGGGGCGGCTCATCCATTTAATATAAAAGGAGCCTAGTGTTTGGATCCATGGAAGTCATGCTCCCCATGCTCTATTCTGACTTGGTCAGACCACACCTGGAATCACACTGTGTCCAATTCTGGACACCACAATTGAAGGGAGATGTTGACTCTAAGCAGGGGCGGCTCGTCCATTACGCGAACTAAGCGGTCGCAGAACACTTTTTTTTTGCCAGGGGCGCAGAGGCGCCTCTGTAAATGCCCCTCGACCGCCACTTGAGGAGCGCCCCCTCAGCTCACAACAGCCCTAGCAGTCCGGGGGGAGCCTCGGCTTTCTTGCCTCGCTGCCGGGCGATCCTCTTCCCAAAGGGGCCGGGCCCTTGAGCCTCGCCTAGCCCCTCTCGTTCCTGCTCCACCCGGCCACCGGGTGCGTGAGCAGAGCCGGTGCTCAATCGTTCTCCATGTTCGATCCCTTCCCCATGACCGGCTCCCTTTCCCAATCCCCGGCGCTCCACCCGCCTCCTCTCCTCTCCCCAATCCGCGGGTGGGCCAAGGGGTGGAGCTGCCACACCTGGCTTGCTTCGGGTCCAGAGGCGTGTCTGAAGACCCCAGCGTGTGCACCAAAAGTCGCCTCTTCTCCTGACTTTCTCTTCAGCCATTGGGACCAAGAGAGAGAGAGAGAGAGAGAGCCCCTCCGGCTGGAGATATCTCCCACCTCCGCTCCCTCCTTTGTTTTTGCGCCTACCTTCAGGAAAGGTGGGCATCTCCACCTCTCTCTCTCTCTCTCTCTCTTGGTCCCAATGGCTGAGGAGAAAGTCAGGAGGTGACTTTTGGTGCACATGCCGGGGTCTTCAGGCACACCTCCGGACCCAAAGCGGGCCAGGCAAGGGAGCAAGTGAGGCAAGTGTAGTTACTGGGATGTATAGTTCACCTACAATCAAAGAGCATTCTGAACTCCACCAATGATGGAATTGAACCAAATATGGCACACAGAACTCCCACGATGAACAGAAAATATTAGGGCTGGGTGGTTACGTTCATTAATTTCGTAATTCGTTATTAATTCGTTATTTTTTTTGATAACGAAGCGATATTGAACCATTCAGGAGCAACTAAAAAACGAAACGAATTTTTCCAATTCGTTTCGTAATTGTTTCGAAATTGTTTCGTAATTGTTTTGAAATTGTTTCGTTATTATTTCGTTATTATTTCCGTATGTCTGGTGCAAGTTTTATAGTCGTTGTTTGTTTTATCAGTGATAAAAAAATAAATTATCACACCAACAGTCAACAACAGAGGGAGAGGGAAGCTTCAGAAGTTCCCCCTGTCCCATTTGGAGGTTTTTTAGCGTATTGCGCGGTCGCGTCCGCCATTAACGAATCAATTCGTAATTGTTTGTAATTGTTTCGTAATTTCCGAAATTTTATAAATATCGAACTTTTTAAAAGAAAAATTTCGGAATTCTTTTAAAAATCGAAACGCAAAAACCCCCAAAAAATGAATCGAGTTTGTTGTTGTTCATTCGTTCAGTCGTCTCCGACTCTTCGTGACCTCATGGACCAGCCCACGCCAGAGCTCCCTGTCGGCCGTTACCACCCCCAGCTCCCTCAAGGTCGGTCCAGTCACTTCAAGGATGCCATCCATCCATCTTGCCCTTGGTCGGCCCCTCTTCCTTTTGCCTTCCACTTTCCCCAGCATTGTTGTCTTCTCTAGGCTTATGTGAGTTGTAGTTACTGGGATGTATAGTTCACCTACCATCAAAGAGCATTCTGAACTCCACCAATGATGGAATTGAACCAAATATGGCACACAGAACTCCCACGACGAACAGAAAATATATATCAATGATTGGTTGGGGGGGGGGGCACCAAAATACTGTTTGCTTACCTTTGAAAATTACCTAGGGCCGCCTCTGCAAATATGGCACACAGAACTCCCATGATGAACAGAAAATATGTATCAGTGATTGGTTGGCAGGGGCGGTCAACCCCTTACGCAAAGTAAGCATTCGCGGTAGAGTTTATTTTGCCAGGGGCGCTCTTGAGGCGCAAGTGCGGCAAGCGTAGTTACTGGGGATGTATAGTTCACCTACAATCAAAGAGCATTCTGAACTCCACCAATGATGGAATTGAACCAAATATGGCACACAGAACTCCCACGACAAACAGAAAATATATATCAATGATTTGGGGGGGGGGGGCAAAATACTGTTTGCTTACCATTGAAAATTACCTAGGGCCGCCTCTGAAAATATGGCACACAGAACTCCCATGATGAACAGAAAATATGTATCAGTGATTGGTTGGCAGGGGCGGTCAACCCCTTACGCAAAGTAAGCATTCGCGGTAGAGTTTTTTTTGACAAGGTGGCACTCTTGAGGCGCTCTTGGGGGAAAATAGAGTTGTAGTTACTGGGATGTATAGTTCACCTACAATCAAAAAGCATTCTGAACTCCACCAATGATGGAATTGAACCAAATATGGCACACAGAACTCCCACGACAAACAGAAAATATATATCAATGATTGGTTGGGGGGGGGGTGCCAAAATACTGTTTGCTTACCATTGAAGAGAGTTTCACTGCATTCTTGCCAATTAGTGTCAGCTACAGTGTGGCAACAGAGATTGGTCTGCAGAATCTCCTCTGTTTCAACTCATTCCTTGTGTTGTTGACTGCCTTCTCCTCCAAGGATTTCCTTTGATGGTGTTAACCCCTTGGTTCGGATGTTTGCCTGCAAGCCACCCTGAGATCTTTGCGAGAGAAAGCCAGGTAGAAAGAGTTTAACAAAAATATAAATCCTCCTCCACGGCGAGGAGAGAAAGAAATGTTTGAAGTGTTCCCTTTTGCCAGGTGGGAATGAAAGGCGGCCCGTTCTTCCTCCCTGCTGCGCTGCTTAATGGAGGTGTTGCAAGTGTGCTGGCGCCTTGATTGATTCAGCCAGGGTTCCCAAGCTGGAGTTGGAGCAGCCCGGGTGCTTATCATCAAGGGACTGGAAAGTCTCACAGCTGTCATGGATAAACTAGTTTAAACAGCATCCAGCAACATTGAATATATATTTTTTCCACCCAAGAGTAGCACAAAAGTGCCTTAAGATCTGCTGCGGGTGAGTACGGAGGGGACGGGGAGGGAGGGGCGCATTCAGGAGGGAGGGGGCCTTATCTGAGACTTGGTACCCCGATGAGATAAAAGCTCGTCGGAATAATTGCATCTGCTTTTTGTTTCTTTGAAGAAGTGGGTTATGTTTGCTGAAAGGAGGGCTCTGTTTATGCTTGTTAGATGTATAATTTAATTTGCTTTGGGTTCATCCTCTCCCCTTCTTTTCCCCTAATTTCATTTATAATTATCAGGACATTCCCCCTCCATTCCCCCTCCCCCCATCTCTATTTATTAATACAAGAAAGAGTCGTTGTCCCAGAAACGAAGTTCATACTTTATTTATTGGAAACTTTTCACAAATGATTTCGACAGAAATGCTTTTCTACACGAGTCCAATGACAAGTCCTTTTGGCAGCATTATTTGCAGGAAGGAAATCGTACTACTCTGCACAAAAATATGAGGGTTATCCAGAAAGTAAGGTTACAAGGCACATAGTACTCACTGGGAATTTTCTCAGGGGAAGTTGATATCACTGCCATGTAGTAGGAAGCCAGCGGAAGCGAATGAGCAGTGCCAGTCGTCAGTAGCTCATCAACTAGCATTGTGGTGAAGGTTAGAAGAGATGAGCATCCTCATTTCATTTCCCACCAAGTGTGAAGTTCGCACTGTATGAGGGATATCCAGATATTAAGACCACAAGGCACGTCAGGAGTAGTTGGTATCAGTGCCATGTAGCAGGAAGCCAGTGGAAGTGAATGAGCAGTGCCAGTCGTCAGTAGCTCATCGACTAGCGTTTTGGTGAAGGTTAGAAGAGATGAGCGTCCTCATTCCATTTCCCACCAAGTTCACACTGTATGAGGGATATCCAGGAATTAAGGTCACGAGGCATGTCGGGGGAAGTTGATATCACTGCTGTGTAGCAGGAAGCAAGTGGAAGCGAATGAGCAATGCCTGTCGTCGGTAGCTCATCGACTTGCATTGTGGTGAAGGTTAGAAGAGATGAGTGTCCTCATTCCATTTCCCTCCAAGTGCAAAGTTCGCACTGTACGAGGGATATCCAGAAAGTAAAGTCACAAGGCACGTCAGGAGTAGTTTGTATCACTGCTGTGTAGCAGGAAGCCAGTGGAAGCCAATGAGCAGTGCCAGTCATCAGTAGCTCATCAACTAGCATTGTGGTGAAGGTTAGAAGAGTTGAGCGTCCTCATTCCATTTCCCACCAAGTGTGAAGTTCACACTGTACGAGGGGTAGCCAGAAAGTAAGGTTACAAGGCACATAGTTCTCACTGGGAATTTTCTCGGAGGAAGTTGGTATCACTGCCATGTGTTACAGTATATGATTTTGTAAGTCTTGACAAGAATCATCTCTTGCTTATATGTGTGTGTTGAGGAAGAACCACTCCCCTGATTAGGATGTATATCAGGTGAAGTTTTTTCTTGATACAGGTAGTGAGTGAAATGAAGTAATCAGAGATGGAACTAAACTACAAGGTTTGCTGGAAAGAAGCAGATTAATGCATTGTTTTGTAAGTTTATTTCCTTCTGCGATGGACAATGATGGACAATGTGTTTTCAAGGCTACTGTATTTTTTCTTTATAAAATACATGTGTTGACTACTCAAGAGTAAAGACATTTTTCTTTTATGCTCTGTGTATTTTCAATTTGGTGCCTGGAGCTGGGAAGACTACTGCGTATTTTCAATATAAACTAACAAACCGCAACACCATGTAGTAGGAAGCCAGTGGAAGTGAATGAGCAGTGCTAGTCATCAGTAGCTCACCAACTAGCATTATGGTGAAGGTTAGAAGAGATTAGTGTCCTCATTCCATTTCACACCAAGTGTGAAGTTTACACTATATGAGGGATATCCAGAAATTAAGGTCACAAGGAACGTCGAGAGTAGTTGGTATCACTGCCGTGTAGCAGGAAGCCAGTGGAAATGAATGAGCAGTGCCAGTCATCAGTAGCTCATCGACTAGCATTGTGGTGAAGGTTAGAGATGAGCATCCTCATTCCATTTCCCACCAAGTGCAAAGTTTGCACTGTACGAGGGATATCCAGAAAGTAAGGTTACAAGGCACATAGTTCTCACTGGGAATTTTCTCGGGGGAAGTTGGTATCACTGCCATGTAGTAGGAAGCCAGTGCAAGTGAATGAGCAGTGCCAGTCATCAGTAGCTCATCGACTAGTGCTGTAGTGAAGGTTAGAAGAAATGAGCATCCTCATTCCATTTCCCACCAAGTGTGAAGTTCACACTGTACAAGGGATATCCAAAAAGTAAGATTACAAGGCACGTCGTTCTCTCAGGGAATTTTCTTGGGGGAAGTTGGTATCACTGCCATGTAGCAGGAAGCCAGTGGAAGCCAATGAGCAATGCCAGTCGTCAGTAGCTCATCGGCTAGCATTATGGTGAAGGTTAGATGAGATGAGCATCCTCATTCCATTTCCCACCAAGTGTGAAGTTTACACTGTATGAGGGATATCCAGATATTAAGACCACAAGGCACATCGGGAGTAGTTAGTATTAGTGCCGTGTAGCAGGAAGCCAGTGGAAGCGAATGAGCAGAGCCAGTCATCAGTAGCTCATCAACTAGCATTGTGGTGAAGGTAAGAGATGAGCGTCCTCATTCCATTTCCCTTCAAGTGCAAAGTTCGCACTGTATGAGGGATATCCAGAAAGTAAGGTTACAAGGCATATAGTTCTCACTGGGAATTTTCTCAGGGGAAAGTTGGTATCACTGCCGTGTAGTAGGAAGCCAGTGAAAGTGAATGAGCAGTGCCAGTCATCAGTAGCTCATCAACTAGTGTTGTGGTGAAGGTTAGAGATGAGCATCCTCATTCCATTTCCCAACAAGTGCAAAGTTTTCACTGTATGAGGGATATCCAGAAATTAAGGTCACAAGGCACGTCGGGGGAAGTTGGTATCACTACCGTGTAGTAGGAAGCCAGTTCAAGCGAACAAGCAGAGCCAGTCGTCAGTAGCTCATCAACTAGCATTGTGGTGAAGATTAGAAGAGATGAGCATCCTCATTCCATTTCCCACCGTGTGAAGTTCGTACTGTATGAGGGATATTATCCAGATATTAAGGTCATAAGGCACGTCAGGAGTAGTTGGCATCACTGCCGTATAGCAGGAAGCCAGTGGAAGTGAATGAGCAGTGCCAGTCGTCAGTAGCTCATCGACTAGCGTTGTGGTGAAAGTTAGAAGAGATGAGCATCCTCATTCCATTTCCCACCAAGTGTGAAGTTCACACTAGATGAGGGATATCCAGAAAGTAAGGTTACAAGGCACGTAGCTCTCTTGGGAATTTTCTTGGGGGAAGTTGGTATCACTGCCATGTAGTAGGAAGCCAGTGCAAGCGAATGAGCAGTGCCAGTCGTCAGTAGCTCATCGACTAGCGTTGTGGTGAAAGTTAGAAGAGATGAGCATTCTCATTCCATTTCCCACCAAGTGTGAAGTTCACACTGTATGAGAGATATTCAGAAATTAAGGTCACAAGGCACGTCGGGGGAAGTTGGTATCACTACCGTGTAGTAGGAAGCCAGTGGAAGTGAATGAGCAGTGCTAGTCATCAGTAGCTCATCAACTAGTGTTGTGGTGAATGTTAGAGATGAGCATCCTCATTCCATTTCCCACCAAGTGCAAAGTTTGCACTGTATGAGGGATATCCAGAAATTAAGGTCACAAGGCACGTCGGGAGTAGGTATCATTTTCATGTAGTAGGAAGTCAGTGGAAGTGAATGAACAGTGGCAGTCGTCAGTAGCTCATCAACTAGCGTTGTGGTGAAGGTTAGAAGAGTTAAGCATCCTCATTCCATTTCCCGCCAAGTGTGAAGTTCGCATTGTACAAGGGAAATCCAGAAAGTAAGGTTATAAGGCATGTAGTTCTCACGGGGAATTTTCTTGGAGGAAGTTGGTATCACTACTGTGTAGCAGGAAGCCAGTGGAAGTGAATGAGCAGTGCCAGTCGTCAGTAGCTCATCAACTAGCAATGTGGTGAAGGTTAGAAGAGAGGAGCGTCCTCATTCCATTTCCCACCAAGTGTGAAGTTCGCACTGTATGAGGGATATCCAGAAATCAAGGTCACAAGGCATGACGGGGGAAGTTGGTATCACTGCCCTGTAGCAGGAAGCCAGTGGAAGTGAAAGAGCAGTGCCAGTTGTCAGTAGTTCATCAACTAGCATTGTGGTGAAGGTTAGAGATGAGCATCCTCATTCCGTTTCCCTCCAAGTGTGAAGTTTGCACTGTATGAGGGATATCCAGAAATTAAGGTTACAAGGCACGTAGCTCTCTTGGGGAATTTTCTCGGGGGAAGTTGGTATCACTGTATTGTCGAAGGCTTTCATGGCCGGAATCACTGGGTTGTTGTAGGTTTTTTTGGGGGCTATAGGATACTTGCCATAGATGCAGGCGAAACATCAGGAGAGAATGCCTCTAGACCATGACCATATAGCCTGAAAAAACATACAACAACCCAGTGATTCCAGCCATGAAAGCCTTCGACAATGTAATAAAGTTGGTTACTGTTGTTGCTGTTGCGGTTGGAGTTGTTGTTGTTGTTGTTGTTGTTGAGTCATGTTGTCTTTCGATGTTCCCAAAGTACAATAGCCTAAATTTAGCCCTCCTGGCATCTCAGGAGAGCTCAGGCTGAACTTGCTGCCAGCCCCAGTGTTTTGTCTGCTTGGCAGTCCATTCCACCCACAGAACTCTTCTCCAGCAACTCATTTCCAATGAGTTGATTCTCCCGTCCCTGTCAGTTTCCTTCACTGTCCAACTTTTGTATCATGTCAGACTTTTTAAATTACTTTCACCGGCTTTACAAAGCTTTGGGCTTGATAAGGGAATGGCATACAACCTGAAATGGTGAAGCCGCTCTCCAGGGTGCTGAAACGTATCTCCTCCACAACAGGTTTGTCGCCTTTCAGCACTCCTTTACAGTTTAGACTAAAACTCAGCGCAAGTTCACCACTCTTGGCCTGGGAGCCAATGCTTCTCAAAGGCACCTCTACACATCCCCAAAATGCCTCTGAAAAGTAACTTTTAAAAGCAAATGGAATTTTTTATGTGTTATATGAGAGTGAAGTGATTTCATTGCCATGACCTATACTATTTTTATACACTGTTGCTTTTTATTTGATACAATGATGATGATGGTGATGATGATGATGATGATGATGATGATGATGATGATGGTGATGGTGATGATGTGTTGTCGAAGGCTTTCATGGACAGAATCACTGGGTTGCTGCATAGAGATGGCACCCAACTCCAAAACTCCTGATGATCTCACCCAGATGTTTCATGTAGATATTGAATTGCATGGGGAAAAGAATGGAACATTGTGGGACCCCACAAGTCAAAGACCAGGGGTCCGGGCAGGTGTCCCTCAGCTTCACTAACTCAAGGAAGGAACGGAGCCACTGGATTGCAGTGTCCCTGAGACCCATTCTCGAGAGTCAACCCAGGAGGACACCATGGTTGGTGGTATCGAAAGCCGCTGAGATGTCCAGGAGAACCAACAAGGACACACTCCCCTTGTCAAGTTCTCTGCAGAGATCATCCACCAAGGTGACCAAAGCCATCTCGGTACCATGACCAGGCTTGAAACCTGACTTAAAAGGGACCCCACAGGTCAATGGCCAGGGATCCGAGCAGGTGTCCCCCAGCTTCGCCAACTGAGTATGGCCCTCAAGGAAGGAACGGAGCCACTGGAGTGCTGTGCCCCTGAGACCCATTCTCGAGAGTCAACCCAGAAGGATACTATGGTTGGTGGTATCGAAAGCCGCTGAGATGTCCAGGAGAACCAACAAGGACACACTCCCCTTGTCAAGTTCTCTGCAGAGATCATCCACCAAGGTGACCAAAGCCATCTCGGTACCATGACCAGGCTTGAAACCTGACTTAAAAGGGACCCCACAGGTCAATGGCCAGGGATCCGAGCAGGTGTCCCCCAGCTTCGCCAACTGAGTATGGCCCTCAAGGAAGGAACGGAGCCACTGGAGTGCAGTGCTCCCGAGACCCATTCTCAAGAGTCAACCCAGAAGGATACCATTGTTGATGGTATCGAAAGCCGCTGCGATGTCCAGGAGAACGAACAAGGACACACTCCCCTTGTCAAGTTCTCTGTGGAGATCATCCACCAAAGTGACCAAAGCCATCTCAGTACCATGACCAGGCTTGAAACCTGACTTAAAAGGGGCTCCACAGGTCAATGGCCAGGGATCCGAGCAGGTGTCTCCCAGCTTTGTCAACTGAGTATGGCCCTCAAGGAAGGAACGGAGCCACTGGAGTGCAGTGCCCCTGAGACCCATTCTTGGGAACCAACCTAGAAGGATAAAATGGTTGGTGGTATCAAAAGCCACTGAGATGTCCAGAAGAACCAACAACGACACACTCCCCTTGTCAAGTTCTCTGTGGAGATCTTCCACCAAGGTGACCAAAGCCATATCAGTACCATGACCAGGCTTGAAACCTGACTTAAAAGGGACACCACAGGTCAATGGCCAGGGATCCAAGTAGGTGTCCCCCAGCTTCACCAACTGAGTATGGCCCTCAAGGAAGGAACGGAGCCACTGTAGTGCAGTGCTCCCGAGACCCATTCTTGAGAGCCAACCTAGAAGGATAACATGGTTGGTGGTATCGAAAGCCACTGATATGTCCAGAAGAACCAACAACAACACACTCCCCTTGTCAAGTTCTCTGTGGAGATCTTCCACCAAGGTGACCAAACCAGTCTCAGTACTATGACCAGGCTTGAAACCTAACTGAAATGGGTCCAGAAAATCAGTATCATCAAAGAATCCCTGGAGCTGAGTAGTGACCACCTGCTCCAGAACCTTGCCCAAGAATGGAAAATTTGAGACCTGTGGCTCCCTAGATGTTTTGGCCTTCAACTCCCAGAAATCCTAACAGCTGGTGAACTGGCTGGGATTTCTGGGAGTTGTAGGCTAAAACACCAGAGAACCCACAGATGGAGGACCATTGTCATAAGGCTATGCTATGCATATGACATCCCTGGCATGTTTGCCATTGGAAACTAGAACGGTGAGCATTTTAGCTTGTCAAATCAACCAGACAGACATCCTCTTGATTTCCTTTCTGTTTTGAGACAGCTGACGGTTCCTAATTATAGACAGGGAGACTTCCTGGGGGCTTTGTTTGCTCCATTCCTGTTAATTATCTACCCCAGCGTGCCTTTGTGAAGCACTTTCTGGGTTTCTCCAGGACGAGCGACGGGATGTTTTTGTTACAGGGAAACCTACCCTGCAATGACTTCAAGCAGGAAAACAATCTGTTTTGTGCATTCCCCAGCATTGCCTTCTTAAACAGTCACCCTGCTTTTCAATATTATTTAAAGTAGTGCTTGCAATTCCTTCACTTCATAACGTGAGTTTCTAGACACGTCACTTCAAAAAAAGTTCCAGCAGATTGGAGGAGGGCCAATGTGGTCCCAATCTTCAAGAAGGGAAAAAAGGATGACCCAAACAACTACCGTCCGGTCAGCCTCACGTCGATACCGGGCAAGATTCTGGAAAAGATTGTCAAGGAAGTGGTCTGCAAACACTTAGAAACAAATGCGGTCATCGCTAATAGTCAACATGGATTTATCAAAAACAAGTCATGCCAGACTCATCTGATCTCTTTTTTCGATAGAGTTACAAGCTGGGTAGATGCGGGGAATGATGCCGTGGATGGAGCGTGTCTGGATTTCAGGAAGGCCTTCTTGGACAAGGTCCCTCATGACCTTCTGGCAAGGAAACTAGTCCAAGGTGGGCGAGGCAAAAATACGGTGAGGTGGATCTGGAATTGGTTAAATGGACGAACCCAGAGGGTGATTCTCCCCAAGGCTTCCTCCTCTTCATCTTGGAAAGAAGTGACGAGTAGAGGGCCATCCGCAGGGTTCTGTCCTGGGCCCGGTCCTGATCAGGATCTTCATTCATGACTTGGATGAAGGGCTAGAAGGCAGGATCGTCAAGTTTGCAGATGACACCAAATGGGAGAGCCAAGACTCCAGAGGACAGGAGCAGGATTCAAAGGGATCTTGACAGATTAGAGAGATGATGGGCCAAAACTAACACAATGAAGTTCAACAGTGACAAATGCAAGATACTCCACTTAGGCAGAAAAAACTAAATGCAAAGATACAGAATGGGGGACAATGCCTGGCTCGAGAGCAGTACGTGTGAAAAAGATCTTGGAGTCCTCGTGGACAACAAGTTAAACATGAGCCAACAATGTGATGTGGTGGCAAAAAAAGCCAATGGGATGTTGACCTGCATCAAGAGGAGCCTAGTGTCTAGATCCAGGGAAGTCCTGCTCCCCATGCTCTATTCTGCTTTGGTTAGACCACTTACCTGGAATATTGTGTCCAATTCTGGGCACCACAATTCAAGAGAGATATTGACAAGCTGGAATGTGTCCAGAGGAGGCGACTAAAATGATCAAGGGTCTGGAGAACAAGCCCTATGAGGAGCGGCTTAAGGAGCTGGGCATGTTTAGCCTGAAGAAGAGAAGGCTGAGAGGAGATATGATGAGCCATGTATAAATATGTGAGAGGAAGCCACAGGGAGGAGGGAGCAAGCTTGTTTCTGCTTCCCTGGAGACTAGGACGCAATGGAACAATGGCTTCAAACTACAAGAGAGGAGATTCCATCTGAACATGAGGAAGAACTTCCTGACTGTGAGAGCCGTTCAGCAGTGGAACTCTCTGCCCTGGAGTGTGGTGGAGGCTCCTTATTTGGAAGCTTTTAAACAGAGGCTGGATGGCCATCTGTCAGGGGTGATTTGAATGCAATATTCCTGCTTCTTGGCAGAATGGGGTTGGACTGGATGATGGCCCAGGAGGTCTCTTCCCACTCTTTGATTCTAGGATTCTATGAAATGCCAAAGAGTTATGAATGTAATTTGTAATTGCTCACGAAGAGGCCAGCCATCAATAATAAATGAATCATGTTAGAATGGATTCAATCCATTTTTTTTGCAAGGAAAAGCAGTCAATGAATGAAAATAAGGGCCATCATAAGCCGCATTTCCTTGCAAACGCCTCTTCAATTGGACTTTTCTAAGTAATGCTCTCATAATAGAGAAATTGATCTTTCTGCAGAGAGCAGTCATTCCTTTCCATCGTCAATAGAATGTTGACTCCGAGGAATAATTGCTTTCCAGTGATTCTTAATAGAGCCGCAATAAGGAAACTATGGCCCTGGGTCATGTGTTGTCCGCATGACATATATATGTGTGGTAGGGGGAGGGGCACTCCCTTGATTCTGGACGGACTGAGCTGTGCTACTGCTGTTTGGGAGTCAGATGCATTAAAATCACTACTGACAGAAAGGTCATGAGTTCGAAGCCAGCCTAGGTCCAAGTAAGCTCCCAACCATTTGTCTAGCATGCTGTTGACCTTTGCAGCCCGAAAGAAAATTGCATTTGTCAAGTTGGAAATTTTGGTACCGCTTATACAGGGAGGCTAATTTAACTAATTTACAATGCCATAAAAATCTCCAGCAGGTGCAAAAGAATGAGGAAGTACTCCATCAGTGTCACAAGTGGATGAAGAAGCAACAGCTCCCCCCGGTGGCCAGAATTCAAACATACCCTTATGAAGCTGGAAAGTTAAATAGCCTCTGTGTGTCTGTCTATATATAGAATCATAGAATCCTAGAGTTGGAAGAGACCTCATGGGCCATCCAGTCCAACCCCATTCTGCCAAGAAGCAGGAATATTGCATTCAAATCACCCCTGACAGATGGCCATCCAGCCTCTGTTTAAAAGCTTCCAAAGAAGGAGCCTACACCACACTCCGGGGCAGAGAGTTCCACTGCTGAACGGCTCTCACAGTCAGGAAGTTCTTCCTCATGTTCAGATGGAATCTCCTCTCTTGTAGTTTGAAGCCATTGTTCCATCGCGTCCTAGTCTCCAGGGAAGCAGAAAACAAGCTCGTCCCTCCTCCCTGTGGCTTCCTCTCACATATTTAAACATGGCTATCATGTCTCCTCTCAGCCTTCTCTTCTTCAGGCTAAACATGCCCAGCTCCTTAAGCCGCTCCTCATAGGGCTTGTTCTCCAGACCCTTGATCATTTGAGTCGCCCTCCTCTGGACACATTCCAGCTTAGAGTCAATATCTCTCTTGAATTGTGGTGCCCAGAATTGGACACAATATTCCAGGTGTGGTCTAACCAAAGCGGAATAGAGCATGGGGAGCATGACTTCCCTAGATCTAGACACTATGCTCCTATTGATGCAGGCCAAAATCCCATTGGCTTTTTTTGCCGCCACATCACATTCCTGGCTCATGTTTAACTTGTTGTCCACGAGGACTCCAAGATCTTTTTCACACGTCCTGCTCTCGAGCCAGGCCTCATCGTCCCCCATTCTGTCTCTTTGCATTTCGTTTTTTCTGCCAAAGTGGAGTCTCTTGCATTTGTCCCTGTTGAACTTCATTTTGTTAGTTTTGGCAAATCATCTCTCTAATCTGTCAAGATCGTTTTGAATCCTGCTCCTGTCCTCTGGAGTATTGGCTATCCCTCCCAATTTGGTGTCGTCTGCAAACTTGATGATCCTTCCTTCTAACCCGTCATCTAAGGCTTATTGTATGAACCATTGCACTGGTGCAGAGGCATAATTTGACCCTTATAAGCAATATCCCTGAACGCCACAGATGAATGAAGAATAGAATATGCTTTATTACGAATCTTTTCAAGCCATGGTTGGTTGAATCCCTGAATGCAGAATCAGTGGGTATGGATATATGTACAGCCAATTGAACATATAATATAATTATACCACTTTGTTTAGTAGACTTGTGTGCAGATTTGTATTCTTCTGTTTCCTTGGGTACTTTCTGTACCTTTAGTACCCCTGGCAGCCCATAACACAGTGTTTCTCAACCTGGGGGTCAGGACCCCAGGGTGGGTTTTGAGGGGGTGTCAGAGGGGTCGCCAAAGACCATCAGAAAACACAGTATTTTCTATTGTTCTGTGTGCCAAGATTGGTTCAATTCTATTGTTGGTAGAGTTCAGAATGCTCTTTGATTGGAGGTGAACTATAAATCCCAGCAACAACAACTCCCAAATGTCAAGGCCTATTTTCCCCAAACCCCACCACTGTTCACATTTGGGCATATTGAGTATTTGTGCCAAGTTTGGTCCAGATCCATCATTGTTTGAGTCCACGATGCTCTCTGGATGCAGGTGAACTACAAATCCCATACTCAAGGCCAATGCCCACCAAACCCTTCTGTGTGCCAATTTTGGTTCAATTCCATAGTTGGTGGAGTTCAGAATGCTCTTTGATTGTAGGCAAACTATAAATCCCACCAACTGTAACTCCCAAATAACAAAATCAATCCCCCCGCCCCAGTATTCAAATTTGGGTGTAGTGTGTATTTATGCTAAATTGGGTCCAGTGAATGAAAATACATCCTGCATATCGGATATTCACATTACGATTCATAACAGTAGCAATGAAAATAATGTTATGGTTGGTTAGTAATCCTAGCAAACAAAAAGAGGAGGCTACCTCTCCTCTAGAGTAGAAACAGCTTTAAGGAAGCAAAACCCCAAACAGAAAGTAAATTACAGGCAAGTGAAGGGATTTTTAAGGTAGTCCAAAGAGGATAGCTCCACTGAACTCCAGGTCATTGCTCTTCCTTCCCTGGGCCTCCTTAAAATGCCTTGGAAGTTGAAGGAGCTTCCACCACACTCCACTGCCATTCAGCAGTGGAACTCTCTGCCCCAGAGGGAGTGTGGTGGAGGCTCCTTCTTTGGAAGCTTTTAAGCAGAGGCTGGATGGCCATCTGTCGGGGGTGATCTGAATGCAATATTCCTGCTTCTTGGCAGAATGGGGTTGGACTGGATGATGGCCCAGGAGGTCTTCCAACTCTAGGATTCTATGAATCTATGATTCTATGATTCTAGGTGCTGGGACAGAAGAAAGCACGAGCAATTGCCTCTCCTCTAGAGTAGGAACAGCTTTAAGAAGCATTAAACCCAGTCTCTTCTACAATCAGAAGGTAAACGTATTGTTGAAGGCTTTCATGGCTGGAATCACTGGGTTGTTGTAGGTTTTTTGGGCTATCTGGCCATGTTCCAGAAGCATTCTCTCCCGACGTTTCACCTGCATCTATGCCAGGCATCCTCAGAGGCGGTGAGGTGTGTTGGAAAATAGGAAAATGGGGTTTATATATCTGTGGAATAATGTCCAGGGTGGGAGCTAGGTGTGAATGTTGCCATTGGCCACCCAAGCGAATCCTGACAGTCTCATCCCACCTGGAACCCTTTTCTTCTCAATGGGGTGAAGAAGTAGCAGGAGAAGAGTAAAGAAGCCCAACGTAGCACTCTCGCTATGGGAATAGATCTTCCTTTAGGGAAGGAAGAACTGCAAAAAATTGCTCAGACTCTCTTTACCATGGCAATAGAGCAGATAATTAGGCAATTAGTACTGTTAAAAGTTGACAAAGCACCAGGGCTCAAATGAATAATGTCCTCCAATGTTGAAGGAGGAAGAGCAAAAGAATCCGGGAAGCCTGTGGCAAAGCCTTTTGATCACTCAGACGGAGTAAGGGAAGTTCGGAGAAACGAAATTAGGGCAAGGAACTTGGCTTTCTGTCTTCAGTGCATGAAGCTGATCTGACTGTGCCTTCAAGAGTGTGGCTGAAGTGGTAGGAAATTGATACTGGGCCTATAGCAATTCACTTTTGAACAGGACGGTGCTCTTTGTGCCCAGTGGGAAGCCGGGGTGCCTCAGCTGAGAGGCTCTAAGGATTTTCCTATACAAAAGTCTTTAGAAGCTTAAAAAGTTTAACAAAGTTCTTTATTATTGCTTAGGTCTTCAACAAACAATTTATTTCTCATGTCAGGACAGCCAGTTGATTATTTATTTATTTATTTATTTACTTCTTTTGTATACCGCAAATATCAGCCTAAAAAGGCGACTCGAAGCGGTTTACAATAAAATGTGCAACACTGAACAATCTATATAACAAACATACACAAACAATACACATAAAAATCATCACGCCTCATTAGAATCAGATCTCGATCTCACAGTCGTATTACCATTCCTTGTTCAATGTGCCGTCATTCCTGAGTCAGTTGTTATTGCATATTTATCCGAACGCCTGTTCGAAGAGCCACGTCTTAACCCTCCTCCTAAACGCCAATAGCGAAGGGGCCTGCCTGATGTCCGCTGGTAGGGCATTCCATAGCCGGGGGGCCACCACTGAGAAGGCCCTGTCCCTCGTTCCCGCCAGCCGCACCTGTGACGCTGGCGGGACCGAGAGCAGGGCCTCCCCAGACGATCTTAACAACCTCTGTTGTTACATTTCTAACAGAACAAAGCAAACAAACAGACAAAATACAAAATGTGTGAGTTTGGTAGTTGATTAAATGTCCTTTGACCAGTATCTGGCCACTTGGAGTGCTTCTGGTGTTGCTGCAAGAAGGTCCTCCATTGTGCATGTGGCAGGGCTCAGGTTGCATTGCAGCAGGTGGTCTGTGGTTTGCTCCTCTCCGCACTCACATGTCGAGGATTCCACTTTGTCGCCCCATTTCTGAAGGTTGGCTCTGCATCTCGTGGTGCCAGAGCGCAGTCTGTTCAGCGCCTTCCAAGTCGCCCAGTCCTCTGTGTGCCCAGGGGGGAGTCTCTCATTTGGTATCAGCCATTGGTTGAGGTTCTGGGTTTGAGCCTGCCACTTTTGGACTCTCGCTTGCTGAGGTGTTCCAGCGAGTGTCTCTGTAGATCTTAGAAAACTATGTCTGGATTTAAGTCATTGATGTGCTGGCTGATACCCAAACAGGGGATGAGCTGGAGATGTCTCTGCCTTGGTCCTTTCACTATTGGCTGCTACTTCCCAGCGGATGTCAGGTGGTGCGATACCGGCTAGGCAGTGTAATTTCTACAGTGGTGTAGGGTGCAGACATCCCGTGATAACGCTGCATGTCTCATTAAGGGCCACATCCACAGTTTTAGTGGTGAGATGTGTTCCACACTGGGCATGCATACTCAGCAGCAGAGTAGCACAGCGCAAGGGCAGATGTCTTCACTGTGTCTGGTTGTGATCCCCAGGTTGTGCCAGTCAGCTTTCATATGATATTGTTTCTAGCACCCACTTTTTGCTTGATGTTCAGGCAGTGCTTCTTGTAGGTCAGAGCATGGTCCAGAGTGACTCCTCCCAGGTATTTGGGTGCGCTGCAATGCTCCAGTGGGATTCCTTCCCAGGTAATCCTCAGAGCTCGGGATGCTTGTCTGTTCTTGAGATGAAAGGCACATGTCTGTGTTTTGGATGGGTTGGGGATCAGTTGGTTTTCCCTGAAATAGGCAGTAAGAGCACCTAGAGCTTCAGAAACTTCTATTCTACCATCTCAAAGCTCCCTGCTTGAGCAGTAATGGCACAATCATCAGAATAGATGTTTTCTGATGGTCTTTGGAGACCCTTCTGACGCCCACTTGCAACCCACCTTGAGGTCCCAACTCCACATCCACTGTATTAGCGTGGTGAGATGTGTTCCACACTAGGCATGTGTACTCAGCAGCGGAGTAGCATAGCACAAGGGCAGATGTCTTCACTGTGTCTGGTTGTGATCCCCAGGTTGTGCCAGTCAGCTTTCATATGATATTGTTTCTGGCACTCACTTTTTGCTTGATGTTCAGGCAGGGCTTCTTGTAGGTATTGCCTGAACATCAAACAATTAAATACTTCTTAAATCTTCAGCAAGTCAAACAAAGGCTACAATGGGCAAGCAACTGGCTTCATGAACTGTTTCTTTTCTTTAAGAGGAAAACCCTTTTTAACCCCTCCTTGGGCGACCTACTTTCTAAACTTTGCTGGTGTGGGCTCTACTCCCGGCTCCAAACTGCTTCTTGGATCTCGAGTAGACCTACCAGTCAAGGCTTTGTAGATTCTCCAACTGGAGTCCTTTGGATTTTTCCCACGAATGATGTGGAGCTGTTTCTTTAACCCCAACAAGGGTTGTGCTGTCAAACTGTTTTCCTTAGAAGATTGAAGGCTGTTACCCTCAGATGTTGTGAGAAACGAAGCTTCTCTGCAGGTGAGGAAAGCTCACGTCCTGTAACTAAGCTTTCAACTATAAGACTGACCTAAAATGGCTCCCTCTCCTCCCAGAGCCCCGGGGAAAGGGGCGGAACAAAACTTAACAATGATTGATGGGTCATTGGCCCTATAATTGCAAACCAAGGGAAGCCACCTTTCTGCAAAATGCATGGAACCTTGGAATGCATGCAAACACTCAATAGAAAGAAATGAAGTTGGAGCTCCTGGTACAGCCATACCAGCACAACGTTTGATGTAAAGAAGACTGACTTGGCCATTACGATAGGCCAGGAATGGGAAAACTTTGGTTCTCCAGGTGTTTTGGACTTCAACTCCCACAATTCCTAACAGCCTGGAGTCCAAAACACACGGAGGACCAAACTTGAGGGCCTGGCAGGAGAGTCAAAACCTATTATATTGAATATGTGTTTTTGATGTTTGGAGAAAATATTTATCTGGTGAGAAGAGGAAGAGGAGTTCCAGCTATGCTCACGAGAACACTTGGTTGCCAGCAAAATGGCTCCATGTGTCATTTCTTGTTGTAGTTTTGTATACTTCACACTTCTTTCCCTCAAAACCAACCTTAAAAACTTCCATAGACACTGAGAACTGGGAAGCCCTGGCCTGTGAGCGCTCCAGCTGGAGGTCAGCTGTGACCAGCAGTGCTGCAGAATTCGAGGAGGCACGAGTGGAGGGCGAAAGAGAGAAACGTGCCAAGAGGAAGGCTGCAGAGATTTGAGATGGGCTTCATAAAGGCCTCTCTCCTATGTTCTAGCCAGCCTTGAGCAGTCAGGATTACTATTCAGGTTTCTCCCACCCCAGTTGTCTTTAAAACAGGATTTGAAGCTCATACTTAGTGTCTTTGAAAGACTGAAATAGCACAACACATGCTCACGAGGATGTCTTTCCCAACTTTTCTTGAAGGTCATCTCCAAGAGTTGGGAATTATTTTTTTTCTTGACAGTCCAGAAGTAGATGTTTCCCCATACAATTCTTCAATCTTCTCATAATTAATAAATTCAATCAATCAAGATAATTGATTCTTTATCATTAATATGTATATACATATACATAATGAATTAGCCATTTTAAAATCCAAAACTCTCACTTTTGTCCAGTAGTGGAAATCCATGTCTTGGCAGATGGTTACAACAACATTTGTTATAGAACTCCAATATGGTGATGACAACATTGTCTGTGCGCATTCAGAAGAAGACCTACAAGCCACTCTAAACACCTTCGCAGAAGCATACGAGAAGCTCAGCCTGTCATTGAAGATTGAGAAAACCATTAGAAACATTAGAATATTTGGACCATTTCTGCTCCCTTGGCAGCCACCTCTCCACAAAAGTCAACATTGACACCGAAATACAACACTGCCTGAGCTCTGCGAGTGCAGCTTTTTCCCTGAATGAAGCAGGGAGTCCTAAAATCCTAGAGTTGGAAGAGACCTTGTGGGCCATCCAGTCCAACCCCATTTGGCCAAGAAGCAGGAAAATCACATTGAAAGCACTCCCAGCAGATGGCCATTCAGCCTCTGTTTCAAAGCCTCCAAAGAAGGAGCCTCCATCACACTCGAGGGAAGTGAGTTCCACTGCTGAACAGCTCTCACATAGAATCATAGAATCAAAGAGTTGGAAGAGACCTCCTGGGCCATGATCCAGTCCAACCCCATTCTGCCAAGAAGCAGGAATATTGCATTCAAAGCACCCCTGACAGATGGCCAGCCAGCCTCTGTTTAAAAGCTTCCAAAGAAGGAGCCTCCACCACACTCCGGGGCAGAGAGTTCCACTGCTGAACGTCTCTCACAGTCAGGAAGTTCTTCCTCATGTTGGAGGAAGATGGAATGGAAGATGGAATCTCCTCTCTTGTAGTTTGAAGCCATTGTTCCCTTGCGTCCTAGTCTCCAAGGAAGCAGAAAACAAGCTTGCTCCCTCCTCCTCCCTGTGGCTTCCTCTCACATATTTATCCATGGCCCTCATCATGTCTCCTCTCAGCCTTCTCTTCTTCAGGCTAAACATGCCCAGCTCCTTAAGCCGCTCCTCATAGGGCTTGTTCTCCAGACCCTTGATCACAGTCCAACCCCATTCTGCCAAGAAGCAAGAAGATCACATTCAAAGCCAGTAAAAAGAAATCTTGGTTGGAATTATCAGTATCTGGGAAGGCAATGGATCAAAGTCTAGGCTTGTTAGCCTTTCAGAAATTGCAAAAGTGCCAGATTCATCCCAGAACTCAACTAGCTTGGAATTCTGAATTTCTCCCCGTTTTCAGCAGAGTGAACTGCATATCAAACTCGGAGCCAATTCTCAGTTCAGACTTTTTTGTCATAATGTTTTGGCTGATTTGGGAGCTCGTCTCCCTCCCAGTGAAAACAACAGCTGTCGAGATTGGTGAGATGTATTCATGACACATTTTGAAATGCCTTGATCAGGGGAAATCTGCAGTCCACTTTAGTCGTCAGCAGCCAAGCCTTTGAAGCAGGATTCGCTTTGGATAACACGAGAGGGTTCTCTCCAGAGCGGCTGCCAATCCATCCGTGCCTTCCTTGGGTTGGTTTCCTACACCCGCCTTGAGCGGGAGAGTGGGGTGGCCTTCCTTCACAAAGAAGAGGGGGACTGGCTCTAAAGCACACAATCTTCTAGGAGCACAAAGAGGAATTCTGCCCAAGACATCCATTTTTCATGCAGAAGAATATTCCACAACACTTTGGGATGATCAGGTATGGGATAGTGGCGAAGAGTGTTTGATATCTCCTTCAGTCGGGAGAAAACTGTTCCATTTTTTTGATATTATGTGCAATGATTGAATAACAGACAACTTTTTGCACAGGTGAAAATAAACACCCAAATC
Organism: Anolis sagrei ordinatus; assembly: GCF_025583915.1. Taxonomy (NCBI): domain Eukaryota; kingdom Metazoa; phylum Chordata; class Lepidosauria; order Squamata; family Anolidae; genus Anolis; species Anolis sagrei. The sequence continues at coordinate 109,267,049 of NW_026847771.1, read as the reverse complement.
AGCAAAGCCCTACAAAAGTTCATGTAGAAAAAATGTAAAGTTTCCAAAAAAAAAAACACCCAGGGATGGATCAGGGTCACCAATGTCACCAATGCAATGGACCATTGTCACCAATGTTACCAGTGTCACCAAATGTCACCAATGCAAAGGACCAATGTCACCAATGTGATGGACCAATGTCATCAGTATAACCAATCTCACCAAATGCCACCAGTGTGATGGACCAATGTCACCAATGTCACCAAGTGTTACCAATGTCACCAATGTGATGGACCAATGTCATCAGTATAACCAATCTCACCAAATGCCACCAGTGTGATGGACCAATGTCACCAATGTCACCAAATGTTACCAATGTCACCAATGCGATGGACCAATGTCACCAATATAACCAAACTCATCAAATGTCACCAATGCGATGCACCAATGTCAACAAATGTCATTAATGCAATCTACCCATTTCCCAGGTTGTACTCCATTTCATGGGGAAGTAACACACATAGTTCATGATTCCAAATGTAAACAAATTTGATAGATGGAAATGCATGGATAGATATGCATGTGTGTTAGAAAAGTGAAAATCTAAAAGGTGTATATTTTAGAAAAATATTACCCCAAATACTCCAGAACTTCAGTAGAGTTGGGCAAAAAAACCCCTCCAACATTTGCAATTCTGTATGTAAATAGGGGAGAAAGAGAACGCAGGTGGGAAATTGCGACGCACAAAAGGAATGAGATTGACAGATTTCCACATCCCTTTGTGACGATACACTTCCTGAAAGAATAAAACAGAAAGAAAAACTTGCAAATTGGAATTTGTCCCATGGGTTTCCCTCACAACAAAGGGAAATAATGTAATTTTTGACAAGGAGCAAATTTGTTTCTGAAGACTTTATCCAACATGCCGGAATTAAACATCCAGGCGGAGCAGAAAGGAAAAACAACACCACAACCTCTGAATTAAGGCGTTTTTACAAAGCACTCGTTTCCAGATCTGCTGGAAATGAACTAAGAGCGAAACACATCAGATATAGGTAAAGAAAGTCTTAGATGAAAAGCAGTTTGGAGACATTTCCTTGAGTTTGTAGGATAGAGCAGGCATGGGCAAACTTGGGCCCTCCCTCCAGTTGTGTTTGGACTACAACTCCCACAATTCCTAACAGCCTACCAGTGCTTAGGAATTGTGGGAGTTGCAGTCCAAAACATGCCTGGGGTAGAGTCTTGTCCAACATTAATGTAGAACATTAAGATCGTCTGGGGAGGCCCTGCTCTCGGTCCCGCCTGCGTCACAGGTGTGCTTGGCGGGGACGAGAGACAGGGCCTTCTCAGTGGTGGCCCCTCGGCTGTGGAATGCCTTACCAGTAGACATCAGACAGGCACCATCATTGCTGGCGTTTCGGAGAAAGGTCAAGACCTGGCTTTATGAACAAGCGTTTGGTTAACAGTGCAACCGAACATAGGGAAACGGTAAATGGAACATAGGAATGACATAAGGATTACGAGATCGGATCTGATTTCATTGAGGCGCTATGTTTGTTTCATGTTGTTTGTTAATTGTTGTGGATCGGTGTTGTTGATCCTGTTGTTATATTTGTTGTATTTTTAATTGCACTGACATTGTTATGATAATTTGTACCTGTAAACCGCATTGAGTCGCCTTTTGGGGCTGAAAAATGCGGTATAGAAATAAAGCAAATAAATAAATAAATAAATAATAAGAGTTAGGGGGCTGCTGAATTTAGCCCTCTCTCTCCCTCTTTGGCCCCCCATGGCAGGAGATGGAGGTTCCTTCCATCCATCCATCCATCCATCCATCCATCCATCTATCCATTCTTCCTCCCTCCCTTCCATCCATCTATCTATCCATGCTTCCTTTCTCCGTTCCATCCATCCATCCATCCACCCATCCATCTATCCTTTTCCCCCTCCTTTTTTCCTTCCATCTTTCTATCCATTCTTCCTCCCTCCCTCCCATCCATCTATCCATCCATCCATCCATCCATTTGTCTATCTATCCTTCCTCCTCTAGAACATGGCCATATAGCCCGAAAAAACCTACAACAATCCAAAGTGTGAATCGTCGATGTTGCAATCCCAGGTGACAGCAGGATTGCCATCAAACCAATTAGAACCAATGCCTTCAAAGCCAGAACTGAAAAGTTGACAACAGATCCCAAATGTGGACTCTGCAAGGAAGCAGATGAAACAATAGATCCCATCCTCATCTGCTGCAAGAAGATCGCGCAGACAGACTCCAAGCAGAGGCATAACACTGTTGCTCAGGTGATCCATGGGAACTTGTGTCACAAACACCATCTGCCTGCGGCAAAGAACAAGTGATGTCACAAGCCGGAAAGAGTTACAGAGAATGAACACGTCAAGCTACTCTGGGACTTCCGGATTCAGACAGACAGAGTTTTGGAGCATGATACTCCTGACCTCACAATCGTATTAAAAAACAAAGTATGGATTGTCGATGTTGCAATCCCAGGTGAGAGCAGGATTGAAGAGAAACAACTGGAAAAGCTTACATGATATGAGGATTTAAAGATCGAACTGCAAAGACTCTGGCACAAGCCAGTCAAGGTGGTCCCACACTGGGTGCAGTGCCTCAAGACCTTGGCCTGCACTTAAACACAATTGGCACTGACAAAATTACCACCTGCCAGTTGCAGAAGGCCACCTTACTGGGATCTGCACGCATTATTCACCGATACATCACACAGTCCTAGACACTTGGGAAGGGTCCGACGTGTGATCCAATTCAACAGCCAGCAGAGTGATCCTGGGCCCGGTTCTGTTCAACATCTTTATTAATGACTTAGATGAAGGGCTAGAAGGCAGGATCATCAAGTTTGCAGACGACACCAAATTGGGAGGGAGAGCCAAGACTCCAGAGGACAGGAGCAGGATTCAAAACGATCTTGACAGATTAGAGAGATGATGGGCCAAAACTAACAAAATGAAGTTCAACAGGACAAATGCAAGATACTCCACTTTGGCAGGAAAAACGAAATGCAAAGATACAGAATGGGGGACGATGCCTGGCTCGAGAGCAGTACGTGTGAAAAAGATCTTGGAGTCCTCGTGGACAACAAGTTAAACATGAGCCAGGAATGTGATGTGGTGGCAAAAGAAGCCAATGGGATTTTGGCCTGCATCAAGAGGAGCCTAGTGTCTAGATCCAGGGAAGTCCTGCTCCCCATGCTCTATTCCGCTTTGGTTAGACCACACCTGGAATATTGTGTCCAATTCTGGGCACCACAATTCAAGAGAGATATTGACAAGCTGGAATGTGTCCAGAGGAGGGCGACTAAAATGATCAAGGGTCTGGAGAACAAGCCCTATGAGGAGTGGCTTAAGGAGCTGGGCATGTTTAGCCTGAAGAAGAGAAGGCTGAGAGGAGACATGATAGCCATGTATAAATATGTGAGAGGAAGTCACAGGGAGGAGGGAGCAAGCTTGTTTTCTGCTTCCCTGGAGACTAGGACGGAACAATGGCTTCAAACTACAAGAGAGGAGATTCCATCTAAACATGAGGAAGAACTTCTTGACTGTGAGAGCCGTTCAGCAATGGAACTCTCTGCCCCGGAGTGTGGTGGAGGCTCCTTCTTTGGAAGCTTTTAAACAGAGGCTGGATGGCCATCTGTCAGGGGTGATTTGAATGCAATATTCCTGCTTCTTGGCAGAATGGGGTTGGGCTGGATGATGGCCCAGGAGGTCTCTTCCAACTCTAGGATTCTATGATTCTGTAACTTCCTGACTGTGAGAGCCGTTCAGCAGTGGAACTCTCTGCCCCGGAGTGTGGTGGAGGCTCCTTCTTTGGAAGCTTTTAAACAGAGGCTGGATGGCCATCTGTCAGGGGTGATTTGAATGCAATATTCCTGCTTCTTGGCAGAATGGGGTTGGACTGGATGGTCCATGAGGTCTCTTCCAACTCTTTGATTCTATGAACATGAGGAAGAACTTCCTGACTGTGAGAGCCGTTCAGCAGTGGAACTCTCTGCCCTGGAGTGTAGTGGATAGAATCATAGAATCACAGAATCAAAGAGTTGGAAGAGACCTCATGGGCCATCCAGTCCAACCCCATTCTGCCAAGAAGCAGGAATATTGCATTCAAATCACCCCTGACAGATGGCCATCCAGCCCCTGTTTAAAAGCTTCCAAAGAAGGAGCCTCCACCACACTCCCCGGGGCAGAGAGTTCCACTGCTGAACAGCTCTCACAGTCAGGAAGTTCTTCCTAATCTCTTTCCCAAGACCTTTTTGAAACCTCGAGCTCAAAGGAGCCTGTGTCAAGAGTGATGTGTTCATGCCCCGGTGGTTCCCCCCACAAGGACTTTCTTCCCCCCACTGAGTGGGGAAATGCTGGGCTATGAAACCTCCGTAACATCACTTATCTCCTGAGCAGCCCACCTGATGACTGACAACTTTAATTTCAGCGTGAAATTGGCTGGCTAGCGACTGAAACATCCATCCCTTTTTGACAAGGATGGCATGGGCTACTGGGGGAGATATTTACCACCACGGATGTCCAAAGTCAGCAACCTGACGGGCAAACTGTCCAAGGAAGGAGAAGAAGGAGGAGGAGAAGGGAGGCGGCTGCTCTTCTGCGATCCCTCTCGTGTCTATTTCACCGAAAATTCAGGAGACGGGAGAACTCCCCGTAACAAAGGATGCTTTTCATTGGCATGTGCATACATAAAATATATGGCCCTCAAGATGCTGGATGGAAACCTATTTGACGCTGACAGAGCATGAAGTTCCACCAGCAAGCTTGCAGAAGAGGTCCAGGAGACCAGCAGGGTGTGGAATGGAGGGGTGCAAAAGGACAAAAATCTGCCTTGTCTTGAAATAGAAATTGAGTATGCACCCCTCTCTCATTTTGTGAGTGTCTCTAAACCATCTCGAAGGGTCTGTTTTGTTTTGGATTCTAAACACCAAAGGTTTGTTATTCTTTTGCTTTGTGAATCCACGCATTCACGCCAATGAGAACATTCCCAGGGCTCGTTTATATTTTTGGAATATTTTGGTATTTCAGAATTCCAGATAAGGTACACTTAACCTCTATTTAGTTTTTATCCAAAGACTACCTAAATCTAACCAAAATGAGAACAGGTCCAAGATCATAGAATCCTAGAATCTTAGAGTTGGAAGAGACCTGGTGGGCCATCCAGTCCAACCCCATTCTGCCAAGAAGAAGGAAAATTGCAGTCAAAACACCCCTGACAGATGGCCATCCAGCCTCTGTTTCAAAGCTTCCAAAGAAGGAGCCTCCACCACACTCCGGGGCAGAGAGTTCCACTGCTGAACGGCTCTCACAGTCAGGAAGTTCTTCCTCGTGTTCAGATGGAATCTCCTCTCTTGTAGTTTGAAGCCATTGTTCCATTGCGTCCTAGTCTCCAAGGAAGCAGAAAGGAAGCTTGCTCCCTCCTCCCTAGGACTTCCCCTCATATATTTATACATGGCTCTCATCATATCTCAGCCTTCTCTTCTTCAGGCTAAACATGCCCAGCATCCTTGTCTTCTCCAAGCTTTCCTGTCTCCTCATGATGTGACCAAAGGACTTCATCTTGGCCTCTCATCTCCTTCCCTCCAATGAGCAGTCGGGCTTTCATTCCTGGAGGGTGGAATGGTTGGATCTACTTGTGGTCCAAGGCACTCTCAGGATTTTTCTCCAACACAACATTTCTCTCTTCCTTCGCTCAGCCTTCCTTCTGGTCCAGCTCTCACATCCATAGGTTATTACAGGGAATACCATTGCTTTGAATACGCAGATATTCATTGCCAGTGTGATGTCTCTCCTCTTCACTATTTTATTGAGATTGGTCCTTGTTCTCCTCCCAAGGAGGAAACACCTTCTGATTTCCTGGCTGCACTCTGCATCTACAGTCATCTTTGCACCTATAGAATCCTAGAATCCTAGAGTTGGAAGAGACCTCCTGGGCCATCCAGTCCAACCCCATTCTGCCAAGAAGCAGGAATATTGCATTCAAAGCACCCCTGACAGATGGCCATCCAGCCTCTGTTTAAAAGCTTCCAAAGAAGGAGCCTCCACCACACTCCAGGGCAGAGAGTTCCACTGCTGAACGGCTCTCACAGTCAGGAAGTTCTTCCTCGTGTTCAGATGGAATCTTCTTTCTTGTAGTTTGAACCTAGAAATTCAAAGCCTGTCATGGCCTCCATGTTTTCTCCCTCTATTTCCCAGTTATCAATCAGTCTAGATGCTATCATATTGGATATTTTTTTTGTCTGACTGCAACCTAGCTTTTGCCCTTCTTTCACCTTGATTAGAAGGCTCCTCAGCTCCTTCTCGTTTTTGGCCATCAAAGTGGTGTCATCTGCATATCTAAGGTTGTTAATGTTTCTTCCAGAAATTTTCACCCCAGCCTAGTATTCGTCAAGCCCCGCACATCCTCGCATGATGTGTTCTGCATACAAGTTGAACAGGTTGGGTGAGAGGATACAACCCTGCCATTCTCATTTCCCAATCTTGAACCTTTTAAAATCATATTTGTTACCTTGCTATGTTCTCACATGTTCAAGAATATTCTTCCGGTGCATCTCTGGCATCCCTGAGAGTGAAAGATGGAAGAAAAAAAATATTTTAATACATACCATGACAATAACAACAACTATGAACCTGCCCAGACTATTATCTTTTCATAGAACCCATCTTTGCAACCTAAAAGCAAACAAAGCATATTTTTGCTTTGCTGGAAACCAAGAAACAACAATCAAATATTTATGGGCCTATATGCCACATGCTCTAATTTTTTTTCAAAAAAATTCCAACTCTAAATAATTTAGCAGCTTGATGGGGAATCAGAAGAATCCTCGAGGATGTTGCATGCGTTTACTAAATTAAAGTTGCCAGAAAGTGCTGTTAATCTTCTCATTACTTCTTTATTAACTTAACACTCTGCAAGGGAGGCCAACCATGAAAGCAGACCCTCCAACATCACACAGATGAGAGGACACATGCAGATAAGCAGCATCAGAGTGGAGTCAAGATGGGAAAAGTTGCTTTTGGAGAACATATACATCAGGAAAGCCTGCACCAGTTTGCTTTTGCCTGAGTCTACAAGTATGGGGAGACCAAATCACCTTGGGTTGTTGTAGGTTTTTTTGGGCTGTATGGCCATGGTCTAGAGGCATTCTCTCCTGAGGTTTCTGGGCCTGCATGGCACATGCACTTTCCAAGGCAAGGAGGCAAGTTTACTCCAGAGGAGACACACAGCTGCAGGTAGGCACACATATTTTTCAAGTCAAGGAGGCAAGTTCTCTAACTCCAGTGGAGGCGCTTGGTTGCAGATAGGCATGACACTTCCTGGGCCTGAATGCCACATGCACTTTCCAAGGCAAGGAGGCAAATTCTTTTACTCCAGAGGAGGTACATGGCTGCAGACAGGCATGACACTTCCTGAGCCTGCATGCCACATGCACTTTCCAAGGCAAGGAGGCAAGTTTACTCCAGAGGAGGTACTCAGCTGCAGGTAGGCACACACACTTTCCAAGGCAAGGAGGCAAGTTCTCTTACTCCAGAGGAGGCATTTGGATGCAGGCAGGCACACACACTTTCTGGGCCTGCATGTCACACATGCACTTCCCAAGGCAAGGAGGCAAGTTTACTCCAGAGGAGACACTCAGCTCCAGGTAGGCACACAGACTTTCCAAGGCAAGGAGCCAAGTTCTCTTACTCCAGAGGAGGCATTTGGATGCAGGCAGGCACACACACTTTCTGGGCCTGCATGTCACACATGCACTTCCCAAGGCAAGGAGGCAAGTTTACTCCAGAGGAGACACTCAGCTCCAGGTAGGCACACAGACTTTCCAAGGCAAGGAGCCAAGTTCTCTTACTCCAGAGGAGGCGCTTGGATGCAGACAGGCATGACACTTCCTGGGCCTGCATGCCACACACACTTTCCAAGGCAAGGAGGCAAGTTCTTTTACTCCAGAGGAGGCACTTGGCGGCAGACAGGCATGACACTTCCTGAGCCTGCATGCCACATTCACTTTCCAAGGCAAGGAGGCAAATTACTCCAGAGGAGGTACTCAGTTGCAGGTAGGCATACATACTTTCTGGCCCTGCATGCCACACATCTTCCAAGGCAAGTAGGCAAGTTCTCTTACTCCAGAGGAGGCGCTTGGATGCAGACAGGCATGACACTTCCTGGGCCTGCATGCCACATGCACTTACCAAGGCAAGGAGGCAAGTTTACTTCAGAGGAGACACTCAGCTGCAGGTAGGTACACACACTTTCCAAGGCAAGGAGGCAAGTTCTCTTACTCCAGAGGAGGTGCTTGACTGCAGACAGGCATGACACTTCCTGGGCCTGAATGCCACATGCACTTTCCAAGGCAAGAAGGCAAGTTCTCTTACTCCAGAGGAGGTGCTTGGATGCAGGTAGGCACACACACTTTCTGGCCCTGCATGTCACATGCACTTTCCAAGCCAAGGAGGCAAATTTACTCCAGAGGAGACACTCAGCTGCAGGTAGGCACACACACTTTCCAAGGCAAGGAGCCAAGTTCTCTTACTCCAGAGGAGGCGCTTGGATGCAGACAGGCATGACACTTCCTGGGCCTGCATGCCACACACACTTTCCAAGGCAAGGAGGCAAGTTCTTTTACTCCAGAGGAGGCACTTGGCGGCAGACAGGCATGACACTTCCTGAGCCTGCATGCCACATTCACTTTCCAAGGCAAGGAGGCAAATTACTCCAGAGGAGGTACTCAGTTGCAGGTAGGCATACATACTTTCTGGGCCTGCATGCCACACATCTTCCAAGGCAAGTAGGCAAGTTCTCTTACTCCAGAGGAGGCGCTTGGATGCAGACAGGCACACACACTTCCTGGGCCTGAATGTCACATGCACTTTCCAAGGCAAGGAGGCACGTTTACTCCAGAGGAGGCGCTTGGATGCAGGCACACACACACATTTCTGGGCCTGCCTGCCACACACATCTTCCAAGGCTAGAAGGCAAGTTTTCTTACTCCAGAGGAGGCACTTGGCTGCAGACAGACATGCACACTTCCTGAGCCTGCATGCCCCATGCACTTTCCAAGGCAAAGAAGTAAGTTTACTTCAGAGGAGGTACTCAGCTGCAGGTAGGCATACATACTTTCTGAGCCTGCATGCCATACACATCTTCCAAGGCAAGGAAGCAAGTTCTCATACTCTGGAGGAGGTGTTTGGGTGCAAGCAGGCGTGTTTACTTTCTGGGCCTGCATGCCACACATACACTCTTTCCAAAGCAACAAGGTTGCTCACGTAAAGCAGGCGAGGAGCCGGTATCCCTTGCTTTTGTGCCGAGCTGATTTTTGAACCTGGAGGAAGCTTCCCATTACGTGCTCCCAAATGTAGCGAAAGTAATGAAAGAACGGCTGTAACGAAGGAAAACGGATCTGTGCTCAACTCTGATATCCAGGCATTTAGGGCCTCTATGTGACATGTAAGGCATATCTTGAATGCAACACAACTGAAAAGCTTGCAAATTAAAAACAGCGTGGAAATGGCTGAGGGAGGATCTGCGGGGATTAAAGGAAAGGGAATTACTTTGTTGTCCTGAAAGCAACTGACCTTTGGTTAACCTAAAGAAACCTTCCAAAGCAATCTTGTTGATGATCAGGAGGGAGGGGAAGGGGAGCTGCATGGATTAGGATGCATCCAATTGCTTTCTCTGGCCTTCCTCGTCCCACATGCTCTGCTAAGCTCAAAACTGGAGCAAATGGAAAGAAAGAAAGAAAGAAAGAAAGAAAGAAAGAAAGAAAGAAAGGGAAAGAGAGTCTGGTATCCAGGGTTAGCACTCTTGAGCAACTGGTGAACATCAGGGGAATACTTCCGATGCCTACAGCTAGAGATGGGATTTCATTACATTTGAAAGCAAGGGAGAACATTGGGTCTGGTCTGAGAGCGGAAGAGGTTTCTTCCAGGCCTGCCTTTGGATATATTAACTTCTTTCAAGGGCAACATCCAAAACAAACTGTTCTTGCTCTGGTCTGCAGGGCAATTTGGGCAATATAAAGATCCGTGTGATAAGAATCCCTCCTTGGAGGATTGCAGGGAGGACTTCAAAAGCTCATAAATCTGCAGCAATATCCTTTGACTCTCCGCTCTCCCTTTCAAGAATGTCAAACTAATTATGGAAAAGCCAAATCTTCCAGCAGTATCCTGGTACTGTTTCATTAGAATATGCAAAAAGAGTCAGTGTGGTATAGTGGTTTTGATATCAAGCAATTGAGAGCAGTTCGCGGATAGAGAAATCCAGACCATGGATAGTGAAACTCAGTATGCGGATACGGAGACCCACTAGCCAGAATGTCAAACTAATTATGGAAAAGCCAAATCTTCCTGCAGTATTCCGGTACTGTTGCATTAGAACATGCAAACAGAGCCAGTGTGGTATAGTGGTTTTGATATCAAGCAATTTAGAGCACTCCGCGGATAGTGACATCCAGACCGCGGATAGGGAAATCCAGTATGCGGATACCGAGACCCACATGCCAGAATGTCAAACTAATTATGTAAACGCCAAAAAGGATGACAGCAATATTCCAGTACCATTGCATTAGCATATGCAAAGAGAGCCAGTGTGGTATATCGGTTTTGATATCAAGCAATTTAGAGCAGTTCGCGGATAGTGAAACCCAGTATGCGTGTACCGAGACCCACATGCCAGGATGTCAAATTAATTATGTAAAAGCCAAATCTTCTGGCAGTATTCCAGTACCGTTGCATTAGAATATGCAAAGAGAGACAGTGTGGTATAGTGCTTTTGATATCAAGCAATTTAGAGCAGTTCACGGATAGAGAAATCCAGACCATGGATAGTGAAACCCAGTACGTGGATACGGAGACCTACTAGCCAGAATGTCAAACTAATTATGGAAAAGCCAAATTTTCTGATAGCATTCCAGTAGCATTGCATTAGAATATGCAAAGAGAACCAGTGTGGTATAGTGGTTTTGATATTAAGCAATTTAGAGCAGTTCATCATACAACAATACAATTGTTGTAGTATGATGTTTTAAGTTCTATTAGTAACATTGAATCCTTGCTGTAAGCTGGTCTGAGTCCCTCTACGGAGGTGAGAAAATCGGGATATAAAAGTTTTAAATAAATAAATAAATTCGCGGATAGCGAAACCCAGTACGCGGATACCGAGACCCACTAGCCAGAATGTCAAACTAATTATGGAAAACCCAAATCTTCCAGCAGTAGTCCGGTACCGTTGCATTAGAATATGCAAAGAGAGCCAGTATGGTATAGTGGTTTTGATATCAAGCAATTTAGAGCAGTGCGCAGATAGTGACATGCAGACCATGGATAGTGAAACTCAGTACACGGATACAGAGACCCACTAGCCAGAATGTCAAACTAATTATGGAAAAGCCAAATCTTCCGGCAGTATTCTGGAACCGTTGCATTAGAATATTCATAGAGAGCCAGTGTGGTATAGTGGTTTTGATATCAAGCAATTTAGAGAGGTTTGCGGATAGTGACATCCAGACCGCGGATAGTGAAATCCTGTACGCGGATACCGAGACCTACTAGCCAGAATTTTGGAAAAGCCAAAAAGGATGACAGCCAGCACTAGGCCGCTCAAAGAAGCTGTCATAGCTGTACAAATGAAACATGCATTGTATACAGTAAAATCTTTTATTTTTCCTGCACCTGCCCTGGAGAGGCCGACTTCGCGCCGATTGGTGGAGCTGGTGCTGACGTCATGGCCAGCTGAAAGGATTCTTCCTGTGGGGTGGGACTGCAACTCCCAGCAGCCAATCAGAAGGCTTTCCCTGCTTCCAATGCAGATTGGTGGCTCTCCAATGGCCGGCTGGGGTGGGATGGTCATGGGGAATAAAGAAAAATATGAACTTGTGGATGGTCTTCCATGTCCATACCAAGAGAGAGAACCTGTCTGATTTCCTTAGGGATAGCATTCCAGAACCAGAACGACACCACCAAGAAGGCCCTTTTTAGCATTCCCACCAGTTGTGCTTGTGATGGGCTCAAAGACAACCTTAAAAACTCTGGCATAGACACTGAGAACTGGGAAGCCCTGGCCCTTGAGCACTCTAGCTGGAGGTCACCTGTGACCAGGAGTGCTGTGGGAATTGAAGAGGCACGAATGGAGGGCAAAAGAGAGAAACATGCCAAAAGGAAGGCATGTCAAGCCAACCCCATTCGAGACCACCTTCCACCTGGAAAGCAATGTCCTCACTGCGGGAGAAGATGCAGATCAAGAATAGGGCTTTAGCTGAAGTCTTTAGTGAAAGAAAAGTTGAATGGGTGATAGATTAGGACGAGGTGCGGCTTTCCGAAGGCCTCCTCCATCCTATTGAGATATGATCATAGTTGCCAAATGACCGCTTCGTCTGGAGGACCAACTCCGAGCCCAGAGGTCACGGTCCTTTGTTATTGTCCATGCAAATAGTGTCTTTTGATAAGGGTCTTTTTTCCTTCTTTGCAGGGTCACGCAGGGGTTGCTGCCTTGTATTTTTATACATTTTTCAATAAAAGGGGAAATTGGGCAAAAGGGTCAGGAAAAGGTGAGATACACAGGGAGGAATATAGAAATATAGAAATCATGTTATAGAAAACATACCCACTTATCCCTCCCACCAGTGTCCCATAGAAGTTCAAGAGAGCACATGTGTAAAGGGAGGTGGTTTCTCAGTAATAAATGTGCTACCTTCTGCTATATATGAAACTTAGGGTATAGCGAATTTGTTGATTTATGTTAATTTTTGATGTATAGCTCTATGTGGCAATGTGGCAGAATTGGCACAAATAGGGTAGCAACAGTAGAGGCAAGATTAATTTGCATATGTGCAGTCGATTGGTCGTATGCAGATGAGTGTAGGCCAGGATTTGAAAAGACCACTGAGCCAGAATGGCAGTTGGGGAGAAGAGAGCCGAACATTTCAAAGGGGCGGAATTAAGTTTAAAAATAGGCAGTTAGAGAGTCATAAAAGATTCAGTTAGGGATTCCTGTTTGTGAGGTACAGTTAGGAACTTCTGTGAGAGAAAAGCAGTTAGGAAAATGGAGCTTAAGTTTTAAGGAAAATAAAGAAGTGCCAGTGTGGTTTAAGGCAGAATATAGTTCTGTCAAGGGTGTATGAAATGTAACATATTTGTGGATGAGAAACAGTTGAAGTTTGTGAGGAAAAGTTAACCAAGTGAATGATATTGAATGTAAGACTCAAGACTGTAACAGAACACACAAATGTAACCATAAGCGTTGGAGCCAGAAGCTATAAATAAACTTTGTTACTTCATTTACTACAAGAGTGTCTCAAGCCTGTGATATAAAAGCCTCAAGGTAAAAGCTCACAAGAAAGTCCCAGCCAATTTAAAAGGGGAAACTACATCAGTACAAGGCAGTAAAAAGATTTAAAAGAAAATATTTTCCCCCCACATCGACACACATAAAAGGCACCTGTAAAAGGACTGAAATAGTGATACGTCGTCCCATAGGGCATAAAACCTTGATTAAATGTACACACTTTATGACATGGGGTCCTTGTTGTTGTTAGTATTTTGGCAAATTGACCAAGGCTTAACCCTTATTATCCAGTCTGGTGTCCTTGTCCTTAGCAAAACTATATGTTACTAACAGTAAGAACTGACCACGGAACAACAGACTGGTTCAAGATTGGGAAAGGCGTACGGCAAGGCTGCAGACTCTCACCCAACCTTTTTAACTTGTATGCAGAACACATCATGCGAGGATGTGCGGGGCTTGATGAATGCAAAGCTGGGGTGAAAATTGCTGGAAGAAACATTAACAACCTCAGATATGCAGATGACACCACTCTGATGGCCGAAAGCGAGGAGGAGCTGAGGAGCCTTCTAATCATGGTGAAAGAAGAAAGCGCAAAAGCCGGGTTGCAGCTAAACGTCAAAAAAACCAAGATTATGGCAACAAGAATGATGACAACTGGGAAATAGAGGGAGAAAATGTGGAGGCCGTGACAGGGTTTGTATTTCTAGGTGCAAAGATGACTGCAGACGCAGACTGTGGCCAGGACATCAGAAGACGCTTCCTTCTTGGGAGGAGAGCAATGTCCAGTCTCGATAAAATAGTGAAGAGTAGAGACATCAGACTGGCAACAAAGATCCATTGCCTAGTCCAAGCCATGGTCTTCCCTGTTACTTACTTACTTACTTACTTACTTAGGCAATCCCTCGTTGGACGAGTAAGATGGTCTTCCATTATGGATTTCCTTGTGGGTCCGTGTGTGGCTGTGGAGCCCTATTCTTGCTCTGCATCTTCTTCCGCAGTGAGGGCATTGGTTTCCAGGTGGAAGGCGGTCCCGGTCGGGGTTGGCTTGACGCGCCTTCCTCCTGGCATGTTTCTCTCTTTCACCCTCCACTCGTGCCTCCTCAAATTCTGCAGCACTGCTGGTCACAGCTGTCCTCCAGCTGGAGCGCTCAAGGGCCAGGGCTTCCCAGTTCTCAGTGTCTATGCCAGAGTTTTTAAGGTTGGCTTTGAGCCCATCTTTAAATCTCTGTCCACCAACGTTCCGTTTTCCGTTCTTGAGTTCGGAGTAGAGCAACTGCTTTGGGAGACGGTGGTCAGGCATCCAGACAATGTGGCCAGTCCAGCAGAGTTGATGGTGGAGGACCATTGCTTCAATGCTTGTGGTCTTTTCTTCTTCCAGTATGCTGACATTTGTCCACTTGTCTTCCCAAGAGATTTGCAGGATTTTTGAGGCAGCGCTGATGGAATCGTTCCAGGAGTTGCATGTGACGTCTGTAGACAGTCCACGTCTCACAGGCATATAGCAGGGTTGGGAGGACAATAGCTTTATAGACAAGCACCTTGGTCTCCCTACGGATGTCCCGGTCCTCAAACACTCTCTGCTTCATTCTGGAAAATGCTGCACTTGCAGAGCTCAGGCGGTGTTGTATTTCGGCGTCGATGTTGACTTTGGTGGAGAGGTGGCTGCCAAGGTAGCGGAAATGGTCCACATTTTCTAATGCTACACCATTAAGCTGTATCACTGGCATTGGAGAAGGATTGGCTGGTGACTGCTGGAACAGCACCTTGGTTTTCTCTATGTTCAGTGACAGGCCGAGCTTCTCATATGCTTCTGCGAAGGTGTTTAGAGTGGCTTGTAGATCTTCTTCTGAATGCGCACAGACGACATTGTCATCAGCATACTGGAGTTCAATAACAGCTGTTGTTGTAACCTTGGTTTTGGCTTTCAGTCTGCTGAGGTTGAATAGCTTGCCATCTGTCCGATAGATTATTTCCACTCCGGTGGGAAGCTTCCCATCAACAAGGTGAAGTATCATAGCGATGAAGATGGAGAATAGAGTTGGGGCAATAACACATCCCTGTTTGACACCGATTCCACTTTAAATGGGTCACTTTGGGAGCCACTGCTGTCCAAGACTGTTGCCATCATGTCATCATGGAGGAGCCGCAGGATGTTCACAAATTTGTTTGGGCACCCGATTTGGAGGATGGTCCAGAGAGCGCTGCGATTCACTGTGTCGAATGCCTTTGCAAGGTCAATGAATGCCATGTACAGAGGTTGATTTTGTTCTCTGCATTTTTCTTGGAGCTGTCGTGCAGTGAAGATCATGTCCACGGTTCCTCTGGAGGGGCGGAAGCCGTTCTGGGATTCTGGGAGGGTGTCTTCTGAGAGGGGCAGAAGGCGGTTTGCAAGGATTCTTGCGAGGATTTTCCCAGCGGAGGTTAGAAGGGAGATACCTCGATAGTTTCCGCAGTCTGTTCTTTCCCCTTTTTTGAAGAGGGTGATGATGGTGGCGTCCTTGAAGTCTGCTGGGATTTTCTCGGTCACCCACACTTTTTCTATGAGCTGGTGGAGTTGGTGTGTCAGCTCAGGTCCTCCCTCTTTAAAGATTTCAGCAGGGATCCCATCTGGTCCACTGGCTTTGTTATTCTTCTGTTGGCTGATGGCATTGCTGACTTCTTCCAAACTAGGCAGTGCTGCAAGCTCATCCCTGGTTTGTTGTTGTGGGATTTGTGAGAGGACCTCTTCGGCCACATTGGAGCTGCGGTTCAGGAGGCTTTGGTAGTGTTCTTTCCAACGTAGTGCAATTGAGTTTTGGTCTTTCAGGAGTTTGGTTCCATCTGATGAGCGTAGAGGCTGTATGCCATGGTTTCTTGGTCCGTAGATGACCTTTGTGGCTTTGAAAAATCCCTGAGCATTATGGGTATCTGCCAGGTGTTGGATTTCTTCGGCCTTCTTTGTCCACCAGGTGTTCTTGAGCTCTCTTGTCCTTCTTTGGACCTCAGCTTTTGTACTGGCATAGATCTTTTTCTTAGCAGCACAGTTGATGTCTCTCTGCCATGCTTGGAAGGCTTTCCTTTTCTTGTCAATTAGCTGTTGGATCTCAATGTCATTTTCATCAAACCAGTCTTGATGTTTCTTGGCTTGGTATCCAATAGTTTCTTCGCAGGCTTGGATGATGGAGGTCTTCAGTTTGTTCCAATGTTCCTCAACATTTTCGGGGTGTACTGTGGGTAGATGGTTCTTGAGTGCTGTTTGGAGATGGGCTCGTCTGGAGGGCTCCTGAAGGGCTTGGGTGTTCATTTTGCGCCTTGTCTTCCTTCCTTGGAGTCTGCGCTTGGGAGCGATCTTGATAGCCATCGAGGATCGAATTAGCCTGTGGTCAGTCCAGCAGTCGTCAGCACCTGTCATGGCTCTTGTGAGGAGCACGTCACGGCGGTCTCTGGCGCGTGTGATTACATAGTCTAAGAGGTGCCAATGCTTTGACCGGGGGTGCTTCCATGATGTCTTGAACTTGTTTTTCTGGCGGAAGAGCGTGTTGGTGATGACAAGGTTGTGCTCCGCACATTTGGTGAGAAGCAGGATGCCATTTGAGTTGCTGTTTCCAACCCCGTCTTTTCCTATGGTCCCTGGCCACAGGTCGAAGTCTCGCCCGACTCTTGCATTGAAGTCCCCCAGGAGGATGATTTTGTCCTCCTTAGGTATCCCCGATAGGACGGTGTCCAGCTGACAGTAGAATTTCTCCTTGATGTCTTCATCAGCATCTAGTGTTGGTGCATAGGCACTTATGATGGTTGCCCGTTGGTTTTTGGCAAGATCGATTCGGAGGGTTGAGAGTTGTTCGTTGATGCCAGTGGGTGCTTCGGGCAGATGTTTCATCAGATCATTTCTGATGGCGAAGCCAACTCCGTGCATTCTTTGGTCTTTTTTGGGCAGTCCCTTCCAGAAGAAGGTGTAGCCTCCTTTTTCTTCCTTCAGCTGTCCCTCTCCTGCTCTCCGGGTCTCCTGAAGGGCTGCTATGTCGATGCTGAAGCGTCCCAGCTCCCTTGCAATGATGGCAGTTCTGCGTTCGGGGCGTTCACTGCCACTGTTGTCCATCAGAGTCCGTACGTTCCACGTACCGAAGTTCATTTTCCTTTTTTGGCCGCAGGGTGGTGACCCCACTGGACGCGGCAGTCCAGTCAGGGATAAGTGAGGCAGACTATGTTTAGGGCATCTTTTCTAGCCCCCTCCCCATGTGGGGTGAGCAGAGTGGGTCCTAAAAAGGGCTGCTCAGTCACGGATACAGCTGCCGAACTACTCAACTGCCTCGGACCTTGAGGTAGAACGACTGAGTCCGTACCACCGCCCATGTGCCAGTCTGTGACTAGGGGCTTCCAGATTTCACAGTCCTGCCCCCGTCGCCACTCGCTGATCGCCATGGGACTTTGGTTGGTTTGTTTTTATTTTCTTTGGAAGACGCCTGTGCGTGGTTTTTTTTAATGTGTGGAGGTCAGTGCACAACTGATCAACACACAGACTTCACAGAGTGAGGTTCCACTGGTGATGTAGTTTAACACAATGACCGTGGCTTCTCAGTCTGTTGCAGCCTTCTTCCGCCTTCGCAGCCGTTGTAACATGTGCCATGTTGTCCTCCGCCTGCTCCGCCGTTGAGGTCTTTGGGTCTTCGGACTGTGCTTGGTCTGGAACCTCCCCCGCGGCCACTCCTGGGAGTGCACGACTCCAGTTGTTGTGCCTACAGGTTCATTGGAACGCACAAGCCCCCTCACCACGACAAGGTGACAGTCCATCGAGGGGGTGTCCCTGTAGTAACCTACGGATGTGAGAGCTGGACCTTAGGGAAGACTGAGCGAAGGAAGAGAGATGCTTTTGAGCTGTGGTGTTGGAGGAAAGTGCTGAGAGTGCCTTGGACTGCGAGAAGATCCAACCAGTCCATCCTCCAGGAAAGAAAGCCCGGCTGCTCACTGGAGGGAAGGAGACTAGAGGGAAAGTGGAAGTCCTTTGAATGCCACATCATGAGGAGACAGCAAAGCCTAGAGAAGGGAATGATGCTGGGGAAAGTGGAAGGCAAAAGGAAGAGGGGCCGACCAAGGGCAAGATGGATGGATGGCATCCTTGAAGTGACTGGACTGACCTTGAAGGAGCTGGGGGTGGTGACGGCCGACAGGGAGCTCTGGCGTGGGCTGGTCTGTGAGGTCACGAAGAGTCGGAGATGACTGAACGAATGAACAACAACAACACTATCTTTTATGGGGGGGGTTCATGTTCGACTTCAGTAATGCTTCCATGCTGGTTCACCACCGCTGTGCGATAAAGTCCCCTTAAAACATGGACCAACCCTCCATTTCTCCAGCACCTCTCTTCCTGTGGATGTGTGGCACCCCCTCCTTCTTTCCCTCGGCTCAATTTGCAGACTCGAGTCTGGCTTTAGTCTTGCGCGCAGCCTTAAAATAACACTTCCTCCCTCATTGATGCGCCACCTCTCTTTGTTGACTCCATGGCCCCTTTCCATCGGCTCCTTTTCCATAATGATATACAAGATAATGCCTTCTCCCTAGTCGTAATTTGCAGTTGCAGATAATGAGCAGTGAAGTGTTTTGCTACGAGTGTCCGGGGAGGGCTGATGATAGCTTTGCTCAGGTAAAGAAAAAGGCAGTTAAATATATCACATAAAATACAATGGATTACCCAGGCGGTGTGGTAATCTTCAGAAGATGATACTCTTTTTGAAAAGGGGAGATATCCTTTTGGAGGAATTATGGACTCAGTTCTTTAAAAAAAAACGTAAGTTTCGCTGACCAAAAATACAGAAAGGGAAAACCACAGACATATAGAAGCAAGCGAGTTGCAGAACTCATGGAGACATCTAGGGCACGATGCATTGTAGTTTATAGGGATGTGCGATCCATCAAAAAA
Organism: Anolis sagrei ordinatus; assembly: GCF_025583915.1. Taxonomy (NCBI): domain Eukaryota; kingdom Metazoa; phylum Chordata; class Lepidosauria; order Squamata; family Anolidae; genus Anolis; species Anolis sagrei. The sequence continues at coordinate 109,247,865 of NW_026847771.1, read as the reverse complement.
TGGTTCAAAAGTAATTACAAAACTGGGGGACACTGGTGCTTCACCAGCAATGATAAGCTCTACCAAACAAAGGTTGCCAGTTCGAAGCCCCGGGTCGGCATGAGCACCCAACTGTCAGCCCAGCTCACTGTTTACTTAAGCAGTTTAATAACAGCTTAGAGCTGTAAGTAGAAAAATTAGGTACCACTCAAAAAATGGTCCAAAAGTAATTACAAAACTTCACCAGTAGGGCTGTCCAAACACGGAAAAATTTGTTTCTAAACTCGATTCGTTTTTAGGGGTTTTTGCGTTTTGTTATTTAAAAGAATTCCGAAATTTTCCTTTAAAAAAGCTCGATATTTTCGGAAATCATAAAACAATTACGAAACAATTACGGACCAATTACGAATCGATTACGAATCGATTTGTTAATGGCTGCCGCGATCGCGCAATACGCTAAAAAGAATTCAGAAGCTTCCCTCTCCCTCTGTTGTTGACTGTTGGTGTGATAATTATATTTTTTTTCACTGAGAAAACAAACAGCAACCCTAAAACTTGCACCAGACATGCGGAAATAATAACAAAACATTTACGAATCAATAACGGATCAATAACGAATCAATAATGAAACAATTACGAAACAATTACGAAACGAATTGGGAAAATTAGTTTCGTTTTTTAGTTGCTCCTGAATGGTTCAATATCGCTTCGTTATCAAGAAAATAACGAATTTTTAACGAATTACGAAATTACGAAACGAAACTGCCCAGCCCTATTCACCAGCAATGATAAGATCTACCAAACAAAAGGTTGCCAGTTCAAAGCCCCAGGTCGGCATGAGCACCGAGCTTTCAGCCCAGCTCTCTGTTTACCTAAGCAGTTTGAAAACAGCTTAGAGCTGTAATTAGAAATTAGATACCACTCAAAAAATGGTCCAAAAGTAATTACAAAACTGGGAAACGCTGGCGCTTCATTTCTGAAGTTTTTCTAAAGTGTACTTACTGAAAAAATTGTAACTATAACGAGAGTAACAAAATTTCGTTACTATTTCGTTACTACAGTTTGGGCCGGGCTATAGCACAGCTGGTAAATCACCAGCAATGATAAGATCTACCAACCAAAAGGTTGCCAGTTTGAAGCCCCAGGTCGGCGTGAGCACCCAACTGTCAGGCCAGCTCACTGTTTACCTAAGCAGTTTGAAAACAGTTTAGAGCTGTAAATAGAGAATTTAGGTACCCCTAAAACAAGAGGTACCACTCCAGCAGTAAGGTAACGGCACTCCATGGAGTCATGCTGGCCACATGATCTTGGAGGTGTCAACGGACAACGGCGGCTCTTCGGCTCCAGGCACTGTCAGGCCATTATATGCTAATCTAGGTGGTCAGTTGAAACATTCACACTTAGATCCAGCAGACAAGAGTCCTTTGTCCCACCCTGGTCATTCCACAGATATATGAACCCCTTTTCCTAGTTCCAACAGACCTCACTACCTCTGAGGATGCCTGCCAGAGATGCAGGCGAAACGTCAGGAGAGAATGCCTCTAGAACATGGCCATATAGCCCGGAAAAACCTACAACAACCCAGATCTGACTGTGTTTCTATATCCCTCAGAATTGAGAACAGGATTTATTTCCTCAATGGTTATAGTAAACATTGCATTACCTTTCGGGTGAAGTATTTCATATGCTAGGACTTTTAAAATGTGCTTTTCCTATTAAGTTTATTTTATGGCGTGGTAATAAAAACAACAAAAGACGTTGCAAGATAGTTTTGTCATTACATAAATCTAAGGTTTTCTAGGATAGATATATAGATAGATGGATGGATGAATGGAAAGATATGTTCCTGGTTTGATTCAGGGCCTTATTCAGCAATACAGATCATGCCTCACATTGATCCAAATGCATTTAGACCCGCGTCAATCTGAGGCTCAGGCGTCGGCGGTATCTGGGAGGGCTTTTGCACAATTGAGACTCGTGCGCCAACTGCGACTGTACCTCGTGAAGGCTGATCTGGCCGGGGTGGTCCATGCCTTCTTCACCTCCAGATTGGACTACTGCAATGCGCGCTACGTGGGGCTGCCCTTGAAAACGGCTCGGAAGTTCCAACTGGTCCAACGAGCAGCGGCCAGGATGTTAACTGGTGCTCCTTACAGAGAGAGGTCAACCCTCCTATTCAAGGAGCTCCACTGGCTGCCGTTTATTTTCCGAGCCCAATTCAAGGTGCAGGTGCTTACCTACAAAGCCCTGAACGGTTTGGGACCATCCTACCTGCGTGACCGCATTTCCATCTACGAACCCACACGTTCACTTCGGTCATCTGGAGAGGCCCTGCCCGTGATCCCACCTGCGTCGCAAGCGCGTTTGGTGGGGACACGAGACAGGGCCTTTTCTGTGGTGGCCCCCCGACTCTGGAACACCCTCCCCAAAGATCTTAGACAGGTCCCTACATTGGCAGTCTTCAGAAAGAACTTGAAGACCTGGCTGTTCCGATGTGCCTTCCCAGAATAGGAATCTCCAATACCAAGTCCCAGAAGCACTTTATTAGAACTAAGATTGCCGCACACTGCATTCTGCACTTACCCTATAACATAGGGACCACCAAACGCAGCGCCCAGACACACATCGAGGAACATGAAAGGCACTGCAAACTACTCCAACCAGAGAAATCAGCCATAGCAGAGCACCTGATGAACCAACCTGGACACAGCATATTATTTGAGAACACAGAAATGCTGGACCACTCTCACAACCACCAGGTCAGACTACACAGAGAAGCCATTGAAATCCACAAGAAGCATGTGGACAATTTCAACAGAAAGGAGGAAACCATGAAAATGAACAAAATCTGGCTACCAGTATTAAAAAACTCTAAAATTACAGCAGCAAAACAACACAGGGGAAACAATCAGGCACATCTAATCACCCCTCAACAAAAGATTGCCACAGGCACTGCCAGGCCATCAAATGTTAATCAAGGTGGTCAGTTGAAACATTCACACCTAGCTCCAGCAGACAAAGTCCTTTGTCCCACCCTGGTCATTCCACAGATATATAAACCCATTTTCCTACTTCCAACAGACCTCACTACCTCTGAGGATGCTTGCCATAGCTGCAGGCGAAACGTCAGGAGAAAATGCCTCTAGAACATGGCCATATAGCCCGGAAAAAACCTACAACAACCCAGTGATTCCGGCCATGAAAGCCTTCGACAATAATAATAATAATAATAATAATAATAATAATAATAATAATAATAAAAACTTAAATTGCAGTTCAAGAATCTAGGTTGCAGCTGCCTCCATTCATTTCCTGCTGAGAAAACTAAATTACTAAAGTGGCTGAAGGGGAGAAAGGAAGGGGCCTTGGGGTGTGACGAATTGTGGGAGTTGAAGTCCAAAACACCTGGAGGGAAGGCCCAAGTTTGCCCCCAGAGTCCCCGGTGGTGCAGCGAGTTAAATTTGCTGACCGAAAGGTCAGCGGTTCAAATCCAGGGAGCAGGTGTCACAAAAACTTAATGTGCAGATTTTTTAAATGTGATATTAATACGATGTGTGGGAGTGAATGGAAGAATGGAAGGTGAATGTATGGATGGAGCCAATAATTTTGGAAACACCAGTCAAAGACCCAGACCTGCAATGACTACCTACCTGCTTTCTGGACTGTAATTAAAAGTTGCTATTGTGAAATGAAGATAAGATAACAATTGGGACAGTGATAACACAAATGTTTACAATGTTAGCACTGGGACTGTTGGGCAGCTGGCTGAGTGTCAGCTGCAGTAACATTACTTCTGACCAAAAGGTCATGAGTTCGAAGCCAGCCCGGGTCGGAGTGAGCTTCCGACCAATTGTGTAGCTTGTTGTCGACCTATGCAACCCGAAAGACAGTTGCATCTGTCAAGTAGGAAAATTAGGTTCCACCTATGTGTGGGAGGCTAATTTAACTAATTTACGAGGCCATAAAAAAGACACCAGGAAAGCAGTCCAGCAAAACTTGTGGGGAACACAGAAGTACTTCATCAGTGTCGCAGATGGACGATGAAAATGGTAGCTCCCCTGGCAGCTAGAAAAGTTAAATAGCCTCTGACTGTTTGTCTATATCTGTTGTGTGTCTTTGGCATTGAATGTTTTCCATATATGTGTACATTGTAATCTGCCCTGAGTCCACTGCGGGGTGAGAAGGGCAAAATATAAACACTGTAAACAAACAAACAAATAAATAAATAAAGAAGGAAGTCATCATAAGATCAACACCAATCAAAAAGAGTCAACATCTGGCCAAGAAACGGAGATGGAGCCAGAATGGAAGACGTCTATCATTCATTTACAACTTTGGGATGACATCAGCGGAATATTCCTATGAAAGACTCAATCTAATAATGCTCAAAGTGTGGCAGACCTGAGGAGTCTGTTCCACCCGCTATGCTCTACTCCGTGGGAAGGAGAGAGATAGTGTAGCTAAGGAGAGTGGCAGATTTGCACGGGAGCAGTCTGGTCCCTTTGGGGCTTCTTTCTCAAGGGAAGAGGAAGAAGTGTGCTTTTGGAGTCTTGGATTTTGTGCAGGGAGTCAGATTCTGCTGTTTGGAAAACAAAGATCTGGTCCTTGGCATTGTGCTTAGGAAAGAAGTTTTGGCATGTCAGCATTTTGAATTTATGGCGTTATGGAACTATGCATTGACAGGCTGCAGGAAAGCAGGGTCTGGCCTAACAGGTGCTTCTCCAAGGAGGGAGAAAAGGATATGGTCCTATTTGGGAGCCTGAGGATAAATGCACATACATGTGTGTGAATGCGAAGTGAAAATGTAACCCCCCTTTGTTTGTTTGTTAACCAATGCAATTGTTCATCTATACAGTTCTACCCCAGCTTACTTGTCCAAATGTATCTCCTTCTATGTTCCACATCGTAGTTTAAGATCGGCTGGGGAGGCTCTGCTCTCGGTCCCACCGGCCTCACAAACGCATCTGGTGGGGACGAGAGACAGGGCCTTCTCGGTGGTTACCCCCCGCCTGTTGAATTCGCTCGCCAGCGAGATTAGATCAGCGTCCTCCCTCCTTTCCTTCAGGAAAAAACTAAAAATGTGGTTATGGAACCAGGCTTTTGGCTAGCAGGCGCAGTAGCACTTTGAACATGGAACTGGACCGAACGACTATTACGTTAATTGGAAACGGCTATGTGGCTATGTGATTATTTAATTAATGTTACTGTTTTTAATCTTTTATGCATTGTTTTGCTTTTATACTGTTGTTTATTGATTTGTGGCATCAAATTGTTGACTACGTTAGCCGCTCTGAGTCCGCCCCCCCCCCCCGGAGGTTGAGAAGGGCGGGGTATAAATCAAATAAATAAATGTAGTTGCATAGAATCTGTATGTCTGTATGTCCAATGTCATTCTTTGTCTAAATGCTTTTGTGTAATCCGATGCACCCTCTCACACTGGAAATTGCAATAAAAATAACCTATGCTTTAAAGTTATTGAAAAGTCATTCATGACACAGGGTGAGCTCCCGTTGTTAGCCCCAGCTTCTGTCAACCTAGTGAAAGGGTCTTTGAGTGAAATTTGCAAATGCTAAGCAAGGGGGCTTTGAATGAAATTAACAGCAAAAGAGAAATATACCCTTCCTCTGTAGAAAAAGAGCAACACGGAAGAAAATGTTTTTAAGAAACAAGATGTGTTGGAAGTTGTGTTGTGGTTAAGTTCAAAGGTTGTGGTTAAGCACAGAGTCTGCAGGTACAAGAAGGTACTTTCCATCAAAAGGTCAAGGGAGGGGGCTGGCAAGAGGGTACTTTCCATGACAAAAAAAATGTTCTTGTTTACTTGAATCATAGAATCAAAGAGTTGGAAGAGAACTCATGGGCCATCCAGTCCAACCCCATTCTGCCAAGAAGCAAGAATATTGCATTCAAATCACCCCTGACAGATGGCCATCCAGCCTCTGTTTAAAAGCTTCCAAAGAAGGAGCCTCCACCACACTCCGGGGCAGAGAGTTCCACTGCTGAACGGCTCTCACAGTCAGGAAGTTCTTCCTCATGTTCAGGTGGAATCTCCTCTCTTGTAGTTTGAAGCCATTGCTCCATTGCGTCCTAGTCTCCAGGGAAGCAGAAAACAAGCTTGCTCCCTCCTCCTCCCTGTGGCTTCCTCTCACATATTTATACATGGCTATCATATCCCCTCTCTGCCTTCTCTTCTTCAGGCTAAACATGCCCAGCTCCTTAAGCCGCTCCCCATAGGGCTTGTTCTCCAGACCCTTAAGGTTATATATTGGTGGTAAAAAGCCAAGAAGACGCGGCAGTCACTTGAAGGGTAGCATCTGCGTTTGCTGCCAGGCTGTCCGTCTTCTTCATGAAGAAACTAAAATAAACCTTATTTTTTTTATCTTTTTTGGGGGGACTGTCTCCTTCCTTTTGTGCTCCCGCGATGTGGACCTAAGAAGACCCAATTTAGGGTCTCTAAGACTAGCAGTTCGAAAACATGCAAATGTGATTAGATCAGTAGGTACCGCTTCGGTGGGAAGGTAAAGGCCCTCCATGCAGTCATGCCGGCCACATGACCTTGGAGACGTCTATGGACAATGCTGGCTCCTTGGCTTAGAAATGGAGATGAGCACCAGAGTCCCAGAGTCGGATGCAACTAGACTTAATGTCAAGGGGAAACCTTGACCTTTTACTGTCCTAGCCCCTCACTTTTATTGCCCTCTCTCAGTGTTGTTCTAAGTCACTGGATGTCCATCTCAAACCTTTGACTGAAAGGCAGCCACGGCCTCCATGCCAGGCCTATCTCTTGGGGAAAACAGATACACAACATTCTTGGCAGTCCTTCACAGCCTTTTCCCTCTGCCTTTCTTTCCGTGTGTGTGTTTTGTTTACCTTCCAGAGCTCTTGTGTTTCATGAATGCAGAATGCCCTTAAATTTGGCAGAGGAGAAGCCGGAAACGTCCTGCCAACACATTCTGAATTCCTGGTTGTCACCCAAAGCACATGCTGAGGATATTAACCTGTCCTTGTGCCTTGGAAACCAGGTGTGATCGGTGACTGTAGTTGTTCCAATCCAGCTATTAAGTCAACTTTCCTGACCGCAACAGCTGGAGATTTTGGCATGTATCAATGCCGGGGGGCGGGGGGGGGGGGCGTATGTATCTGCCATAGTTCCCTTTATACCGAATCTGGTTTTGTACTCCAGAGAAGTTTTGTCAGTCAGGGTTAGGGTCTTGCTTCTCATACAAACTTCACACTTTCTCCGTTCCGTCTCTCTTCCGCTTTTTGGTCTTTGGGGGAAAACACAAAGTACAGGCCTGCCTCAGCTAATAAAATAAGGGGATAACATTTTGGACAGAAAAAAATAGTGCCAAAGGCTGTAATAAGATGGGAGCGAGAGGAATAGGTTCCTACACTGAAGACAAGAAGGAAACTGGGGGAGAGTAGTTGGGTTTACTCTCTGTATTATGATTTCTATATTTTCATATTTTCTCCTGTATTTCTATATTTCCCTTCATGTATTTGACCTTGCCCTGACTATTTTGCCCCCTTCCCATCTCCTTGAGGAAAATGTGTAAGGAAGTTGCCCTGATCCTTGAGGGGCAGAGATTAGCCATCACCAAGAACTCTTATCTATAGACATTAGGCTTGGGCGATCAAGAAAAAAATTGGTTCTAAATTCGTTTCGTTTCTAGGGTGCGCTAGCGTTTCTAAATTCTGAGGACTTTTGAAATTTAAGATTTCAAAATTTCGAAATTTCCAAAATTTCGTAAATTACGAATCGATTAGTTAATGACGGACGCAATTGCACAATATGCTAAAAAAAACCTCCAAATGGGACAGGGGGAACTTCTGAAGCTTCCCTCTCCCTCTGTTGTTGACTGTTGGTGTGATAAAACAAACAACAACTATATTATATTATTATAATATTATTATATTAGATATTATTATATTATATTATTGTATATTATATTATTATATTATATTATATTATATTATTATATTATTATTATATTATGGTACTTTATATTATAATATATTATATTATATATTAGGGCTGGGCGGTTTCATTTCGTTAATTCGTAATTCGTTAATAATTCGTTAATTTTTTCAATTACAAAACGATAACGAACCATTCTGGAGCAATTATTAAAAAAAACGAATTTTCATAAACGTTTTGTAAATGCTTCGTATTTCGATATTGTATTCGTTTCGTTATTGTTTTGAGGTCGTTTCGTTATTATTTCCGCATGTCTGGGCCAGTTTTATGGTTTAATTAGTGAAAAAAAATTATAATATCACACCAACAGTCAACAACAGAGGGAGAGGGAAGCTTCAGAAGGTTTTGGAGGTTTTTTAGCGTATTTCGCGGTCGCGTCCGCCATTAACGAATCGATTCATTATTGTTTCGGAAATCAATTCGTTAATTTTTTACCATTTACGAAATTTCGTAAATATCGAACTTTTTAAAAGGAAAATTTTGTAATTATTTTAAATATCGAAACAAAAAAAACCCCCAAAATACAAATCGATTTTAGAAACAAAATTTTCCGTTGTTTATATATATAATATTATAATATATTATATTATAATATAATATATATTATATTATATTATACAATTATAATATAATAATATAGTAATAAAATATATAATATAATAATATAATATATTATATTATATTATTATTATATTATATATTATATTATACTATTGTAGAGTGAGGCAAGAAGAAGCATGAGGAAAGAGGAGGGAAGCAGCAGAGCAAAGGGACCGGAAGTGGGGTAAGTGCGAGATTGTAAAACTTGCACCAGACATATGAAAATAATTACGAAATAATTACGAAATAATTACGAAAATTGGAAAAATTGTATCGATTCTTAATTACTCCTCACACTATTCCTGCATGGTTCAGTATTGGATCGTAAGCTAATTTAAATACGAATTAATAACGAATTACGAAATTAACGAACTGGATCGCCCAAGCCTAATAGACATCCCTTGCATGGACAGTGACAAAAGGTGACATTCTTTGGCTTCGGAGGTACTTGGCCACCAAGGGAGTCACCAATTAGCAAACTCTTAAGCATATCTCCATGGGATAAGGGGAAACCCTCGAAAAGTTTCCCCCTCCCAACCTGTCACACATTCAGCCTCTCACTAAAGACATCCACTAAGTTTGCCCCCATTGTTCCCCTGTCTGTGCTGTTAAAGAAAACCGGATTATGTTTATTGCCACCCATCACAGGACAATAGACTAGCCTGGCTCGCAGGCCTTTCTTTCTAGGACTTGCCAGGCATTTGGACATTTCCTGAGTTTCCATAATCCACTCAAGAATGCATTGTATTCCCTTGTCCCGCCTCCCTCCCTCCTGATTCGCCAACGTGCCTTCTGATTGGCCCACACACTCAGAGGGCGGCCGAGCCTCCTCCCAGCTGTTGGGGCATCAGCCAATCACTTTTCAGCCAGGCGGAGGGCAGGGAGCAGGGAGAATTGAAACCCACAACTCTGTATTTTCTATAAAAATGCCATTTATTTCTGTAACCACATGCTCTGCTTGGTGAATGATTGCTGCTTTGCATCCTTTTCAGCTGAATCGCTAATAAACCTCGGTGGCACTTCCTTCCACTTGGTGAGACAGTGGTCCACGCTCTTGTCACATCCCGAATAGACTACTGCAACGCACTCTACGTGGGGTTGCCCTTGAAGACAGTTTGGAAACTTCAACTGGTCCAGCGAGCGGCAGCCAGGCTGCTCACCGGGGCGACATACAGGGAGCACACCACCCCTCTGCTGTGTCAGCTCCACTGGCTGCCAGTTCAGTTCCAAGCCCAATTCAAGGTGCTGGTTTTGACCTACAAAACCCTGTATGGTTCCAGTCCAGTGTATTTGTCCAAACGTATCTCCCTCTACGTCCCACCATGGAATCTAAGATCATCTGAGGGGGCCCTGCTCTCGACCCCACCGCTTTCCCAAGCGAGGCTGGTGGGGACAAGGAGCAGGGCCTTCTCAGTGGTGGCCCCTCACCTGTGGAACTCACTCCCGGTGGATATCAGGACATCGACATCACTCCTGTCCTTCAGGAGGAAGGTAAAGACATGGTTGTGGGACCAGGCCTTCGGGCAATCTGCCAACTACTTAAGGACAACCAGACAAATAGGACCGGCAGGACTGATAAATGTGGAATGAAACTCTGAACTATGAGATAGCGAATATTGACCGGCAATAAGGAGTAATTGGGTTGTATCGGTTTGTATGAAATTTTTATGGGTTTTATTGGTTTTATTGGGTATAGATATGATGTATTGTTGTTGTTTGCTACTTTGTGCTATTGTGTTTTATTGCTGTTGTATGTTACGGGCATCGAATTGTGCCTTGGCTATGTAAGCCGCCCTGAGTCCCCTTCGGGGTGAGAAGGGCGGGGTAAAAGTAAACCAAATAAATAAATAAATAAATATTGGGAAAAATCAGGGAAAAATATTGGGTGCTTCTCTGTCTCGCCAGGGCAACAAACTCTTTGATGAGTCTGATTGGTCTCTGCCTCCTGGCAAAGACCCCTAAATTCCAGCTCTATTACATTTCTGCAAGGCGTCTCAGAAGGATACCATGGTCGACGGTATCGAAGGCCGCTGAGAGGTCCAGTAGAATGCTACTCTTTATGATTGTCTGTTGCTTTCTGCATTTTCTGTCTTCATTTTCCCTCTAAAATATGCATTCCTACAAATATTGAAATTAGGTCTTCTTTCACTATTTTAAAATACCCCCCATACAATGGATTTAAACTTAATACCCTCCGTTCGTGCCTCTTCAAATTCTGCAGCACTGCTGGTCACAGCTGACCTCCAGCTGAAGTGCTCAAGGGCCAGGGCTTCCCAGTTCTCAGTGTCTATGCCAGAGTTTTTAAGGTCGGCTTTGAGTCCATCTTTCAATCTCTTTTCCTGCCCTCCAACATTCCGTTTTCCGTTCTTGAGTTCTGTTGTGGTTCAGCAACAACAGCATGATGGGGATGAGAGTGAGAGTGCAGATGGCTTTCAGTTTTCTCAGACACAGCCTGTATCTGTAGAAAGGTCGCTGCAGCCTGTATCGGTAGACAGGCCGCTGTTCTCACAAGAACGGAATGCAGTTGATAAGACAGACTCTGGGAACCAAGGTCAAGGTGCCCAGGTGTTGAGACGGAGCCCACGGATTGCGGCCAAGTGTTGAGATCATCAGTTGGTGGGAAAGCTGTTTTGTTTTGATGTTTAATGCATATATACTCTGCTTTGGGGCTGCCTCAGTGTCAGTTCCAACGTTGTTTTATGGCTTGCTTCGGCTCCGGGCCTTTGGGGAAGGACTGCTTCATGCTGTTTCATGGACTTTACTCTGAATCTATGCTTCAAGTCTCCTGCTTTGACAAAAGGGATTATAATGGATTTTAACTTGTATTATTGATCTTTTCACTGCTGATGAACTGCCTTTTGTTTGAAAACCTCACAATAAACTATATACCTCACATCTGTGGCTGGTTTGTTATAGAGAGCAAGGTGAACCTTATCCTGAGATACAACAAGTACAGAGTAGAGCAACTGCTTTGGGAGACGGTGGTCGGGCATCCAGACAACGTGGCCAGTCCAGTGGAGTTGATGGCAGGGGACCATCGCTTCAATGCTGGTGGTCTTTGCCTCTTTGCTTCAAATGTCAGCACACTGGCATTTGTCCGCTTGTCTTCCCAAGCAATTTGCAGGATTTTCCGGAGGCAGCGCTGATGGAATCATTCCAGGAGTTGCATGTGATGTCTGTAGACAGTCCATGTTTCACAGGCATATAGCAGGGTTGGGAGGGGAATAGCTTTATAAACAAGCCCCTTGGTCTCCCTATGGATGTCACGATCCTCAAACACTCTCTGCTTCATTCGGAAGAATGCTGCACCCGCAGAGCTCAGGCGGTGTTGTATTTCAGTGTCAATGTTGACGTCTGTAGACAGTCCACGTCTCGCAGGGATATAGCAGGGTTGGGAGGACAATGGCTTTATAAACAAGCACCTTGGTATCCCTAGGGATGTCCCGGTCCTCAAACACTCTCTGCTTCATTCGGAAAAATGCTGCACTCGCACAGCTCAGGTGGTGTTGTATTTCAGTGTCAATGTTGACGTCTGTAGACAGTCCACGTCTCGCAGGCATAAAGCAGGGTTGGGAGGACAATGGCTTTATAAACAAGCCCTTTGGTCTCCCTAGGGATGTCCCGGTCCTCAAACACTCTCTGCTTCATTCGGAAAAATGCTGCACTCGCAGAGCTCAGGCGGCGTTGCATTTCGGTGTCGATGTTGACTTTGGTGGAGAGGTGAGTCAGCCACCCTATAATTGTATTTCAATGTATTTTTGTACTATTGTATTATGATGTTTACTGTGGTTTATCTATTTGTATTTTAACCCTCTGCTGTTAGCTGACCTGAGTCCCTCTTCAGAGGTCGAGAAGACCGGGTTATAAAAGCTCAAAATAAATAAAATAAACAAATAAATATGCCCCGATCAGTCCCACAAATGGCCAGGAGGACTACTCCTAACCTGGAGTAGAATGCTACTCTTTATGATTGTCGGTTAGGGCTGGGCGGTTTCGTTCGTTAATTTCGTAATTTGTTATTAATTCGTTATTTTTTTTTATAACGAAGCGATATTGAACCATTCAGGAGCAACTAAAAATCAAAATGAATTTTTCAATTTGTTTCGTAATTGTTTCGTAATTGTTTCGAAATTGTTTCGAAATTGTTTCGAAATCATTTCGTTATTATTTCCGCATGTCTGGTGCAAGTTTTAGGGTTGTTGTTTGTTTTATCAGTGAAAAAAATATAATTATCACACCAACAGTCAACAACAGAGGGAGAGGGAAGCTTCAGAAGTTTTTTTAGCGTATTGCGCGATTGCGGCCGCCATTAACGAATCGATTCGTAATTGTTTCGTAATTTCCGAAATTTCATAAATTTCGGACTTTTTTAAAGAAAAATTTCGGAATTCTTTTAAAAGTCGAAACGCAAAAACTAGGCCTGTCCGGTTTCGTTCGTTAATTCGTTAATTCGTTATTAATTCGTTATTTTTGGCATTTTTGAAGCGATATCAAAACACATTTCCAAACCCGGAAGGGTTTTAAAATATCGAACCGGCAGCCCCCATAGATTTAACGAGCTTCCGCTCGTTTCGTTAATGGGGTGGAGGCTGCTGGAGTGCTGGTGCCTGGGAGCCAATCAGGCGCTCCCAAGCAGTGCACTGTGGGTCCGTGGCTGTTTGTTTTTGATTGGCCGGCGAGCCCTTTCAAAGCGGCTCCGCGCGGCCGTAGCTCATTGCTGCAGAGGGCGAGGGAGTTTGCATTGGTTTGGCTTGGCTAATGGCTAGCAACTGGATTGGATTCATTCCTTGCTGCTGTGAGTGCTGCTTGCTTCATTTGCTGTCTCCCGCCTGTGTTTGGTCAACATTTGGGCCATTTTTTGGTTAATTTTCCATTTTAAAATATTTTTAATATTATTTTAATATTATTTTTTAATATTATTTTAATATTATTCTTAAAAAATATTCTAAAAAGAAAAGACTCTTCTGTTGGTGTTTTCTCTCATTTGCTGTCTCCTGCCTGTGTTTGGTCCACATTTGGGCCATTTTTTGGTTAATTTTCCATTTTAAAATATTTTTTAATATTATTTTAATATTATTCTTAAAAAATACAAAAAATATTCTAAAAATTCGTTAATATTTACAAAATTTTGTAAATACCAAAACTTTTTTTGGGAAAGTTTTGTAATTATTTTAAATATCGAAACAAAAAAACACCCCAATTACAAAACGATTTTAGAAACAAATTTTTTCTTGATCAAACAGGCCTAGCAAAAACCCCCTAAAAACGAATCGAGTTTAGAAACAAATTTTTCCGTGGTTGCCCAGCCCTATTGTCGGTTGCTTTCTGCATTTCCTCCCCCAAAATACGCCTTCCTACAAATATTGAAATTAGGTCTTCATTCACTATTTTAAAATATCTCCCCATACAATGGATTTAAACTTAATAGCATATGTAGAGATTATTTGCACCAGGCAATTAGTTCTCCTTCTGTTTCTTGGGATAATACTAATTTCTAAATTGACATTTATGGGACTTGAGCTTTTCCTACTGAGAAGAGGGAGGGGGGAAATACACGCAAAGCAATGCCATTTTTGGGGTGGGGAGGAGAACATCTGCTGAGATAAATGCTACCTGGGCTTAAGAGGTGTTTCTGATTCTCGAATTAAGAATACCAAGGTGGGAAAGGACAAAGGAAATGCGTTCAGCGTTGTGAGCTAATGGCTGATTTCCTTGAAGGAGAAGAGCAAAGGAGCGGAGGGGAAACACCCACTTGCCAAGCAATTTCCTCAATTCCCAATGGGCCGGTTCCTTATTTTCTTCCTTTTTCCCCCTCAAATGTATTTCATGCTTTTGATAAATTTTAAGGATTTTAATTTTCTTTTCCATTACTGCCTGAATTATAAATACAAGACTAAGCCCGACTTCAGAGGATTGCACGTCTGACGGAGGAGAACACGAATCCTGTATTTTATTATTAATCATTCTAAATAGTTTGGCGATAAGGAAAGCTCGGGAAGCGCCGGGAGAGCGGTTGGCACCCTCAACGCACACCGAAGGTAGCCGGCCGCGGTGAAATGTCACTCGCTAATTCCCTCTGGTTTGTTGGAAGGCTCGGAGCCTACAGATAATAAATTATTTAGAGTATTTTGTAGCTTCTGGAAAAGAGCGGATTCAGGCTTGGTTTGCTTATGTGTTTTCTCACTCACTGAGGTTACGATTTTTACTCAGCACAAGAATCATAGAATGCTAGAATCCTAGAGTTGGAAGAGACCTCCTGGGCCATCCTCCAGTCCAACCCCATTCTGCCAAGACGCAGGAATATTGCATTCAAAGCACCCCCGAAAGATGGCCATCCAGCCTCTGTTTAAAAGCTTCCAAAGAAGGAGCCTCCACCACACTCCGGGGCAGAGAGTTCCACTGCTGAACGGCTCTCACAGTCATAGAATCCTAGAATACTAGAATCCTAGAGTTGGAAGAGACCTCCTGGGCCATCATCCAGTCCAACCCCATTCTGCCAAGAAGCAGGAATATTGCATTCAAATCACCCCTGACAGATGGCCATCCAGACTCTGCTTAAAAGCCTCCATAGAAGGAGCCTCCACCACACTCCGGGGCAGAGAGTTCCACTGCTGAACGGCTCTCTCTCACAGTCAGGAAGTTCTTAGATCCTAGAATCCTAGAGTTGGAAGAGACCTGATGGGCCATCCAGTCCAACCCCTTTCTGCCAAGTAGCAGGAATATTGCATTCAAATCACCCCTGACAGATGGCCATCCAGCCTCTCTTTAAAAGCTTCCAAAGAAGGAGCCTCCACCACACCGGAGGGCAGAGAGTTCCACTGCTGAACGGCTCTCACAGTCAGGAAGTTCTTCCTCGTGTTCAGATGGAATCTCCTCTCTTGTAGTTTGAAGCCATTGTTCCATTGCGTCCTAGTCTCCAGGGAAGCAGAAAACAAGCTTGCTCCCTCCTCCCTGTGGCTTCCTCTCACATATACATGGCTATCATATCCCCTCTCAGCCTTCTCTTCTTCAGGCTAAACATGCCCAGCTCCTTAAGCCACTCCTCATAGGGCTTGTTCTCCAGACCTTGATCATTTTAGTCGCCCTCCTCTCTTGGTGGCTTCCTCTCACATATTTATACATGGCTATCATATCTCCTCTCAGCCTTCTCTTCTTCAGGCTAAACATGCCCAGTTCCTTAAGCCGCTCCTCATAGGGCTTGTTCTCCAGACCCTTGATCGTTTTAGTCGCCCTCCTCTGGACACATTCCAGCTTGTCAATATCTCTCTTGAATTGTGGTGCCCAGAACTGGACACAATATTCCAACTGTGGTCTAACCAAAGCAGAATAGAGGGGTAGCATGACTTCCCTAGATCTAGACACTATGCTCCTATTGATGCAGGCCAAAATCCCATTGGCTTTTTTTGCCGCCACATCACATTGTTGGCTCATGTTTAACTTGTTGTCCACGAGGACTCCAAGATCTTTTTCATACGTACTGCTCTCGAGCCAGGCATTGTCCCCCATTCTGTACTGGTTCTCGGGTCCTCAACAATCTATACACCCAGTTTCATACTGGTAACACAGGACATTTGAAATTCCTGCAATGCTCCAAGCACGTGGATGTATTTTATCTTCATCTTTATTTTTATCCTTTTATTCTCTCAAAATAGCAGGGATACTCACACTTTTAATTGGAAAGAGCAATCTTCTACAAAGCTTCTATACTACTTATTTGTTATGCACATAATTTAGATCACTTACTATATTGTATGTATGTTATATTGGTATGCAGTTTTTTCCTTAACTCTAAGTTGTTAGAGCAGCGGTTCCCAACCTTTTTGACCAGGGACCAGTTTGACCAGGGGGTACTTTGACTTGGGACCACTTTGATCAGAGACCACTTGACCAGGGACCACTTTGACCTGAGATCACTTGACCAGGGACCACATTAACCAGGGACCACTTTGACTTGGGACCACTTTCACCAGAGACCTCTTTGACCAGAGACCACTTGACCAGCGACCAGTTTGACCAGGGACCACTTTGATCAGAGACCACTTTGACCTGAGACCACTTTGACTAGAGACCATTTGACCAGGGGCCACATTGACCAGGGATCATTTTGACCAGAGACCACTTTCACCAGAGACCACTTTGACTAGAAACCACTTGACCAGGGATCGGTTTGACCAGGACCCACTTGACCAGGGACCACATTCACCAGGGACCACTTTGACTTGGGACCACTTTCACCAGAGACCTCTTTGACCAGAGACCACTTGACCAGGGACCAGTTTGACCAGGGACCACTTTGATCAGAGACCACTTTGACCTGAGACCACTTTGACTAGAGACCATTTGACCAGGGACCACTTTCACCAGAGACCACTTTGACTAGAGACCACTTGACCAGGGACCACATTGACCAGAGACCACATTGACCAGAGACCACTTGACCAAGCAACACTTTGACTAGGGACCACTTTGACCAGAAACCACTTTGACCAGAAACCACTTTGACCAGAGACCACTTTGACTAGAGACTGCTTGACCAGGGACCATTTTGACCGGAGACCACTTTGACTAAGAGAGCACTTGTCCAGGGGCCGTATTGACCAGGGACCACTTTGACCATGCTTGCCCCATAAGGCTCTGTACAGTTCAGGTCCAAACGGTCTGAAAGACTGCATTTCCCTACAGAGGTTGAGCATCCCTTCTCCGGCATGCCAAATCTGAACGATCCCACAATGGTCTACTTGGGTGTCAGAGACAGTGACGTTGTTTTTACACTAACAGCCTTTATTGGCATACACTAAAAACACACCTCAAAAGGAAGTTACAGAGAACATAAATTAAAAATTTCTAGTCTCAAGAATAAAACTTGCAGCAATCTTGGAAAAATTACATTAGAGTTGTTCATAAGGTATGGAATTGTGTAACACTTGTCACCGAGAACACTGCAAAAAATGGAATTCCTATCTATCATCCATATTTTTTCATCTTTGGAGCATTCAAACCAAGGATGGTTTTGACAGAAACCAAGTCACAAGAACAAACCTATTGAGAGCACTTCATATTTTTGTATCTCTCATCCAAAAGAGCTGATGGCAACACAGGACGTCTAATCGTAGCCAAGGTCCTCCTTTGGGTGGCATTCATCACAATGCGAAGACGACAAACTGCCATAACTCCAAGCTCACGCGGAATTAATAACGTGGTCGGGGAACAAGTTGTCTTTGCTGCAAGAGTCAAACTATGGAAGTCAAGTTCTTGATTAACCTTCAAGCTTCCACGTTTGTGAGCATTAAGAGTGCTTCCAAAGATCTGGCACAGTCTGGCTATAGACCGGGACATGGAACCGAGACAGCCTTGGTCGCCTTAATGGATGATCTACGCTGGGAGCTAGACAAGGGGAGTGTGTCCCTGTTGGTTCTGCTGGACTTCTCAGTGGCCTTCGATACTGTTGACCATGGTATCCTTCTGGGACACATTGCCGGAATGGGCCTGGGGGGCACTGTTTTGCGGTGGCTCCAGTCCTTTCTGGAGAGTCGTACCCAGAAGGTATTATTGGGAGACACCTGTTCAGCCCCACAACCATTGTCTTGTGGGGTTCCTCAGGGTTCAATACTGTCTCACACATTGTTCAACATATACATGAAATGCAAAGATACAAAATGGGGGACGATGAGGCCTGGCTTGAGAGCAGTACGTGTGAAAAAGATCTTGGAGTCCTCGTGGGGAAGAAGGGGAACATGAGCCAACAATGTGATGTGGCGGCAAAAAAAGCCAATGGGATTTTGGCCTGCATCAAGAGGAGCATAGTGTCTAGATCTAAGGAAGTAATGCTCCCTATGCTCTATTCCGCTTTGGTTAGACCACTTTACCTGGAATCTTGTGTCCAATTCTGGGCACCACAATTCAAGAAAGATATTGACAAGCTGGAATGTGTCCAGAGGAGGACGACTAAAATGATCAAGGGTCTGGAGAACAAGCCCTATGAGGAGCAGCTTAAGGAGCTGGGCATGTTTAGCCTGAAGAAGAGAAGGCTGAGGAGAGATATGATGAGAGCAATGTATAAATAAATATGTGAGAGGAAGCCATAGGGAGGAGGAGGGAGCAAGCTTGTTTTCTGCTTCCCTAGAGATTAGGACGCAATGGAACAATGGCTTCAAACTACAAGAGAGGAGATTCCATCTGAACAGGAGGAAGAACTTCCTGACTGTGAGAGCCGTTCAGCAGTGGAACTCTCTGCCCCGGAGTGTGGTGGAGGCTCCTTCTTTGGAAGCTTTGAAACAGAGGCTGGATGGCCACCTGTCAGGGGTGATTTGAATCCAATATTCCTGCTTCTTGGCAGAATGGGGTTGGACTGGATGATGGCCCAGGAGGTCTCTTCCAACTCTAGTATTCTATGATTCTATGATTCTAGGATTCTATGATTCTATGAAGCCTCTGAGGGGCGATGATCCGGAGTTTCGGGTGATGTCGCAGATGATGTCCAACTCTGTCACTCCTTCCCACCTGCTACTAAGGAGGCTGTCCAGGTCCTGAACGAGTGCTTGGCCGCTGTGATGGTCTGGATGAGGGCGAACAGATTGAAATTGAATCCAGACAAAACAGATGTCCTCCTGGTCAGCTGTAAGGCCGAACAGGGTAAAGGGTTACAGCCTGTGTTGGATGGGGTCACACTCCCCTTGAAGACGCAGGTTCACAGTCTGGGTGTGATCTTGGACTCATCGCTGAGTCTGGAACCCCAGGTTTCAGTGGTGACCAGGGGAGCATTCGCACAGCTAAAGCTTGTGCGCCAGCTGCACCTGTACCTTGGGAAGTCTAACTTGGTCATGGTAGTCCACGCTCTGGTTACATCCCGAATAGATTACTGCAACACGCTCTACGTAGGGCTACCTTTGAAGACTGTCTGGAAGCTTCAACTGGTCCAATGGATGGCAGCCAGGTTGCTAACTGGAGCAGCTCTCAGGGAGCATGCAACATCCTTGTTGCGCCAGCTCCACTGGCCGCCAGTTTGCTACTGGGCACAATTCAAAGTACTGGCTTTTAGCCTATAAAGCCGTACACAGTTCTGGCCCAACTTACCTGTTCGAACGAATCTCCCCTTATGAACCTTCGAGGACTTTATCACCTGGACTTTATCTCGGTCCTGCCATCATAACAAGCACGGCTGGTGGGGACAAGAGACAGGGCCTTCTCAGTGGTGGCCCCTCGGCTATGGAACGCCCTCCCTAGGGAGATTAGATCGGCTTCTTTGCTTTTAGCATTTCGGAAAAAACTCAAGACATGGCTATTCGAGCAGGCATTTGCGAATACTGAGTAATGGACATAAGAACGGAATCAACTACAAGATGGGATTGGACATTGTTTTAATGAGTATTTATTGAATTAGGATTTATTACAGATTTTATTATTTTTTTGATGTCAAAGTTTTTATATTGTAACTGTGTTTTTGGTGGCATTGAATTTTGCCTTGTAAACCGCCTCAAGTCGCCAGAAATAAATAATAAATAATAAATAATAAATAATAAATAATAAATAATAAATAATAAATAATAAATAATAAATAATAAATAATAAATAATAAATAATAAATAATAAATAATAAATAATAAATAATAAATAATAAATAATAAATAATAAATAATAAATAATAAATAATAAATAATAAATAATAAATAATGGCAGGCCAATTGGTTTGATCTTTCTAAGAACCAAAGTACAGGCCGTCCCCAAGTTACAAACAAGATAGGTGCTGTAGGTTTCATACTTATGTTGCATTTGCATGCAAATCGGAACAGATACATTTCTTAAGTGTAACTCCATATAACGTAGGGGTTAACTTAACACTCCTGTAGTATTTGTTTTGCTGTCAAGGTTGTCATTCAGTTAATATACCCAGTCAGAGCAGACCTATAGAATCAATGCAAACATACATTAGTTTTGACTTACGACGCTATCAGGAGCTCAATGGATCTGCTGTATTTGGAACCAATAATTGGATTCAGGAATCCCTCTTTTCTTCTCCGGTTGCAATTGTTGTTATTTCCTTTAAAACCCATTTTCTTCGTTTGCATTGTTACTTGACAAATTTACCTAATTTACACAACTTCCCTCCACTGGAGAAAGCATGTTTCTACACATTTCCTTTCAAGTATGCACGTTTCAGCCATTAGCATTTTGAAATACATTTATTGTTTTGGTTCCGAAAGAAAGCCAGTTGCAAGCCTCAGAAAGGCTGGAATAAATATTCAAGGCGGTGTCATATTTTTGCAGCAGGAAGGTTCTGCTTTCATAGAATCAGAGAATCAAAGAAAATGTTGCACTTTTTTCTTTGCAGTAGTGTAGCATTTTCCCGAATGAAGCAGAGAGTGTTTGAGGACCGAGACATCTGTAGGGAGACCAAGGTGCTTGTCTACAAAGCTATTGTCCTCCCAATCCTGCTCTATGCCTGCAAAATGTGGACTGTCTACAGACGTCACATGCAACTCCTGGAACGATTCCATCAGCGCTGCCTCCAGAAAATCCTGCAAATTTCCTGGGAAGACAAGCGGACAAACGTCAGCGTGCTGGAAGAAGCAAAGACCACCAGCATTGAAGCGATGGTCCTCCGCCATCAACTCTGCTGGGCCGGCCACGTTGTCTGGATGCCCGACCACTGTCTCCCAAAGCAGTTGCTCTACTCCGAACTTCAAGAACGGAAAACGGAATGTTGGTGGACAGGAAAAGAGATTGAAAGATGGGCTCAATGGCACATAGGAATGGAACAATGGACGACGAACCTGGACTACGCTTGGATGATGAGAAGATTGGGTACGGTTGTTTTTTGTAATAATTGTGCATTGTAATTGCTTATTGGTAATTTATGGATAATGTGTTAAGTCAATTGTTATATGTTGTATGGAACCACTGCTGTTTCTACTGTTTTTACTGTTTGTGAACCGCTGTGAGTCGCCTTCGGGCTTGAGATACAGCCGTATAGAAGCAAAGTAAATAAATAAATAAATAAATAAATAAACCTTAAAAACTCTGGCATAGACACTGAGAACTGGGAAGCCCTGGCCCTTGAGCACTCCAGCTGGAGGTCAGCTGTGACCAGCAGTGCTGCAGAATTCGAGGAGGCACGAGTGGAGGGTGAAAGAGAGAAACGTGCCAGGAGGAAGGCGCGTCAAGCCAACCCCGACTGGAACCGCCTTCCACCTGGAAACCAATGCCCTCACTGCGGAAGAAGATGCAGATCAAGAATAGGGCTCCACAGCCATCTACGAATCCACAAGGAAACCCATCATGGAAGACCATCTTACTCGTCCAACGAGGGATCGCCTAAGTAAGTAAGTAAAAATCAAAGAGTTGGAAGAGAGCTCCGGGGCCCTCTAGTCCAACCCCATTCCGCCAAGAAGCAGGAATGTTGCATTCAAATCACCCCTGACAGATGGCCATCCAGCCTCTGTTTAAAAGCTTCCAAAGAAGGAGCCTCCACCACACTCCGGGGCAGAGAGTTCCACTGCTGAACGGCTCTCACAGTCAGGAAGTTCTTCCTCATGTTCAGATGGAATCTCCTCTCTTGTAGTTTGAAGCCATTGTTCCATTGCGTCCTAGTCTCAGGGAAGCAGAAAACAAGCTTGCTCCCTCCTCCTCCCTGTGGCTTCCTCTCACATATTTATACATGGCTATCATGTCTCCTCTCAGCCTTCTCTTCTTCAGGCTAAACATGCCCAGCTCCTTAAGCCGCTCCTCATAGGGCTTGTTCTCCAGACCCTTGATCCTTTGAGTCGCCCTCCTCTTGACACATTCCAGCTTGTCAATATCTCTCTTGAATTGTGGTGCCCAGAATTGGACACAATATTCCAGGTAAAGTGGTCTAACCAAGGCAGAATAGAGCATGGGGAGCATGACTTCCCTGGATCTAGACACTAGGCTCCTCTTGATGCGGGCCAAAATCCCATTGGCTTTTTTTGCCACCACATCACATTGTTGGCTCATGTTCACCTTCCTCCCCACGAGGACTCCAAGATCTTTTTCACACGTACTGCTCTCGAGCCAGGCATTGTCCCCCATTCTGTCTCTTTGCATTTCGTTTTTCCTGCCAAAGTGGAGTATCTTGCATTTGTCACTGTTGAACTTCATTTTGTTAGTTTTGACCCATCTCTCTAATCTGTCAAGATGGTTTTGAATTCTGCTCCTGTCCACTGGAGTCTTGGCTCTCCCTCCCAATTTGGTGTCATCTGCAAACTTGATGATCCTGCCTTCTAGCACTTCATCTAAGTCATGGATGAAGATCCTGAGCAGGACCGGGCCCAGGACCGAACCCTGAGGTACTCCGCTCGTCACTTCTTTCCAAGATGAAGAGGAAGCCTTGGGGAGCATCACCCTCTGTGTTCGTCCATTTAACCAATTCCAGATCCACCTCACCGTAATTTTGCCTCGCCCACCTTGGACTAGTTTCCTTGCCAGAAGGTCGTGGGGGACCTTGTCCAAGAAGGCCTTCCTGGAATCCAGACACGCTCCATCCACGGCATCATTCCCCGCATCTACCCAGCTTGTAACTCTTTCGAAAAAAGAGATCAGATGAGTCTGGCATGACTTGTTTTTCATAAATCCATGTTGACTCTTAGCAATGACCGCATTTGTTTCTAAGTGTTTGCAGACCACTTCCTGACGTTGATAAGATCCTGAAGTCGAAATGTGTCAGCCATGATGTCACGGGTGTCTTAGAGGGCTTAAATTAAGTGGTTTTGTTTCAGGCCTTTCAGAGGAGACAAATTTGCTCTAGGGGATCCGTCTCCTGTTCATGATTCCAAGTTCATGTTTCCTACATTGTCAAGATTCCTGTTTCATGTCTATGTTTCTTTGGAGAATTTATCTTGCGGAAATTCCTGTTTACATGTTCATGGATTAATTCTGTGTTTGTGGGTTTCCTTGGCTTTGTGTTCTATCCTGGCATTTTTGGATTTATTTATTTATTTACTAGCCGTCCCCTGCCATATGTTGCTGTGACCCAGTCTGGTGATCTGGAAAATAAAGTAATGAGAAAGTGTTGGCTTCTAATCTATGTCATGTCTTTCTGCTTGTGGGTAAACAGTATTTCTTGTTTTTTCTTTGTCAGTGTGGATGTGGAGATTGTTAGGTTTGCCCACTCTGAAACAGGCAACATTTCATTGTCCTTCTTTAGGGGTCCCTTTCACATCTATGATACTATATCTCTCTCTGTGTGAATCATATCTATCTATCTATCTATCACTCTATCTCTATGGCTGGATGGCTCCTTCTCAGGAGGGCTTTGATTACGTTTTCTTGCCCTGGTGAAGGGAGTTGGACTGGATGGCCTTAAGTATTTTCTGTTGGTCATGGGGATTCTGTGTGGGAAGTGTGCCCCAATTCTGTCATTGGTGGGGTTCAGAATGCTCTTCGATTGTAGGGTTTGTACAACTCCCAAATGTCAAGGTCTATTTCCCCCCAAATCCATCTATTTTCATATTCGGGCATATGGAATATTCATGCCAACTTTGGTCCAGATCCATCATTGTTTGAGTCCACAGTGCTGTCTGGATGGAGGTGAACTACAACTCCCAAACTCAAGGTCAATGCCCACCAAACCCTGCTACTGTTTTCTATTGGTCTTGGAAGTCTTGTGTGCCAAGTTTGGTTCAATTCCATTGTTAGTGAAGTTAAGAATGCTCTTTGATTGTAGGAGAACTATAAATCCCAGCAACTACAACTCCAAAATGACAAAAATCAGTAGTGTCTTTCTTTGCTGCAGAGATACAAGCAATATATTCATTACAAAGCAAAGCCGGCTTGTGAGTGATCATTTAATATTGCTATATAAAACCTACAGTCTTACAGAGTGATGGTCACTCCTTGGGTTAGTAGGTGTCTTGTGGCCAAATTTGGCGGCAATTTGTCCAGTGGTTTTTGAGTTATACCAATCCCACAAATGAACATTACATTTTTATTTATATAGATACTGGATCTCTGGACTCTGGTGTTGTGCTGGGTGAGAGGGTGTTCCAGTGCAAGGGTGCAATGTATTGGAGAGTATGTAATTCTCCCTTGAAAAATTAGGAGAAGAGTTTTGTCATGCACGTGTACAGGAGTTGATTATAAATTGTATGATTTTAATTGTATTTGTGTTTAGATTGGCTGCAGTAATGCTGGAGTGGCCTAAGTCAGAGGAGTCCTCCATGTGCATTGCCATGGAGACCGATGCAAGAGAGAGGGAAATGGGAGGAGCTTAGAGGGGAGAGTTTGAAAAAACAACAGTTAAAAATCAGTTAGGGTTTAGGTTTAGAGGAGTGAGCAGTCCGGAGTTAGGTTCAGAGGAGTCAGGAGTTAGGAGTTGGGAGAGAAGGAAAGGAAAGGTGGCGGAGTGACTTGTGAAGCAAAGCTTTGAGGCTTTGAAAAGCTGGGTTTGGCTATTGGAAGTTTCTCAGGCTGGTGCAGCCGAATGGTGAAACATAGCTGGTATTCTTTTAGTCTAAGGAGAGGCTAAAGAATAGGTTACTTAGTATTTGATCTAGGGAGGATCAACTAAGGGAAACATCCCTGTATGGAAACTTTGTCTGAAACAAGTACTCTACGTCAGAAAGATACTTTGTTACTTGAAAGAATGAACTGTTAAAGTTACAAGTATTTTTCCAAGTGCAACAAGGAAAAGTTACAAGTATTTTTCCAAGTGCAACAAGGAAAAGTTACCACACGCTGTGTACTTAATAAAATTGTTAACTTTTATTTGAATATTGCCTCAGCTCCGTCTATTCTGGGTGCAAAGTGCCATTTCTCACAATATTACAACTTACCTCACGTGGTGGCAAAAACTCAGGGAAAAGTAACCAAATAAATCTACATTCTTCTCTCCAGTCACGCTACAGTATATACAGTGTAATTACTACTAAGTTATTACTTTCTTAATAAAGGAGGAGGTGCAATTGAACAGCCTCCCTCCTAACTTGATGGTAAATTTGGTTCCTAATCGGCAACCTCCATTGCAAATCGGCTAAGTCTTTTTAAAATTGGGAACTGGGGTAAAATCTCCTGAATACTGGTTCCTTTCAAATTGGTGGCAACAATAAACCATCCCTCAGCTTCCCTGCTTCTTTTCACACGCATCATGAAGTTTCTAACATTGCAAAGAGCGAGGCACTTACCATAAGTTCATTGCTGCCTATCTCACATTTTTGTTATATTTGCATTCCCTTTGCCATTTTCCTTGCTCTCTTGAATGCCTAAACTATAAATTAAAAATGAAGTTTTCAGATAGAGCAATGCTAGAAGATGTTGTAAAGGAAAGGAAAGTTTCACCTGGGAGTACAAATTCTTATTTGGGGATGACCGTTGCCCTCGTTGTGCTCCCTCGTAGTTACCTATCCAAAGGCTTCTGTACCAATTATGCTCTGTTGTGCATTGATGCCAAATCGAGGAGAGAAAAAAGAAGTTTTTTCCAATTATCCCCAAATCCCAGTTTCTTCTCGATTTACATTCCTCTCTGTCAATGCTTGCTGAATACAAGGCATCAAAATAAAAAGCATGCATTCAGAATTGAAAATAAAATGGTGGGAATCAAATGACAGACATACAAATGCACACGGTTAATAAATATTTTACATTTCCATACGAAATAATGGGCTCTGTTTGGATCCTGAGCTGTGAAAGATGGTCAACAAGGAGAGGAAAAGAGATTCTATTTTCCAAACAAATACAAGTCATATATATTGTTTGTGGCGCGGATCCAAAGTCTGTCTGAGCCCCATCAGCTTTGGCATTTCTCCTGTCAAGTGCCATAATGACACGTACCGCTTTTCGCTCCACAATCTGCCATTATTATTACTTTGAGATGAAATCCTATTTTTTTTCTCATGCGGAGAACTAAATTGGCTGATATTTTGGTTTTCTCGTCACATAGACCCCCGTCATATAGAGTGTTTTGTTGCAGCGTTACAAATGATCCAGCCCAATCCTTCTCCTTCTCCATCCCTCCCTCTTTTCATGTTTCATGGAGACTATAGAATTTGAGTTTCTTTGTAAAACAGTAGCAAAAGGCACCATCCAAGAGACTCCACTTAGGCAGAAAAAAAGAAATGCAAAGAGACAGAATGGGGGACAATGAGGCCTGGCTCGAGAGCAGTACATGTGAAAAAGATCTTGGAGTCCTCGTGGACAGCAAGTTAAACATGAGCCAGGAATGAGCCCAGTGATTCCGGCCATGAAAGCCTTTGGCAATAGCTTGTAGGGCTGGGCAACCACGGAAAAATTTGTTTCTAAACTCGATTCGTTTTTAGGGGGTTTTTGCATTTCGATTTTTAAAAGAAATCCGAAATTTTCCTTAAAAAAAAGTTATTTACGAAATTTCATAAATTACGAATCAATTACGAATCGATTTTGAAACAATTACGAATCGATTCGTTAATGGCGGGCGCGATCGCGCAATACGCTAAAAAAACCTCCAAATGGGACAGGAAGCTTCCCTCTCCCTCTGTTGTTGACTGTTGGTGTGATAATTTAATTTTTTTTCACTGAGCAAACAAACAGCAACCCTAAAACTTGCACCAGACATGCGGAAATAATAACGAAACGATTTCGAATCAATTACGAATCGATTTCGAAACAATTATGAAACAATTCCGAAACGAATTGAAAAAATTCGTTTCGTTTTTTAGTTGCTCCTGAATGGTTCAATATTGCTTCATTATCAAAAAATAACGAATTAATAACGAATTACGAAATTAACGAACGAAATCGCCCAGCCCTAATAGCTTGCATTCTCTGATGAATCTCCTTTGGGGTGACACCTTCTGCTGTCAAGAATTCAATGACTGCACATTGCTTAAGTCGCATTGACCGACTGTCTGCGCAGGCTTCCATACTTCGCATGTTAACAGCACAACTGTTCAATGCTAAGGCTTCCTGCCAAAATGGAACTGTAGGGGAGAGTCTAGTGAACAAGCCAGTACCTGCCGCATACGCTGCTTAAGTCGCATTGACCGACCGTCTGCGCAGGGTTCCATACTTCGCATTTTAACAACACAACAATTCAATGCTAAGGCTTCTCGCCAAAATGGAACTGTAGAGGAGAGTCTACTGAACAAGCCAGTACCTACCACATACGTTGCTTAAGTCGCATTGACCAACCATCTGCGCAGGGTTCCCTACTTTGCACTTTAACAACACAATCGGTCAATGCTAAGGCTTCCAGCCAAGATGGAACGGTAGAGGAGAGTCTACTGAACAAGCCAGTACCTGCTGCATACGTTGCTTAAGTCGCATTGACTGACCGTCTGCACAGGGTTCCCTACTTTGCACTTTAACAACACAACCATTCAATGCTAAGGCTTCTTGCCAAAATGGAACTGTAGAGAGTCTACTGAACAAGCCAGTACCTGCTGCATACGTTGCTTAAGTCGCATTGACTGACCATCTGCGCAGGGTTCCCTACTTTGCACTTTAACAACACAACCGTTCAATGCTAAGGCTTCCTGCCAAAATGGAACTGTAGAGGAGAGTCTACTGAACAAGCCAGTACCTGCCGCATACCAGTACTGCCATCGGTTGAGGAGTTACGAAGGTGGAGGCATTATTTTTCATTCAACCCTCGTACTCTCAAAACTGCCAAGTTTCAGCCTTCTCCTCAACCCGCTTTAAGGTTGCTAGAAGGTTTCTTTGAGCTGAATTCTTGGGGATGGATGGCGAGGCTCTTGCCAATCCCAGCGGACTCGGGAGGAGAGCATGCCGCCCTCGTCTAATTCATCCACAGTAAATAATTGATAACCCAAGAAGCAAGGTGAGACAGGATAGGAAGCGGTGTTTTGTTTACCACAGTGCTCTCTCTCTCTCTCCCCCTCTCTCTCTCTCCTTCCTCCCTTTCCTTTCTGCTGTCTGAAGTTCTTGGAGTAAGTGAATCAATTTCACCTTTGCAGATCGGCTTCCCTTTTTGTGCACTTGTCAAAGCGGTTGACCTTTCGCAAACACCAACCCAGCCCGGCTTGTGGGGAACGATGCCTGCAGGGATCTCAAACAAATGGAAGTGGCCATCAGCCAACTCCACGTGCCTCTCTCTCTCTCTCTCTCTCTCTCTCTCTCTGTGCCTGGCTCACTTGGGCCCATTAATTTAAGCGTGCCTCGTTAGTAAATGTCCACAGGAGGAAGTTGCCCTCCGAAGTCCTGGAGGAGTTTCCTCAAGACCGCGCTGTCCATGCATCATTAATAAAGAGCCAAGTGCTGAAGGACTTTCCACAACCTGCGTGGTGAACTATTTCAAGTCAGGTAGAAATCCTCCAAGGAAGCACATGATAATGCATCTGAGCCATACATGGGAAGGGTTGCAAGGCTAAACCTGATGATGTCTTCCATTGAACAGCACAGCCAAGAGCCAAGCTGATGCTCCTTCAGGAAAATAACATCTAGCTTGATCAGTGTAGACCTGCATCATGCAGTTCCTCTTCCTCTGGACACCTTCCAGCTTACAGTTCACATCTCCCTTCCATTGCAGTGCCCAGAATTGGACGCAGAAGTGGCCTGACCAAGAGAATAATTACTTACTTACTTAGGCAATTCCTCGTTGTCCGAGTAGGATAGTCTGTAGCTGACTGTGGAGCCCTCTTCTTGACCTGCATCTTCTCCCGCAGTGAGGGCATTGGTTTCCAGGTGGGAAGCAGTCTCAGTCAGGGTTGGCTTGATGCAGCTTCCTCTTGGCATGTTTCTCTCTTTTGCCTTCCATTCGTGCCTCCTCAAATTCTGCAGCACTGCTGGTCACAGCTGACCTCCAGCTGGAGCACTCAAGGGCCAGGGCTTCCCAGTTCTCAGTGTCTATGCCAGAGTTTTTAAGGTTGGCTTTGAGCCCATCTTTCAATCTCTTTTCCTGCCCACCAACATTCCATTTTCCATTCTTGAGTTCAGAGTAGAGCAACTGCATTGGGAGACGGTAGTCAGGCTTCCGGATAACGTGGCCGGCCCAGCGGAGTTGATGTTGGAGGACCATCGCTTCAATGCTGGTGGTCTTTGCTTCTTCCAGCACACTGACGTTTGTCTGCTTGTCTTCCCAAGAGATTTGCAGGATTTTCCGGAGGCAGCGCTGATGGAATCGTTCCAGGAGTTGCATGTGACGTCTGTAGACAGTCCACGTCTCACAGGCATATAGCAGGGTTGGGAGGATAATAGCTTTATAGACAAGCCCCTTGGTATCCCTACGGATGTCCCGGTCCTCAAACACTCTCTGATTCATTTGGAAAAATGCTGCACTCACAGAGCTCAGGCGGTGTTGTATTTTGGTGTCGATGTTGACTTTGGTGGAGAGGTGGATGCCAAGGAAACGGAAATGTAGATCTTCTTCTGTGTGCATTCAGAAGAAGATCTACAAGCCACTCTAAACACCTTTGCAGAAGCATATGAGAAGCTTGGCCTGTCACTGAACATCAAGAAAACCAAAGTGCTCTTCCAGCAGTCACTAGCCAATCCCTCTCCAATGCCAGAAATACAGCTTAATGGTGTAACATTAGAAAATGTAGCTTGTAGAGGGCATTGATGTTTGCCTAGTAAAATAGCCAGTCTTAACCAGGGAGTTTCGCATGGTAGATTGAAAACTCATCCCCACTGAATGAATGATCTATGCACCGGGACTGTGGCACAGCTGCTTGGGAGTCAGCTGCATTAAGATCACAACTAAGCAAAAGGCCAATTTCCAACCTCCCTTTTTTGGGCAAGGTGCTGGAGCAGGTGGTCGCCTCTCAGCTCCAGGGATTCCTGGATGACATCGACTACCTGGACCAGTCACAGTCTGGCTTTAGGCCTGGTGGTCACAGTACTGAGACGGCTTTGGTTCTCTTGGACAAGTCCCCTTTCAGGGCCAGATCAACTTCACCCAAGAGTACTAAAGGAACTAGCGGAAGTCATCTCGGAACCATTGGCAACCATCTTTGAGAGTTCTTGGAGAACGGGAGAAGTTCCAGCAGATTGGAGGAGGGCCAATGTGGTCCCAATCTTCAAGAAGGGAAAAAAGGATGACCCAAACAATGACCAATGTCCTGTCGGCCTCATGTCGATACCAGGCAAGATTCTGGAAAAGACTGTCAAGGAAGTGGTCGCCAAACAGAAACAAATGCGGTCATCGCTAAGAGTCAACATGGATTTATCAAAAACAAGCCATGCCAGACTCATCTGATCTCTTCTTTTGATAGAGTTACAAGCTGGGTAGATGCGGGGAATGATGCCGTGGATGGAGCGTGTCTGGATTTCAGGAAGGCCTTCTTCGACAAGGTCCCCCATGACCTTCTGGCAAGGAAATGGGTCCAATGTGGGTGAAGCAAAACTACGGTAAAGTGGACCTGGAATTGGTTAAATGGACAAACCCAGAGGGTGATTCTTCCCAAGGTTTCCTCCTCTTCATCCTGGAAAGAAGTGACGAGCGGAGTGCCATCCGCAGGGTTCCGTCCTGGGCCCGGTCCTGCTCAGGATCTTCATTCATGACTGAGATGAAGGGCTAGAAGGCAGGATCATCAAGTTGGCAGAAGACACCAAATTGGGAGGGAGAGCCAATACCTCAGAGGACAGGAGCAGAATTCAAAGGGATCTTGACAGATTAGAGAGATGAATGGCCAAAACTAACAAAATGAAGCTCAACAGGGACAAATGCAAGAGACTCCACTTAGGCAGAAAAAACAAAATGCAAAGAGACAGAATGGGGGATAATGGGGGATAATGCCTGGCTTGAGGCATCGAAACGCAAAACCCCCCCAAATACAAATCGATTTTAGAAACAAATTTTTGCGTTGTTACCCAGGCCTAATTGAAACATTCACCCCTAGCTCCAACAAACAAGAGTTCTTTGTCCCACCCTGGTCATTCCACAGATATATAAACCCCTTTTCCTA
This sequence comes from Anolis sagrei ordinatus, assembly GCF_025583915.1. NCBI lineage: Eukaryota > Metazoa > Chordata > Lepidosauria > Squamata > Anolidae > Anolis > Anolis sagrei. The sequence goes on along the minus strand of NW_026847771.1, from coordinate 109,216,461 downwards.
GTTCCAACAGACCTCACTACCTCTGATGATGCTTGCCATAGATGCAGGCGAAACGTCAGGAGAGAATGCCTCTAGACCATGGCCATATAGCCCGAAAAAACTATAACAACCCAGACTGGAAATCACTGAGAAGGTATCTACAGGAGACAATGAAACTCAATAATTAAAGAAGAGTGAATAATTAGAATTAAAAGTTTCCTGAAACAATTAGGTAGCGGAGCTCAAAGAAATAAATGCAACCTAGAAAGGATATATCTCTGTGGAATGGACTGGAAGACTTCAAATCCCCAATTTCCTATCCTATCTCCCCCACTACCCGCCCCATACTTACCCCCTCCCCATGCCTAGCCATTCCCTATACCCCTATTATCTACTTAACCACTGCCTACTATATTTTCCTACTTTCTTATACACTTCATATGTTCCCCCTCTGTTTATTGTATACTAGCTGTGCCCTGCCGCATGTTGCTGTGGCCCAGTCTGGTGATCTGGAAAATAAAGTAATGAGAAAGTGTTGGTTTCTAAGATATGTAATTACTTTCTGCTTGTGGGTAAATGATATTTCTTGTTGTTTCTTTGTCAGTGTTGATGTGGAGAATGTCTGGTTTGCCCACCCTGGAACAAGCAACATTTCATAGTCCTTCTTTAAGGGTCTCTTTCAAATCTATGATACTATATCTGTGTGTGTGTGTGTGTGTATGTGTGTGTGTGAGAATCATATCTATCTCTCTATATTTATGACTGGATGGCTCTCTGTCAGGAGGGCTCTGATAACATTTTCTTGCCCTGGTGAAGAGAGTTGGACTGGGTGGCCTTAAGTATTTTCTGTTGGTCATGGGGGTTCTGTGTGGGAAGTTTGCCCCATTTCTGTCGTTTGTGGGTTTCAGAATGCTCTTTAATTGTAGTGAACTATAAATCCCAGTAACTACAAATCCCAAATGTCAAGGTCTACTTCCCCCAAACTCCATCTGTGTTCATATTTGGGTGTATTTAGTGCTTGTGCCAAGTTTGGTCCAGATCCATCATTGTTTGAGTCCACAGTGCTCTCTGGATGTAGGTGAACTATAATTCCCAAACTCAAGGTCAATGCCCACCAAACACTTCCAGTGTGTTCTGTTGGTCATGGAAGTCCTGTATGCCATGTTTGGTTCAATTCCATCATTGGTGGAGTTCAGAATGCTCTTTGATTGCAGGTGAACTATAAATCCCAGCAACGACAATTCCCAAATGACAAACATCAATTTTTTTGAGTGGAGGACATACATTGGACTGTTAGGTGTCTTGTGTCCAAATTTGGTGTCAATTTCCCCAGTGGTTTTTGAGTTCTGATGGTAGCACAAACGAACATTACAATTTTATTTATATAGATGAGAAAAGGCTCACATAAAAAGGATTAATAAAAAAAATCTGGGCAATGTCCCCTGGGCAACATCCTTGCAGACGGCCAATGATCTCACAACAGAAGTGACTTGCAGTTTCTCAAGTTGCTCCTGAAGCAGAAAAAAAATCCTCTCTGAATCTTAGTCCAAACTGTAAAAGAAACTAACCAAGCTGCTGAATCTTTTAATTCTTTTTTGCATGGCATCACTAAATAACTCTGAATTTTAGCCCACATTTGGGCATTGGGTTTCAGCACCTTAGACAGCTCTTCTAAACACTCAGAAGAATCTGGGTTGCTGTGAGTTTTCTGGCTTGTCTGGCCATGTTCCAGGAGCATTCTCTTCTGATGTTTCGCCCACATCTATGGCAGGCATCCTCGGAGGTTGTGAGGTCTGTTGGAAACTAGGAAACATTCACGCCCACCTCCAACAGACAAGAGTTCTTTCTCCCACCCTGGGCATCATTCCAAAGGGATATAAACTCTCCTACTTTTCATCATTCTGGGCATCATTCCACAGATATAAAAACTCTCCTACTTACTCTCCTACTTTTCAACAGACTTCACAACCTCTGAGGATGCCTGCCATAGATGTGGGTGAAATGTCAGAAGAGAATGCTTCTGGAACATGGCCAGACAAGCCAGAAAACTCACAGCAACCCAGGGATTCTGGCCATGAAAGCCTTCAACAACACTCAGAATAAAGTTAAGAAGCACATTGATTCCCACCTCTCTCAAAGGAAGTCAACAATGTTCAAAATACTTGGGACCGCAACCATTTTGGATCTGGGATAGGAGAACTGGGCCAGTCTTTTGTAGTATTCAAGGGCTAGAGGAAATCGCCAGGATTGCTGACAGTGGGAACAGGACCTTGCTTATGGTCTGTTTCTTTTATTACTGAGGAAGGCTAGGCCAAGATTGTTTGGCTAGATTCCAGGAAGTGGGAATTTGGTTTGGAATTATCATCAGAGATTAGTTTCCTGAGATAATGTCCTGTTTGCTAACTCTAGATTTGAACCCAGTACCCATCTAAGAATTGTACATCAAACGTAACCAAAAGCTTTTGTGCCATTAACTTACAGAAACCATTACGCATTTGTACCAGAAAAGTTTGAACCTATTAAATAAACGTTTTATTATAGTTAACTCTTTACAACAGCCTGTGTGTGAACGACATTGGTATTTAAACCCTCTGAAGAAAATAGAATCATAGAATCAAAGAGTTGGAAGAGACCTCCTGGGCCATCCAGTCCAACCCCATTCTGCCAAGAAGCAGGAATATTGCATTCAAATCACCCCTGACAGATGGCCATCCAGCCTAATAAATAAACACTATCGTAACACAAAAGGGTGTTACTAAGTATCCTCTCCACACATATAACTCAGCCTGAATACTAAACAATAAGGTGGCAGCATACCCAATTGAAGATGCCTTTTAAAACCCTCACAGTCCAGGCGTCATTCAAATATATCTATACACAGTTATATCTTTCCCTATTTTATCAATTTCCCTCCTGTGATATTCCTTGTAATTGGTAGCACAGCGATGTGATCCTTGGTGTGAAGTTCCTTATCATTGCTGGTAGCTTGTGGGATTCACTATTTCAGAATTCCCTGTTCCTTCTACCTGCTAAAAGAAGCTCCTTGGTGCGATATGTTCATTATACCATCCTTTGTTGGAAACCGCCCTAAGTCCCCATTGGGGAGATAGGCCGAGTTATAAATCAAGTTGTTGTTGTTGTTGTTGTTGTTGTTAATTACTCTCTGATTCTGTGTTCCCTCTTACCTAAATTGCAATATTATCCACAACTGAAGCATCTCTTACAATCCTGATTTGGTTCTGTAGCTTTAAGTGCATCTGAGGCTCCCTTAACATTAGAGACATTAATTGAGGCCAACGCAAGTATCCACACCAAGCATTTAGGTATATACATTTATGTTCCCTATAAATAAATACGACATGCGAGGTTTGCAACAAGAATGGGATACAGAAGACTTGGAATATCCCATTTCAGTTTCAAGATCTATATTTAGTATGGCTATTGATCTTTGACTAGACCTCACGCAGCAGAAATCTTTCTTTTGGATATATTGGTCGCCACAATGTCAGTTCAAGAAAGGCTTTCTAAATCAGCAAACGGTTGGAAATCTAATACGGTTAATGATTCCTTAATGAACATACTTTTGAGTTGCCGCACAGTACTTATTAGTGCATAGCTTCATTTTTAATTCGTATTTCGGATCAAATTCGTTAACCAATCAATATTAGAAACAGGAAAGAGGGCTTGTTCTCCAGACCCTTGATCCTTTGAGTCTCCCTCCTCTGGACACATTCCAGTTTAGAGTCAATATCTCTCTTGAATTGTGGTGCCCAGAATTGGACACAATATTCCAGGTGTGGTCTAACCAAGGCGGAATAGAGCATGGGGAGGGTTAATAGGAGCCTAGTGTCAATAGGAGCCTAGTGTCTAGATCTAGGGAAGTCATGCTCCCCATGCTCTGTTCCGCTTTGGTTAGACCACACCTGGAATATTGTGTCCAGTTCTGGGCACCACAATTCAAGAGAGATATTGACAAGCTGGAATGTGTCCAGAGGAGGGCGACTAAAATGATCAAGGGTCTGGAGAACAAGCCCTATGAGGAGCGGCTTAAGGAGCTGGACATGTTTAGCCTGAAGAAGAGAAGGCTGAGAGGAGACATGATTAGCATTGTTAGCATTGAGAACCAGTTCGGGTATTGTTGCACTTTAAGATCTGGCACTTTATGAATTTGCCCAATGGCA
>NW_026847771.1:109169708-109209146 GCF_025583915.1 Anolis sagrei ordinatus | reverse complement strand
CCTGCCTCGCAGGCGCGTCTGGCGGGGACGAGAGAGAGGGCCTTCTCAGTGGTGGCCCCCCGGCTGTGGAACGCCCTCCCTGCTGACATCAGACAGGCGCCCTCTCTCATGGCTTTCCGTAAGAGCCTAAAGACCTGGCTCTTCGAGAAGGCATTTAACTAGTCCCAGACTAACTGACAATGACAATGACAATCGGAACGAAATACGGATTATGAGACTGGTAGATCCCTATGTGGTGACGGTGCGGATTAGTTTAGTGTAATTTAGATTAAGCGTGTTATATGGTTTGTTGATATACTCTGTGTTTTTTGTAAACTGTTTTTATATGTTGTACACTGCCGCGAGTCGCCCTGGGGCTGAGAGCGGCGGTCAACAAATGCATTAAATAAATAAATAATAAATAAATAAATAAATGATGATAGCCATGTATAAATACATGAAAGGAAGCCACAGGGAGGAGGAGGGAGCAAACTTGTTTTCTGTTTCCCTGGAGACTAGGACGCAATGGAGCCATGGCTTCAAACTACAAGAAAGGAGATTCCATCTGAACACGAGGAAGAACTACCTGACTGTGAGACCCGTTCAGCAGTGGAACTCTCTGCCCCGGAGTGTGGTGGAGGCTCCTTCTTTGGAAGCTTTTAAACAGAGGCTGGATGACCATCTGTCAGGGGTGCTTTGAATGCAATATCCTTGGCAGAATGGGGTTGGACTGGATGGCCCAGGAGGTCTCTTCCAACTCTTTGATTCTATGATTCTATGAGAGGCTGGCTGGCCATCTGTCAGGGGTGCTTTGAATGCAATATTCCTGCTTCTTGGCAGAATGGGGTTGGACTGGATGATGGCCCAGGAGGTCTCTTCCAACTCTTTGATTCTATGATTTTGTTTGAGTGGTTTTTGTGCAAAAAAAGCATATTATTTTGAGTGGGAAACAGTATTTTCTGGACAGAATAAACTGTGCAAAATATTTCATTTATTTTTGTTTTCTGAACAAAACAACCACATGCCAATGTTGCATCAAATCGATCTCCAACTGTAAAAGTTTTCCTCCATCCAGTGTTTGTCAAGGTTTCACAACATAAGAAGCAATGCTCTCCCCGTCTCCTGATATTTTCAAATATTCTTCCTTGCTGTCATTCCGTAACGTGTGTTACCTTTGTGGAGTTGTCAGTGGTAATAATGTGATTGCACAAAAGGTAAGGGCATATTTGGGTCCACCAAAATGTTCTTTGCGGAGCATCTGTTTTGCATCCTGAGCCTTTTAAGTGGGCGAAGGGCTTTGTGCTGGAACATAATGCATGGCGTTCCATTCAGACAGATAAACCAAGCCATTACAACAAATATACATTAGCAAAGACGGCATTACCTTCTCTCAGGACCTCAGGTGACACCAGGCAGCCTGTCAATCCAATCTAAGTGCTGGCTGTTTCCACTTGGAAGCGAGGAAAAGAATTAATGAAAGTGGCAAACTTTCCTACCATAAAATAAATACATACATACATACATAAAGGGGGACTGGGCTAGGAGGGGATGTTTTTGCCAGCTTCCAACTTACTTTAATGAATTCTATTGTGCATCAAGCCTAGGTTTCCCCACCTCTCCACAAAAGTCAACATTGACACTGAAATTCAACACCGCTTGAGCTCTGCGAGTGCAGCATTTTTTCTGAATGAAGGAGAGAGTGTTTGAGGACTGGGAAATCTGTAGGTAGACCAAGGGGCTTGTTTATAAAGTTATTGTCCTCCCAACCCTGCTCTACGCCTGCAAAACGTGGACTGTCTACAGACGTCAACATTTTACACTGAAATACAACACTGCCTGAGCTCTGAGAGTGCAGCATTTTTCCAAATGAAGCAGAGAGTGTTTGAGGACCGGGACATCCGTAGGGAGACTAAGGTGCTTGTCTATAAAGCTATTGTCCTCCTAACCCTGCTCTATGACTGCAAAACGTGGACTGTCTACAGACGTCAACATTTTACACTGAAATACAACACTGCCTGAGCTCTGCGAGTGCAGCATTTTTCCAAATGAAGCAGAGAGTGTTTGAGGGCAAGGACATACATAGGGAGACCAAGGTGCTTGTTTATAAAGGTATTGTCCTCCCAATTCTGCTTTACACCTGCGAGACGTGGACTATCTACAGACATCAACATTTTACACTGAAGTACAACACTGCCCGAGCTCTCCGAGTGCATCTTTTTTCCAAATGAAGCAGAGAGTGTTTGAAGACCTGGACATCCGTATGGAGACCAAGGTGTTTGTTTATAAAGGTATTGTCCTCTCAACCCTGCTTTACGCCAGCTATGCTTGCGAGACGTGGACTGTCTACAGATGTCACATGCAACTCCATGTGACTCCATGGTGGTCCATGCCTTAGTTACCTCTAGACTGGACTACTGCAATGATCTCTACATGGGGCTACCCTTGAAGACAGCCTGGAAACTGCAACTTGTCCAATGTTCGGCAGCCAGATTAATAACTGGAGCTGGTTATAGGGAATGGTCGAGTCCCATGTTTAACGAGCTCTACTGGCTGCCGTTTATCTCCTGGTCCCTATTCAATTTACAGGTTATTACCTACAAAGCCTGCCTACCTTCGTGACCGTATCTCTCTCCATGTTGGGGTTCAGCCTGATCCTGATCTGTGTGAACAGGATTCTCTGATAGTTTTTCCAACCGAGCAAGCTCTCCCTGACTCTGACAGTGTGGAATCTGTTGTTGATGCAGAGGTCAGTGGGAATGAAAACGAAACCCAACAGCTAGAAGAGAATGTTTTGGAAGTTTATTTATTTATTTATTTATTTATTTGCTATACTTGTATACCGCCGTTTCTCAGCCTAGCCGGCGACTCAACGCGGTTTACAACAACTTATAACAAACAACAGTATACAGTTTAAAAGCATAAAAACATAATCCACAATACATATATCAATAAACAATCCAATTCATCTCTTGACTAAAATCGTGATCCAGTTTCGTCGTCCAGATTGCCAGTCCTTCAATCATTACACTTATTGCACTGAGTTAACCGAACGCCTGCTTGAACATCCACGTTTTTAGTCTTTTCCTGAATACCATCAATGAGGGGGCTGATCTTACCTCCATGGGAGGTAAGTTAGCCGTGATATCTCTCCACCTGGGGTTGATAATGAGGACCGAAGAGAACAGATAGTCAGAGATAGAAATGTTTCCCAGTCTGTACGAAGGTCACAGCGCTTACAGCAGAAAGAGGCCCAGACAGAAAAGTCAAGGGGCAAGCAACGTTCGGGACTGTGGCTGGCCTTGGCAGAATTCCTGTGTTCCATGGCCAGTATCCCAGAGGCTTCTAGTTTCCAAGTTCATGGTTAGTAAAAGATTCCTGGTTATTGTTTTGTGGCTTTTGAAGTTTTGCTCAAGTTCAGAGATCCTATTGACTACTGTGTTTTTCTGTGGCTTTTTGACTCTGCATTTACCTTTCTTTTGTAACCAATTTTTCATCAATAAACAAGGATTGCTTTTCCTATAGTCCAGAGTGGTGGATTTAATCTTATGGTCTTGTTTCTTGAACTGGGATGCAACACTCCATGTACCAACCCGAGCCCTTCGATCTCCGAGGGAGGCCCTCCTTTCACCCCTACCAATCCCACAGGCTCAACTTGTGGACACAAGGGAGAGAGCCTTCTCCTCTGTGACTCCCCGACTCTGGAACTCATTACCTGGAGAGATCAGGACAGCCCCTTCACTAGAAACATTAAAAAAGGACCTTAAAACCTGGCTCATCTGCTGCGCCTTTGGTGAGTAGGTGCTTCACATGATACTGCTGCTCCCCTCAAAGCGTCTGCCAATGGAGTACACACCCTCCACTTGGAAAGAGGAAGTCCTGACGGCTCTTCGTCTTAGAGGCTAGAGCAACAGGACCTCCTGGACTCAAGCCCAACCTTCCATTGCATCAAAAACAGCTGGACACTGAATCGGAACAAACCACCTCCTTCTGTTGTCTGTCTGTGTATTGTCTATACAAAGTGGTGTTGACTGTTTGCCAAGTATATGTACTGTGATCCAACCTGAGTCCCCTCGGGGTGAGAAGAATGGAATATAAATAAATAAATAAATAAATAAATAAATCTATATATATAAATTTGTTAGGGGCATCCAAAACGGCAAAAGGATAAAACTCTAAAAAAACCAACGAAACTTAACCAAAATTCCCATGCTCATAACACAACCCACAAGGTACAAACATATTACTCAAAATGAAAAACAACACAACAACACACTCAAAACGGCAAAACAAAACTCAAAAAAACCCCAAAACTTAACCAAAATTCCCATGCCCATAACACAACCCACAAGGTACAAACATATCTACTCAAAATGAAAAACAACACAACACACTCACAAAACGGCAAAACAACAAAACTCAAATAAACCCCAACGAAACTTAACCAAAATTCCCATGCCCATAACACAACCCACAAGGTACAACATATCTACTCAAAATGAAAAACAACACAACAACACACTCACAAAACGGCAAAACAACAAAACTCAAACATCCCCCAACGAAACTTAACCAAAATTCCCATGCCCATAACACAACCCACAAGGTACAAACATATCTACTCAAAATGAAAAACAACACAACAACACACTCACAAAACGGCAAAACAACAAACTCAAAAACCCCAACGAAACTTAACCAAAATTCCCATGCCCATAACACAACCCACAAGGTACAAACATATCTACTCAAAATGAAAAACAACACAACAACACACTCACAAAACGGAAAAACAACAAAACTCAAAAATCCCCCAACGAAACTTAACCAAAATTCCTATGCCCATAACACAACCCACAAGGTACAAACATATCTACTCAAAATGAAAAACAACACAACAACACACTCACAAAACGGCAAAACAACAAAACTCAAAAACCCCAACGAAACTTAACCGAAATTCCCATGCCCATAACACAACCCACAAGGTACAAACATATCTACTCAAAATGAAAAACAACACAACAACACACTCACAAAACGGCAAAACAACAAAACTCAAAAATCCCCCAACGAAACTTAACCAAAATTCCCATGCTCATAACACAACCCACAAGGTACAAACATATTACTCAAAATGAAAAACAACACAACACACTCAAAACGGCAAAAAAACAAAACTCAAAAAAACCCCAACGAAACTTAACCAAAATTCCCATGCCCATAACACAACCCACAAGGTACAAACGTATCTACTCTAAATGAAAAACAACACAACAACACACTCACAAAACGGCAAAACAACTGAGCATGCGCATTGGCGCCCAGCCGCAAGTTCCCTGGCGCGCGCACATGCCCTTCCGGCCAACGTTCCCTCTGCGGAAACCATGCCCACTCCAAGCCCCGCCGCGCCGCTTCCCGCACACACACACCCTGCCGCACACACACACGCAACCCCACGCTCCATCACTCCCCCGCCGCCGCACACACACACGCAACCCCACTCCCCCCGCCGCCGCACACACACGCAACCCCACACTCCATCACTCCCCCCGCTGCCGCACGCACACACGCAACCCCACTCCCCCCGCCGCCGCACACACACACGCAACCCCACGCTCCATCACTCCCCCCGCCGCCGCACGCACACACGCAACCCCACTCCCCCGCCGCCGCACACACACACACAACCCCACGCCCCATCCCCCCGCGCCGCACACACACACGCAACCCCACACTCCATCACTCCCCCCCCGCCACACACACACACAACCCCACGCTCCATCACTCCCCACCCCAATCTTACCTCCTTTTTCTTCACGCCACCTCAACCCCACCCCCCGCCCCTTCCCGCCCTGTCAAAATCTAGGAAAGACAGGAAGAAGGAAGAAGAAGAAAAGAGAAGGGAGGAAAGAAAAGGGAAGAAGAAAGAGAGGAGAGAAGGAAGAAGAAAGAAGAAAAAGGAAGAGAAGGAAAGAAAAGAAAGACAGCAGAAAAGAAAGAAAAAGGGGGAAGGAAGGAAAGAGATAGAGAAGGAAGGGAGAAGGAAGAGGGAGGAAAGAGGGAAGGAAGGAAGGAGAAAGGAGAGAAAGAGGGAAGATTGGCCACAGCAACACGTGGCGGGTAAAGGTTGTTATTTCTATATTATTATTATTATGCTATTGTTCCTATGAGACCCTTTTAGGGGGAATGGGAGAGGTGTCAGGTCCCAGAGGCAATGCATTGCATTATTGTTATTGTTATGATGGTGGTAAATAAAAGGAAATAAAAAGTGAAAGAAGGAAGCAAACAGGGAGGGAAGAAAGGCAAAGGAAGAAAGGGGGAGGGAATGAAGGAAAGAGAGAAGGATGAAACCAAGTAGTGAAAGAAAGAAAGAGGTAGAGAAGGAAGAAAGGAGAGAAAGGGGGAGGAAAAGGGGAAGGAATAGGTAGGGACCTCTCTTTCATAATAGTCCAGATATCTACCTCAACTTTGATAAGTTTTACTATAGGCCACAGCAACGCGTGGCAGGGCACAGCTAGTATTATTATAAGGGTGCAAGCCTCCAAATGCATGGGGGCGAGACTTCCCACAGGCTCTCCTTCCATATCCTTCATTAAGACTTGAATTTAAAAAAGCATCAGAATTATCACTCTCTGGATCATATAACATCTGTTTGTAGAAGACACTGGGTTTAATGTTTCTTTTTTTAAAAAATCTTTTCCATGTATTGCATTTATTCAATTTAACATAGACACATTAAGTAAACATACCTTTATCACTAAATTATTCCTATACTCTATAACTACTACAAATTCCAACTAACTATAAATCAATTCAGACTTCTCTCAATTTACAAAACAAAAAATAATAATTAGAATCTGACCAATCCTTATAATCAAGTCACTCATTCACTCTCCAAATACAATATGATCGTAACATATATGCAACATGCAAATTCTAGAATTTGTCTAGGGTTTAATGTTTCTTAAAGCTGTTTCTACTCTAGAGGAGAGGCAATTGCTCATGCTTTCTTCTGACCCAGCACCAGCAGCTTTCCATGATATTTTAAGGCGGCCCAGGGAAAGAAGAGCAATAATCTGGAGCTCAGTGGAGCTGTCCTCTCTGGACTACCTTAAAAATCCCCTCTCTCTTGCTTGCAAGGCTGCAATCTCCTTTTTGCTTGGGATTTTGCTTCCTTAAATCTGTTTCTACTTTCTACTCTAGAGGAGGAGTAGGTTTCTCTTTTTGTTTGCTGGGATTACTGTCATTAATAACAATCTTTCAGAAGTATTTCCTGGAGGAGAGGAAGGGAAGGAGAAAATGGTAAAAGGGTGCAAGCCTCAAAATGTGTGTGTGTACATACTCCACCCACTACCCCTCAGGTCTCCAACTCCTAGTTTAAATAAAAAGAATCAGGAAAATAGAGGAAACTCAAAAAGGTTCAACTGTGGTGCTGAATAGGGGAGGAGGAGCCGAGACCTGCTCCCACTTGCTTTTGTGTTGGTGGGTTTTCGTACCGGGAGGGCCCTTACCGTTATGGGAGCTGAGACCTGCTCCCACTTGCTTTCGTGTCTGTGGGTTTTCGTAGCAGGAGGGCCCTTACCGTTATGGGAGCCGAGACCTGCTCCCACTTGCTTTCGTGTTGGTGGGTTTTCGTACCGGGAGGGCCCTTACCGTTATGGGAGCTGAGACCTGCTCCCACTTGCTTTCATGTTGGTTGGTTTTCATACCGGGAGGGCCCTTACCGTTATGGGAGCCGAGACCTGCTCCCACTTGCTTTTGTGTCAGTGGGTTTTCATACCGGGAGTTGTGTGTACTCTTAGGTTCCTTTCAAACCAATCGGAGGACAACAGCAAGGCAGAAAAAGCATCTCTGCAGCCTAAATTGTTAACCTTTAATGTTTTGAACCGTTTCGCACATCCATATTGTGTACCTCGCGGTTGTTGTGTTATCAGCTGGCTTATCATTCAGGAAGGTGTGCATGAAACTTACGGGAAATGGTCCAGCAATTACGTTCCCATGGAAACACATCTTGAGGCTATTCACTCTCTTTTGTCAAGTCCAAAGCTCTGGCCAGGTATCACTGTAGAAAAACTCTACACTGATAGCCCTATTCACAGAAATCAGATATCTGATATCTCATGAAAATATCACAATATATTCTTCTCAGGGGATGGGGGGGAGGGGGGTTAATGCCCAATATACTACATTTTTTCTGGTTCAGATATCAAAGTCTTTTAAAGGAAAATCCTGTTTCAGATCATTTTCGCTGCCGTGAGTTTTGGGAGAAAGGCAAGATAAAATATACAGTAAACTAGCTGTCCCCTGCCACACGTTGCTGTGGCCCACTCTGGTGGTCATGGGGGTTCTGTGTGGGAGTTTTGGCCCAATTCTATCATTGGTGGGGTTCAGAATGCTCTGTGATTGTAGGTGAACTACAATCTCGAACTACAATTGTAGTTCAATTGTAGTACAAATTCAGATTGTAGGTGAACTACAATCTGAACTACAATTCAGAATGCTCTGTGATTGCAGGTGAACTACAACTCCCAAATGTCAAGATTCTATTTTCCCCAAAGTCCACCAGTGTTCACAGTTGGGCATATTGAGTATTCGTGTAGAGTTTGGTCCAGATCCATCATTGTTTGAGTTCACAGTGATCTCTGGATGTAGGTGAACTACAACTCCAAAACCAAAGGACACTGCCCACCAAATCCTTCCAGTATTTTCTGTTGGTCATGGGAGAACTGTGTGCCAAGTTTGGTTCAATTCCATCGTTGGTGGGGTTCAGAATGCTCTTTGATTGTAAGTAAACTATAAATCCCAGCAACTACAACTCCCAAATGACAAAATTGATTTTTTGAGTGGAGTGAAGGATATACATTGGGTTGTTGGGTGTCTTGTGTCCAAATTTGATGTCATTTTGTCCAGTGGTTTTTGAGTTCTGTAACGGCGCTCCATGCAGTCATGCCGGCCACATGACCTTGGAGGTGTCTACGGACGACGCTGGCTCTTCGGCTTAGAAATGGAGATGAGCACCACACTCCAGAGTCAGACATGACTGGACTTAATGTCAGGGGACTACCTTTACCTTTACCTAATCCTACAAACGAACATGACATTTTTATTTATATAGATTATTATTATTATTATTATTATTATTATTATTATTATTTTACTGACACAAAAACACAGTATGTCACAGCAAACGAGATCTCGATGCTGGATTTCGTATCACAAAATCACAAGTCGGACCCTTCCCAAGCGTCTAGGACCGTGTGATGTATTTTCGAATTATGCATGCACATCCAAATAAGGTGGTCTTTGGCATACGAGAAGACAGATGGCAAGCTGTTTAGCCTCAGCAGACTGAAAGCCAAAACCAAGGTTAAAACAACATCTGTTATAGAACTCCAGTCTGCTGATGACAACGTCATCTGTGCACATTCAGAAGAAGATCAACAAGCCACTCTAAACACCTTTGCAGAAGCATACAAGAAGCTCGGCCTGTCATTGTTTTGTTTTTTTGTCGTGTCAGGAGTGACTCCTGGTGTGAGAGAATTGTCCATCTGCAAGGACGTTGCCCAGGGTAAGCCCAGATGATTTGATAGAATCATAGAATCATAGAATCAAAGAGTTGGAAGAGACCTCATGGGCCATCATCCAGTCCAACCCCATTCTGCCAAGAAGCAGGAATATTGCATTCAAAGCACCCCTGACAGATGGCCATCCAGCCTCTGCTTAAAAGCTACCAAAGAAGGAGCCTCCACCACACTCCAGGGCAGAGAGTTCCACTGCTGAATGGCTCTCACATTCAGGAAGTTCTTCCTAATGTTTTTATCATCCTTGTGGGAGGCTTCTCTTATGTCCCCGCATGAGGAGCTGGAGCTGATAGGGGGAGCTCATCTGCCTCTCCCCGAATTCGAACCTGTGACCTGTCGGTCTTCAGTCCTGCTGGCACAGGGGCTGAACCCACTGCGCCACTGGGGGCTCCCGGTGTCATTGAACATCGAGAAGACCAAAGTGCTCTTCCAGCAGTCCCCAGCCAACCCCTCTCCAATGCCAGAGATACAGCTTAATGGTGGAACATTAGAAAATGTGGACCATTTCCACTCCCTCGGCAGCCACCTCTCCACCAAAGTCAACATCGACACCAAAATACAACACCGCCTGAGCTATGCGAGTGCAGTATTTTTCTGAATGAAGCACAGAGTATTGTCGAAGGCTTTCATGGCTGGAATCACTAGGTTCTTGTGGGTTTTTTCGGGCTATAGAGCCAAGTTCTAGAGGCATTTCTCCTGACGTTTCGCCTGTATCTATGGCAAGCATCCTCAGAGGTAGTGAGGTCCTCACTACCTCTGAGGATGCTTGCCATACATGCAGGTGAAATGTCAGGAGAAATGCCTCTAGAACATGGCTCTATAGCCCGAAAAAACCCACAAGAACCTAGAAGCAGAGAGTGTTTGAGGACCGGGACATCCGTAGGGATACCAAGGTGCTTGTTTATAAGGCTATTGTCCCCCAACCCTGTTGTATGCCTGCAAGACATGGAAGGGTTAAAATGGGTTTTCCTTGTTAAGGAAAAGAAACAGTTCACGAAGCCAGTTGCCTGTCCCTTATGGACAAGATTAAGAAAGACACCAGTTGATTCAAAACCTTGAAGCATTTGTGTAATTTGTTGAAGATCTAAGAAGTAGTTGGTTTGTTGAAGACTTAAGCAATAATAAAGGACTTTGTTAAGCCTTTCAAGCTTCTAAAGACTTTGTATACGAAAATCCTTAGGGCCTCTCACTCGAGGCACCCCGGTTTCCCGCTGGGCACAAAGAGCACGTCCTGTTCAAAAGCCAACTGCTATAGGCCCAGCGCGCGACAGCACAGAGAGTCTACTGAACAAGCCAGTACCTGCCGCATACGTTGCTTAAGTCACATTGACCGATTGTCTACACAGGGTTCCATACTTCACACTTTAACAACACAGCTATTCAATGCTAAGGCTTCCAGCCAAAATGGAACTGTAGAGAAGAGAATGTAGAGAATGATGACTGAGTCACTAACTGCTGACCACAGGGGCGGATGGCGATGAATTTATGATTTATTCTGACAAACTGACCTTTTGTAAGTTGTATAATTGTATTTTAATGTATTTTTGTACTATTGTATTATGAGGTTTACTGTGGTTTATCTTATTGTATTTTAATCCTATGCTGTTAGCCAGCCTGAGTCCCTCTTCGGAGGTCGAGAAGACCGGGTTATAAAAGCTCGAAATAATAAATAAATAAATAAATAAATAAATAAACCTGCTGCATATATTGCTTAAGTCACATTGACCGACCATCTGCACAGGGTTCCATACTTTGCACTTTAACAACACAACCATTCAATGCTAAGGCTTCCCACCAAAATGGAACTATAGAGGAGAGTCTACTGAACAAGCCAGTACCTGCCACATACATTGCTTAAGTCACATTGACCGACCGTCTACACAGGGTTCCATACTTCACACTTTAACAACACAGCCATTCAATGCTAAGGCTTCCCGCCAAAATGGAACTGTAGAGGAGAGTCTACTGAACATGCCAGTACCTGCCACATACCAGGAATGCCATCTGTTGAAGTGTTACAAAGATGGAGGCACTACTTTTCATTCAACCCTCATATGTGGGTTACATAGAATTATGGCCAACTTTCCCAAGTTCTGGAAAAATTGAGTTGTTGGCAGGAAATTCAACGGAGCGACAATTCAAATGTGGCGCATTACGAATCCCCCGGAAGGATATCAAGCTCATAAAGAGCGCTTACGATCACCACAAACAGCATACATCCTCTGATGAATCTCCGTCCTTTGGAGTGACACCTTCTGCTGTCAAGAATTCAATGACTGCATGTTGCTTAAGTTGCATTGACCGACCGTCTGCGCAGAGTTCCATGCTTTGCACTTTAACAACACAACCGTTCAATGCTAAGGCTTGTCAAAATGGAATTGTAGAGGAGAGTCTACTGAACAAGCCAGAACCTGCCGCATACCAGTATTGCCATCTGTTGAGGAGTTACGAAGGTCCTTTCAATACTAAGGTTTCCCATCAAAATGGAACTGTAGAGGAGAGTCTACTGAATAAGCCAGAACCTGCCGCATACGTTGCTTAAGGCGCATTGACCAACAGTCTGCGGAGGATTTCACACTTCGCACTTTTACAACACAACCGTTCAATGTGAAGACTTCCTGCCAAAATGGAACTGTAGAGGAGAGTCTACTGAACAAGCCAGTACCTGCTGCATACGTTGCTTAAGTCACATTGACCAACTGTCTGCGCAGAGTTCCATACTTTGCACTTTAACAACACAACCTTTCAATGCTAAGGCTTCCCACCAAAATGGAACTGTAGAGGAGAGTCTACTGAACAAGCCAGTACCTGCCGCATACCAGTACCGCCATCTGTTGAGGAGTTACAAAGGTCCTTTCAGTACTAAGGCTTCCCATCAAAATGGAACTGTAGAGGAGAGTCTACTGAACAAGCCAGAACCTGCCGCATACGTTGCTTAAGGTGCATTGACCGACCGTCTGCGGAGGATTCCACACTTCGCACTTTTACAACACAACTGTTCAAAGTGAAGTCTTCCTGCCAAAATGGAACTGTAGAGGAGAGTCTACCGAACAAGCCAGTACCTGCTGCATACGTTGCTTAAGTCACATTGACCAACCGTCTGCGCAAGGTTCCACACTTCACACTTTTACAACACAACCATTCAATGTGAAGACTTCCTGCCAAAATGGAACTGTAGAGGAGAGTCTACTGAACAAGCCAGTACCTGCCACATACCAGGACTGCTATCTGTTGAAGAGTTACGAAGATGGAGGCACTACTTTTCATTCAACTCTCATATGTGGGTTACATAGAATTATGGCCAACTTTCCCAAGTTCTGGAGAGATTGAGTTGTTGGCAGGAAATTCAACGGAGCGACAATTCAAATGTGGCGCATTCCGAATCCCCCGGAAGGATATCAAGCTCATAAAGAGCGCTTACGATCACCACAAACAGCATACATCCTCTGATGAATCTCCGTCCTTTGGAGCGACACCTTCTGCTGTCAAGAATTCAATGACTGCATGTTGCTTAAGTTGCATTGACCGACCGTCTGCGGAGGATTCCACACTTCACACTTTTACAACACAACTATTCAATGTGAAGACTTCCTGCCAAAATGGAACTGTAGAGGAGAGTCTACTGAACAAGCCAGTACCTACTGCATACCAGGACTGCCATCTGTTGAGGAGTTATGAAGGTGGAGGCATTACTTTTCATTCAACCCTCATATGTGGGTTACATAGAATTCTGGCCAACTTTTCCAACTTCTGGAAAGATTGAGTTGTTGGCAGAAAATTAAACGGAGCGACAATTCCAATGTGGCGCATTCCGAATCCCTGGGATGGGTATCAGGCTCATCAAGAGCGCTCACGATCAATGCACATTCCCCGGAGGCAGCCGCTACTATCTGAGAATTCAGCACATCTGTCAGCACTCATCTCTGGCCTTGAATATTTCTTTCATTCTCCCTCGAATCCCACAGGTAAAATATGATGTTGCCAACTCAATAAACACCAGTCAAATCACGGAAGTGCAATCTATCGTTTAAGGATAAATCCATGGCCTTTCATCTGTTCCCCTAAATCTTGATTGAAATGGAGTTATCCAATACACGATATAAAAGGATTTTCATTGAGCCGTACACGGTGACAGCACAGAGACGCCTTCCCGGAGTTCGGAACAGCAAATTGAGGGCGCAGGGACCTCCATCGAGGCAATACAGTATATTATTCTCTCCAATGTACGTTGGTTGCCTTGTCTCTAGCAAGACTAACTCTTCAGAAGGGAATTAGGCAAATTTATTAGTGACAAGATCCTCAATGGCTACCAGTTACAATGCCTGTATATTACTTCCACTTCCACACATAGCATGCTTCCAAACTCCAGCTGCTGGTGTTTGGAAGCATCCTGTTATGAGCCACTCAGAAGCATCTCAACTATATCAAGAGGTATTTGGCCTGCTGTTCTATGGTGCTTCTTGTGGGGGGATGTAAATGTAAACAAACAGAAGCTTTACCACTGTTTCCGAACCAAAATATACCCTGCGGTATAATAATGTGTCACACAGATTTGTCTAACGAGTAACAGTAACTTTACTTAAGTTTAAAAGGCCAAGCAGAGCAACAATATGTACAGCAGTCTCTCTGCATTCTTAGAGAACAGAGGGAGTGGACAACCTGGCTCTGAGGTGGGAAGGGTGGGCTGACACTTTGGAGGGGAAGGAAGTCCAACGTTAAGAACTTGGAAGGGGAGAAGAAGGGGGAAAGGAAGGAAGGGAGGAAGGAAAAAAGTCTTTAAAATATGCTTCATGCATTGGAAATGATCAGGCTTCAGAGAGTTGGCAGCCATTTCCTTCCTCGCTGTTTCCAGTCAGGGCTCTCTTCACTCTCCGAGGTGAAAGTGGCAGTCAAAACCGTTTGTCTCAGCAGTAAGCTAGAGACAGTAGCCATCTAGGGAGGCCCTGCTCTCGCTCCCACCACCTTCGCCAATGTGTTTGGCGGGGATGAGAGACAGGGCCTTCTTGCCTGTGGCCTCACGCCTGTGGAACTCGCTTCCCAACAAGATAAGATCTTCTTCAGGCTAAATATGCCCAGCTCCTTAAGCCGCTCCTCATAGGGCTTGTTCTCCAGACCTGTGATCATTTGAGTCGCTCTCCTCTGGACACATTCCAGCTTAGAGTCAATATCTCTCTTGAATGGTGGTGCCCAGAATTGGACACAATATTCCAGGTAAAGTGGTCTAACCAGAGCAGAATAGAGCATGGGGAGCTTTACTTCCCTGGACCTAGACACTAGGCTCCTATTGATGCAGGCCAACATCCCATTGGCTTTTTTGCATGGGATATTCTTGCATGGTAGAGGGTTGTACCAAATGGCTCTTGTGGCCCTTTCCCGCTGTAAGGTTTGATGATTTGAATTAATAGTAATTTGATAAATGGACTGATCAACCAACCAACCAATCAAAGGTCTCCACCAGATACATTTGCACTGGGTTTACTCACCTTGCAGTAGGTTTATTTATTTCCCACCGTGTCCCTTCCTTCGACCTGTCGGCCCCCCACTTTTCCCTCCACCCTCGTTGCCCCTCCTTGCAATCTTCTAATTGGATTCTCATGTCCGAATCCTGTTCTCTTAATCAAAAGGCAACCCAAATCAATTCTTTCCCTTCTTTCCTTCCTTCCTTCCTTTCTTCTTCTCCTTCTTGCTTTCCCAAATCCAAGCCACGCATTGAGCCTGAAAGCAATGAAAGAAAGACTTATTCGGGAGAGCTGTGTCAGGGAAAGCGGCCGTGCTAAATTGGTTAACCTTTATCACTGAAAGCCGGCTGATGGCGGCTCAGATTGGCTCCCCTAATCTTCCTTTTTGTTACGCCGTAAAAGGCTTTATTTCTCCCCCAACCGCTCCCAATCAATGGAATGGAGGGTAATGGAAATTGTTTTCCGAACCACCGGGGTCTCGTGTTCTCCTAAAACGCGGCAATATTAGACAACGTTGGTTCTGAAAATAACATTTTGGAATGGAATGGGGGCTCAGAGGGATGGGTGGGTGAGGAGCTGCTCAATCTGCATATCATTAACATAACGCTGGGAATATTCTGCGTACAACATCTCATACAACACAGAATGCTTGAGGACAACAGTCTTGGACAGCAATGGCTCACAAAGTGACCCAATTAAGGTGGAATCAGGTGTCAAATATCCGTACCTTGCAAAGGTAATTGCAAAGGCATTCGACACAGTCAATCGCAGCGCTCCAATATGAACTCCAGTATGCTGATGATAACGTCATCTGTGCGCATTCAGAAGAAGATCTACAAGCCACTCTAAACACCTTCGCAGAAGCATTCGAGAAGCTCGGGCTGTCATTGAACATCGAGAAAACGAAAGTGCACCAAAACCAAGGTTACAACAACATCTGTTATAGAACTCCAGTATGCTGATGACAACGTCGTCTGTGCACATTCAGAAGAAGATCTACAAGCTACTCTAAACACCTTTGCAGAAGCATTCGAGAAGCTCGGGCTGTCATTGAACATTGAGAAAATCAAAGTGCACCAAAACCAAGGTTACAACAACATCTGTTATAGAACTCCAGTATGCTGATGACAACGTCGACTGTGCACATTCAGAAGAAGATCTACAAGCTACTCTAAACACCTTTGCAGAAGCATTCGAGAACCTCGGGCTGTCATTGAACATTGAGAAAATCAAAGTGCACCAAAACCAAGGTTACAACAACATCTGTTATAGAACTCCAGTATGCTGATGACAACGTCGACTGTGCACATTCAGAAGAAGATCTACAAGCCACTCTAAACACCTTTGCAGAAGCATTCGAGAAGCTCGGGCTGTCATTGAACATTGAGAAAATCAAAGTGCACCAAAACCAAGGTTACAACAACATCTGTTATAGAACTCCAGTATGCTGATGACAACGTCGTCTGTGCACATTCAGAAGAAGATCTACAAGCTACTCTAAACACCTTTGCAGAAGCATTCGAGAAGCTCGGGCTGTCATTGAACATTGAGAAAATCGAAGTGCACCAAAACCAAGGTTACAACAACATCTGTTATAGAACTCCAGTATGCTGATGACAACGTCGTCTGTGCACATTCAGAAGAAGATCTACAAGCTACTCTAAACACCTTTGCAGAAGCATTCGAGAAGCTCGGGCTGTCATTGAACATTGAGAAAATCAAAGTGCACCAAAACCAAGGTTACAACAACATCTGTTATAGAACTCCAGTATGCTGATGACAACGTCGACTGTGCACATTCAGAAGAAGATCTACAAGCTACTCTAAACACCTTTGCAGAAGCATTCGAGAACCTCGGGCTGTCATTGAACATTGAGAAAATCAAAGTGCACCAAAACCAAGGTTACAACAACATCTGTTATAGAACTCCAGTATGCTGATGACAACGTCGTCTGTGCACATTCAGAAGAAGATCTACAAGCCACTCTAAACACCTTTGCAGAAGCATTCGAGAAGCTCGGGCTGTCATTGAACATTGAGAAAATCAAAGTGCACCAAAACCAAGGTTACAACAACATCTGTTATAGAACTCCAGTATGCTGATGACAACGTCGTCTGTGCACATTCAGAAGAAGATCTACAAGCTACTCTAAACACCTTTGCAGAAGCATTCGAGAAGCTCGGGCTGTCATTGAACATCGAGAAAACCAAAGTGCGCCAAAACCAAGGTTACAACAACATCTGTTATAGAACTCCAGTATGCTGATGACAACGTCGTCTGTGCACATTCAGAAGAAGATCTACAAGCCACTCTAAACACCTTCGCAGAAGCATACGAGAAGCTCGGCCTGTCATTGAACATCGAGAAAACCAAAGTGCGCCAAAACCAAGGTTACAACAACATCTTTTATAGAACTCCAGTATGCTGATGACAACATCATCTGTGCGCATTCAGAAGAAGATCTACAAACTACTCTAAACACCTTCGCAGAAGCATTCGAGAAGCTCGGGCTGTCATTGAACATCGAGAAAACGAAAGTGTACCAAAACCAAGGTTACAACAACATCTGTTATAGAACTCCAGTATGCTGATGACAACGTCGTCTGTGCGCATTCAGAAGAAGATCTACAAGCCACTCTAAACACCTTCACAGAAGCATACGAAAAGCTCGGCCTGTCATTGAACATTGAGAAAACCAAACTGCTCTTCCAGCAGAAGTCACCAACCTATTTATTTATTTGTTTGTTTGTTTGTCTGTTTGTTTACTATGTATCTATACTGCCATTCTTAGCCCAAGGGCAACTCATGGCGGTTTACAAAACAGCACAATTCGATGCCCACAACAGTACAAAAATAATTTAAACACTAAAAACGTTTAACACAGGTAAAAAATTCGTTACAATTAACATCAGAAACATAATAATAACCCAATCCCTCTCCAATGCCAGAGATACAGCTTAATGGTGTAATATTAGGAAATGTGGACCATTTCCGCTCCCTTGGCAGCCACCTCTCCACTAAGGTCAACATTGACACTGAAATACAACACCGCCTGAGCTCTGCGAGTGCAGCATTTTCCCGAATGAAGCACAGAGTGTTTGAGGACATGATGGCAACAGTTTTGGACAGCAATGGCTCCCAAAGTGACCCAATTTAAGGTGGAATCAAACAGGGATGTGTTATTGCCCCAACCTTATTCTCCATCTTCATCGCTATCATGCTTTTTACTGATTGTATGTTTTTATGGTGGTAGACCGGGCTGAGTCCCTCTAAGAGGTGAGAAGCTCGGTATAGAAAACTTTGAAATAAATAAATAAATTCATTTTGTTAATGGGAAGCTTCCCATCGGAGTGGAAATCATCCATCGGACAGATGGCAAGCTATTTATCCTCAAAATCAAGGTCACAACAACATCTGTTATAGAACTCCAGTATGCTGATGGCAACATGATCTGTGCGCATTCAGAAGAAGACCTACAAGTCACTCTAAACACCTTCGCAGAAGCATATGAGAACCTCAGCCTCTCATTGAACATCAAGAAAACCAAAGTGCTCTTCCACCAGTCACTAGCCAATCCCTCTCCAATGCCAAAAATACAGCTTAATGGTGTAATATTAGAAAATGTTGACCATTTCTGCTCCCTTAGCAGCACCTCGCCACAAAAGTCAACATTGACACTGAAATACAACACCGCCTGAGCTCTGCGAGTGCAGCATTTTTCCAAATGAAGCAGAGAGTGTTTGAGGACCGGGACATCCGTAGGGAGACCAAGGGGCTTGTTTAGAAAGCCATTCCCCTCCCAACCCTGCTATACGCCTGCGAGACGTGGACTATCTACAGACGTCACATGCAATTTCTGGATGGCTCTTTGTCAGGAGGACTTTGGTTATGTTTCCTTGCACCTGTGAAGGGAGTTGGATTGGATGGCAATAGTCTTGGACAGCAATGGCTCCCAAAGTGACCCATTTAAGGTGGAATCAGGTGTCAAACCTCATTTGTGTTATTGCCCCAACCTTATTTTCCAACTTCATCGCTATGATCCTTCATCTTGTTGACAAGAAGCTTCCCACCAGAGTCGGAATCATATATTGGACAGATGGCAAGCTCTTTAACCTCAGCAGTCTGAAAGCCAAAACCAAGGTCAGAACAACATCTGTCATAGAACTCCAATATGCTGATGACAATGTCGTCTGTGCGCATTCAGAAGAATATCTACAAGCCACTCTAAACATCTTCGCAGAAGCAAACGAGAAGCTCAACCTGTCATTGAACATCGAGAAAACCAAAGTGCTCTTCCAGCAGTCACCAGCCAATCCCTCTCCAGTGCCAAAAATACAGCTTAATGGTGTAATATTAGAAAATGTGGACCATTTCCGCTCCCTTGGCAGCCACCTCTCCATCAAAGTCAACATTGACACTGAAATTCAATACTGCCTGAGCTCTGCGAGTGCAGCATTCTTCCAAATGAAGCACAGAGTGCTTGAGGACATGATGGCAACAGTCTTGGACAGCAATGGCTCCCAAAGTGACCCAATTTAAGGTGGAATCAGTAGGCTTGGGTGGTTTCGTTCGTTAATTTCGTAATTCGTTATTAATTCGTATTTAAATTAGTTTACGATCCAATATTGAGCCATGCAGGACTACTGTGAGGAGTAATTAAAAATCGAAACAATTTTTCCAATTTATTTTGTATTGTTTCGTAATTGTTTCGTAATTGGTTCAAAATTGTTTCGTA
Source organism: Anolis sagrei ordinatus (assembly GCF_025583915.1). NCBI lineage: Eukaryota > Metazoa > Chordata > Lepidosauria > Squamata > Anolidae > Anolis > Anolis sagrei. The sequence goes on along the minus strand of NW_026847771.1, from coordinate 109,189,391 downwards.
ATTGTTTCGTAATTGTTTCGTAATTGTTTCCGTATGTCTGGTGCAAGTTTTAGAGTTGTTGTTTGTTTTATCAGTGATAAAAAAATAAATTATCACACCTACAGTCAACAACAGAGGGAGAAGGAAGCTTCAGAAGTTCCCCTTGTCCCATTTGGAGGGTTTTTTAGCATATTGCGCAATCGCGTCCGCCATTAACGAATCCATTCGAAATGTTACGAAATTTCGTATATTTCGAACTTTTTTAAAGGAAAATTTCGGGATTCTTTAAAAAAACGAAATGCAAGGGCCCCCCTAAAAACGAAACGAGTTTAGAACCAAATTTTTCCGTGGCTACCCAAGCCTAGGAATCAGGGGTCAAACAGGGATGTGTTATTGCTCCAACCTTATTCTCCATCTTCATCGCCATGATGCTTCATCTTGTTGACGGGAAGCTTCCCACCAGAGTGGAAATCATCTTTCGGACAGATGGCAAGCTATTTAAACTCAGCAGACTGAAAGCCAAAACCAAGGTCATAACAACATCTGTTATAGAACTCCAATATGCTGATGACATTGTCGTCTGTGCGCATTCAGAAGAAGATCTACAAGCCACTCTAAACACGGGGACTAGAGACAGGGCCTTCTCTGTGGTGGCCCCTTGGCTGTGGAACTCCCTGCCTAGGGATATTAGATCAGCCCCCTCCCTCCTGACCTTTCGAAAAAGAGTAAAAACTTGGCTCTTTGAGCAAGCATTCGGAACCTCAGGATAAATAGACAAAACTTGAATCAGAAAATGACCCAGGAATGGTTAAGAAGATGGAACGGATGAGGATTTGAACAAGAGGACATAGTTTTTTAAATTTTTTATTATTCATTGTCTTTATGTTTAAATGTATTGTAATGTTTCTTTTTTGCTTTATCAATGTATGTATTTTATGGCATCGAATTGTGCCGACTGTGTATGCCTTCGGGCTGATATGGGCGGGATAGAAATAATGCAAATAAATAAATAAATAAATAAATACTGCTTTGGCGCGAAGGTAACAGCGCTCCATGCAGTCATGCTGGCCACATGACTTTGGAGGTGTCTATGGAGAATGCCAGCTCAAATGAATTTGAATTGTGGTTTATTTACATTTATGTTTATATTTTTATGTTGCATGCAAGTTAATTGGCAGGTTATGTTATTATTCAATTTCTGGGTGTATAATATAATTTTGTGGGATCTGGTTGGTTCGTTATTTGTACTTGTATTTATTCCCAGTTGAAAGAGACCACAAGGGTCTTCCCGTCTGACCCCGTGCCATGCAGGAAAAGCACAATCAAAGCATCCCTGACAGATGGCCATCCAGCCTCTTCTTTAAAAACTCCGGGAATCTGGATTGATCTCTGTGTATGCATTTGCCATGCAAAATTGTGCTCGATGCAGCCTATGCATACTGCACTGACCATCCAAGTATTCCTAGATGGATCCCATTTTTAGAAGGCAGGGCTGGTTGAACTCCTGGCCGGATATGGAAATCACAACCTCTCAATCTTAGCATTCAAGAGGGCCCATAAAATTAGGACATCAACAAGCCTATTAATCATCAGCTGCAAAAGACATCTCCGTCACTCTGGTGCTGTTTTTGTAAATGTGGTTCTATGGCCACCGAGCCATTGATATGCACAGTGCTTGCCAGAGATGCTCTGAACATGATTTGTGCATCGCCGGGGGGCCCATTCATTAGAGGGAGGCTTCTAACCCTTTGGAGCATCCAATTCCATAAGAGCTTTGGCATCACTCGGGAGAGGAACGCAGGAAAGCGCCCTTCGGTTTCTTCCTATGATGAATACAAGCTGGGATCAATATTGCTGATGCACCTTGAAATGATGGAAACAACTCTAATTGCTATTGAAACTCGGCAAGGAAGTGGTGGCGGGGAAGGGGAAAGAGGACTTCTAATCAATTGTGATTAGCCCAGTCAATACTTAAGAGCTCTTGTCGGCTGATAGGATTTATCGGCCCTGTCTCGACGGTCTTCGACCCTTCTTTAACCAGGGGATTGATAGCATGTGGAGGGCCTCCTCCGCCATTTCATTTTATGGCTCATTAAGCAACCATAGCAGAGAACCTTCCCTGCCTTGTTGGCGCAGGGAAATCTTCAAAAATGTGCTCCTAACGATGCCGGAATTAGCAAAGGCAAAGATTCGGCAGGCAAAGGTCAAGGCAAGAACTAACAGACTACTTATATTATCTGCGTTCAAACAAATCAGATTCCACAGGCTGGCAATGAGGATAGAGTGATGGCAAAAAGAAAACAGGGGAGAACAAGGACTACCCTTGACAATGGTGTTAAATAGAAATGGCATAGAATTTATGAGGTTATAACAACATCTGTTATAGAACTCCAGTATGCTGATGACAACGTCGTCTATGCGCAATCAGAAGACCGACAATGTGAAAATTGCCTCTTTTGTATTGTATCTTAAAAGAGAAGACCCATGGGAATGGGCCGTTTTTCAGGGGAAGAATCAGGACTTAAAAGCAAAGTGTCACATATCTCAACACGATGGTGTTGGAGTGTATATCAGAGAGCAAGGACATGTCCGATGTTTTCCAATACTATTTGTCATGGTAAATCTGAGAAAACGAGACAGATGCATTCCCCGTAAAGCAAGGAAATAGCTATGTTAAGCGTGGGGACATTATAGGGCCAGAACATAGTAGTAAAAGGGTCTCATAATGTACGTCCGGCCTTTGCAGAAGCATACGCAAGTGCAGCATTTTTCCGAACTACGCAGAGAGTATTTGAGGACCGAGACATCCGTAGAGATACCAAGGTGCTTGTTTATAAAGCTATTGTCCTCCCAACCCTGCTATATGCCTGCGAACGTGGACTGTCTACAGACGTCACATGCAACTCCTGGAACGATTCCATCAGCATTTTCCTGAATGAAGCAGAGGGTGTTTGAGGACTGGGACATCCATACAGATACCAAGGTGCTTGTTTATAAAGCTATTGTCCTCCCAACCCTGCTATACCCCTGCGAGACGTGGACTGTCTACAGACGTCAACATTGAGACTGAAATACAACACCACCTGAGCTCTGCGAGTGCAGCATTTTCCTGAATGAAGCAGAGAGTGTTTGAGGACTGAGAGATCTATACGGATACCAAGGTGCTTGTTTATAAAGCTATTGTCCTCCCAACCCTGCTATACCCCTGCGAGACGTGGACTGTCTACAGACATCAACATTGAGACTGAAATACAACACCACCTGAGCTCTGCGAGTGCAGCATTTTCCTGAATGAAGCAGAGAGTGTTTGAGGACTGAGAGATCTATACGGATACCAAGGTGCTTGTTTATAAAGCTATTGTCCTCCCAACCCTGATATATTCCTGCGAAACGTGGACTGTCTACAGACGTCACATGCAACTCCTGGAATGATTCCATCAGCGCTGCCTCCAGAAAATCCTGCATATCTCTTGGGAAGACAGGAGGACAAACGTCAGCATGCTGGAAGAAGCAAAGACCACCAGCATTGAAGTGATTGCCCTCCATCCTCAACTCCGCTGGACCGGCTACATTGTCCGGATGCCCAACCTCCATCTCCCAAAGCAGTTGCTCTATTTCAAACTCAAGAACAAAAAACAGAATTTGGAGGACAGGAAAAGAGATTTAAAGAGAGGCTCAAAGCCAACCTTAAAATCTCTGGCAGAGACACTGAGAACTGGGAAGCCCTGGCTCTTGAGCACTCCAGCTGGAGGTCAGCTGTGACCAGCAGTGCTGCAAAATTTGAAGAGGTACGAATGGAGAGGCATGCCAACCCCGGCCAGGATCACCTAAATAAGTAAGGCATAGAATTTATAATCATGGAAAAAATACTTTTTAATAAATGTGGAATTTTGATAGCACCTGGGTATGACTGTGAATGTCATGATGCCATACCTAAGAGGGTGTGGTGACAGCCGAGTCATAACCATGTGAGGGTTATTGCAACAGAGTTGAATCAACCAATGTCCTTTACTGATGACCTATCAGCAGGTAGCAAATGAGGAGGATGAAAGCATCCATCTTCTTCTCTTCTGTGTGACTCAGTACTGTCGTCGAGGGCATTCCAGACCCCTGCCTTCAAGCTGATCTGACCAGCTGCAGGGAGTTCCGCAGTCCCTGAATGCCAGATTGGGCCAAAACTGATGAAATGTGCCCCAGCAGCAGCCTCAACCAGGGACTCTTTGCAGCCGTAAGCTCTCTCCTTTCACTCCTTTTCCCAGCCCAAACTATGTAACCAATCCCTCAATAAAATCTAATTGAATTGTAACCTTAACCTCTTCAGAATGATACTTTGTGTATCTTTCCTGACTGAAACTGTCTCAATACATGAAAATAACCTTTTTCGGGCCGCGGGAGACCGGAGGCCTGTCTGGGATGCCTTCCTGACATCCCAGGGAGGTCGAATCTGTGTTTCTTCAAACTGCGGATACGGAGACCCCTTGGGACCCCGTATCCGCAAGTTGACGGATCGACTCCATTTTGGTGCCATATTTTTCCTAGCTAAATTCTAACACTATCTGCTATCTCACTTTTTTTCGGGCCTCTACGCTCGGGGAATAACCTTTTGGATTTTAAGAATATATTTATTTATTTATTTATTTATTTACTTTACTTGTATACCGCAGTTTCTCAGCCTAACAGGCTACTCAACGCGGTTTACAACAAGGATAATCAACGATATACAATTTAAAACCATTAGAGCACAATATACAATACTGACACAACAATAACAACACAATGAATCTCATAACTAGAGTCGTGATCCAAATTCGTCGTCCATATTTCCATTCCTGTAATCGTCACATTCATTGCACTGATTAACCAAATGCCTGTTCAAACATCCAAGTTTTAAATCTCCTTCGGAACACCATCAATGAGGGGGCTGATCTTACCTCCATGGGAAGGGCGTTCCACAGCTGAGGGGCCACCACAGAAAAGGCCCTGTCTCTCGTCCCCGCCAGCCGCACCTGTGAAGCAGGCGGGATCGAGAGCAGGGCCTCCCCAGAAGATCTCAGAGTCCTGGTGGGCTGATAGGCCGAGATACGTTCGGATAGGTAAGTTGGGCCAGAACCATTTAGGGCTTTAAAGGCCAACGCCAGCACTTTGAATTGAGCCCGGTAGCAGATCGGCAGCCAGTGGAGCTGGTGCAGCAGAGGAGTGGTATGCTCCCTGCGCTCCGCTCCTGTTAAAATCATGGCTGCCGCGCGTTGGACTAGTTGGGGCTTCCGAACTGTCTTCAAAGGCAACCCCACGTAGAGAGCGTTGCAGTAGTCTAAACGGGATGTAACCAGAGCATGGACTACCGTGGCCAAGTCAGACTTCCCAAGGCGCAGTTGGCGCACGAGTTTTAACTGTGCGAATGCTCCCCTGGTCACCGGCGAAACCTGGGGTTCCAGGCTCAGCGATGAGTCCAGGATCACACCCAAACTGCGAACCTGTGTCTTCAGGGGAGTGCGGCCCCGTCCAACACAGGCTGTAACCCTATGCCCTGTTCGGCCTTGCGACTGACCAGGTGTACCTCTGTCTTGTCTGGATTCAGTTTCAATTTAAAGGGAAACAACTAATTGTCAAAACCCAAGCCTTCTCCCAGCTGTTAGTGCACCAGCCAATCACCGTCAAGCCGGGAGGGCGGGAATTTTGAAACTCACAACTCTGTACTTTCTATAAAAATGGCCTTTATTTCTGTAACCACATGTTCTGCTTGGCGAATGATTGCTGCATTGCATCCTTTTCAGCTGAATTGCAAATAAACATCTCGGTGGCGCTTCTTAAACTTTGGTGAGATTCTTTTTGGGAACCTAGGGAATTTAAAATTGCTTAAAAATCAGGCTTCTCTTTGCTCACCAACGTAGCAATCCCTCTTTGGTGGGGCCGCAGGGTCTCTCCTCCTGGGGCAGACCCTCCTAAAGTTCCTATCGACTTCAGTATGAGTATCTGCCTATGTTGTATGTGACTATTTGATGACTGATTGTTTGCAAGTACAAGGAAAGTGGATCTGTGTATCCTGATTGTACATTTGTATATATTGCAACTGTGAATATTAAAGTATCCAAGGGGGATGAAATAATCCATCTTCTTCTTGACTACCTGGACCAGTCACAGTCTGGCTTTAGGCCTAGTCAGTCATGGTACCGAGATGGCTTTGGTCGCCTTGCTGGATGACCTTCGCAGACTGTCACTGGTCTAGGAAAGCAGAATCGTCTAGGAATCCCTGGAGCTGAAAGGTGACCGCCCGCTCCAGCAGCTTGCCCAAAAAAGGGAGGTTAGAGATTGACCTGTAGTTGTTCACAGCAGTAGGGTCAAGGGAGGTTGTCTTCCAAATTGGTTTTACTACCACCTGCTGGGGAAATTGGAAGGAAAAAGGAAGAGGGGCCGACCAAGCGCAAAATAATAGAATCATAGAATCATAGAGTTGGAAGAGACCTCGTGGGCCATCCAGTCCATCCAGTGGATGGATGGAATCCTTGAAGTGGCTTGACCTTGAAGGAGCTGGGGGTGGTGATGGCCGATGGAGCTCTGGCCTGGGCTGGTCCACGAGGTCACAAAGAGTCAGAAGAGACTGAACGAATGAACAACACCCGCTTAAAGCAGGACGGGAATTTTCTCTGAATCATAGAATCCTAGAATCCAAGAGTTGGAAGAGACCTCCTGGGCCATCTTCCAGTCCAACCCCATTCTGCCAAGAAGCAGGAATATTGCATTCAAATCACCCCTGACAGATGGCCATCCAGCCTCTGTTTAAAAGCTTCCAAAGAAGGAGCCTCCACCACACTCCGGGGCAGAGAGTTCCACTGCTGAACGGCTCTCACAGTCAGGAAGTTCTTCCTCATGTTCAGATGGAATCTCCTCTCTTGTAGTTTGAAGCCATTGTTCCCTTGCGTCCTAGTCTCCCAGGAAGCAGAAAACAAGCTTGCTCCCTCCTCCTCCCTGTGGCTTCCTCTCACATATTTATACATGGCTATCATATCTCCTCTCAGCCTTCTCTTCTTCAGGCTAAACATGCCCAGCTCCTTAAGCCGCTCCTCATAGGTCTTGTTCTCCAGACCCTTGATCATTTTAGTCGCCCTCCTCTGGACACATTCCAGCTTAGAGTCAATATCTCTCTTGAATTGTGGTGCCCAGAATTGGACACAATATTCCAGGTGTGGTCTAACCAAAGCGGAATAGAGCATGGGGAGCATGACTTCCCTAGATCTAGACACTATGCTCCTATTGATGCAGGCCAAAATCCCATTGGCTTTTTTTGCCGCCACATCACATTGTTGGCTCATGTTTAACTTGTTGTCCACGAGGACTCCAAGATCTTTTTCACACGTACTGCTCTCGAGCCAGGCATCCCACCAGTTCTTTGTCGCAGGCAGATGGTGTTTGTGACAGAAGTTCCAATGAATCACCTGAGCAAGGGTGTTGTGCCTCTGCTTGTAATCTGTCTGTGCGACCTTCTTGCAGCAGCTGACGATGGGATCTATTGTTTCATCTGCTTCCTCACAGAGTCTACACTTGGGATCTGTCATCAACTTTTCAATTCTGGCTTGGATGGCCTTGGTCCTAATAGCTTGTACTTGGGCTGCCAGAATCAGGCCCTCTGTCTCCATTATTATTATTATTATTATTATTAGTAGTAGTAGTAGTAGTATTTTTATTGTCAGGGTCCCCCTGAGGTTTCAAGAAAGGAGCATGGCTCTTTATCACAGAAGATGAGTAAGAAAACGCAGAGGCGTCTCTCTGAAAGCAAGAGTGAGATGTGTTTCCAACATTAACCCAGAAGCCGAGAAAGGCCCGGGCTCCAGATAGCAAAAACTCGGAAAACAAAGCTTTCTTTGTTCGAGCTGCCTGTCTTGAAATTCCTTGCAGATTGACATCTGAGAGGCATATCAATGATTGTCGTAAGTGCCTCGTGAATGACTGAGGCACAGAGAAAATCCGACTTCAAAAGGCAAGGACTTCAGCCAACCAAGTGGCCCAAACAACGGCGGCAACCACCTCACACAAGCCTGTCTCCAGTCGGGAGCTGTAATCTGCCGGCCGATTAGAGCACACAGCTGGCCATCTTAGATCCTGTAAAGATGCATTTCAGCGGAGACACAACGGCTCGGGTGTCGGCTCCAAAACCAGATGGATCGGCGCTGGCAGCTGAAGAGGCATGCTTCCTGGTCAGTTGGATAGGCAGCAGAAAGGGGGAGGAACAGGGGGGCTCTTGAGATCTGAGGAAGAGGAATCAATGTTGCTATTGTCACAGGCATTGACAACAAGGACTGTGTGTATTCCAGCTGCTTAATCCAAGGCCAGCCCCAAACATTATGAACTGATCTGGTCCTGGATCTGCCAAGTTGGTGGCCATGCTCACCTTGTGGTGGCCATGCTCATCTTCGAAGCAATACCAGAGGAGATAACCCGCAGAGGCATCTCTCTGAAAACAAGACTGATATGAGCCCTCTCAGCCCGGTCATAGCTAACTTCTACATGGAACACTTTGAAGAACAAGCCCTGGAAACAGCAACTAAAAAGCCCACGATATGGTTCAGATATGTGGATGACACCTTCACCATTTGGAGCCATGGAGAAGAAGAACTCAACAGGTCCCTGGACCATCTTAACAGCATCCACCGAAGTTTCTGAAGTTTCTGAAAAAGAAAATGAAGGAAGACTGCCTTTTCTAGATGTCCTAGTCATCCGCAAACCAGATCAACAATTGGTCACACCGTTTACAGAAAACCCACACACACAGATAGATATCTACATAAAAACTCCAACCATCACCCAAGTCAAAAAAGAAGCACCATTAAAGCCTTGGCAGACCGTGCAAACAGAATCTGCGAAGCCCACCTCCTCCAAGATGAACTGAACCACCTCAACTGGGCTCTCCAGGCCAATGGATACTCCACCTCAGACATCAGAAGAGCTGCAAGACCAAGAACAAGCCACGAGAGTAAAGATGAAGATCCACCCAGAGGAAAAGTGTTCCTGCCATACATCAAGGGAACCACTGACCGCATAGGGAAGCTGATGAGGAAACACAACATACAAACAATCTACAAACCCACCAAGAAAATCCAACAAATGCTACGTTCAGCAAAGGACAAGAGGGATCCTCTCACCTCTGCAGGAGTCTACCATTGTATACCATGCAGCTGTGGACAAGTCTACATAGGGACCACCAAACGCAGAATTGCCCAGACACGCATCAAGGAACATGAAAGGCACTGCAGACTACTTCAACCAGAGAAGTCAGCCATAGCAGAGCACCTGATGAACCAGCCTGGACACAGCATATTATTTGAGAACACAGAAATGCTGGACCACACCAACAACCACCATGTCACACTACACAGAGAAGCCATTGAAATCCACAAGCATGTGGACAATTTCAACAGAAAGGAAGAGACCATGAAAATGAACAAAATCTGGCTACCAGTATTAAAAAACTCTAAAATTATAACAGCTAAACAACAGAGAGGAAAAAATCAGGCACAGATTAACACCTCCCAGCAACAGATTTTCCCAGGCTCAGGCAGGCCTTCAAATGCTAATGAAGGTGATCAGCTAAACATTCACACCTAACTGCCGGCAGGGAAGAGCTCCTTGCCCCACCCCAGCCATTCCACAGATATATAAACCCATTGTCCTAATTCCAACAGACCTCACTACCTCTGAGGATGCTTGCCATAGATGCAGGCGAAACGTCAGGAGAAATGCCTCTAGAACATGGCTATAGCCCGAAAAAACCCACAAGAACCTAAGACTGATATGTGTTTCAAGTGTTAACCCAGAAGAAAGTTTGATTTTATGGGATTCATTTCAACTTGTTCGACCTAATGACGTGGATGGGATCCTTGGGGGTTGAGGGCAACCACTTGCGCTCTGGACGCTTGCCCTTCTTGGCTAATTAAACTGGCCAGAGGTGCCTTATCAGATGGGTTTGTGTCTATAATGAATGCTTCATTGGCCCAGGGAAAATTTCCATCCTGCCTTAAGCAGGTGTTGTTCATTCATTCAGTCGCTTCACACTCTTTGTGACCTCGTGGGCCAGCCCAGGCCAGAGCTCCATCGGCCATCACCACCCCCAGCTCCTTCAAGATCAAGCCAGTCACTTCAAGGATACCATCCAGCCACTGGATGGACTGGATGGCCCACGAGTCCTCATGGACAACAAGTTAAACATGAGCCAACAATGTGATGTGGCGGCAAAAAAGCCAATGGGATTTTGGCCTGCATCAAGAGGAGCCTAGTGTCTAGATCCAGGGAAGTCATGCTACCCCTCTATTCCACCTTGGTCAGACCACACCTGGAATATTGTGTCCAATTCTGGGCACCACAATTCAAGAGAGATATTGACAAGCTGGAATGTGTCCAGAGAGGGGCGACTAAAATTCAAAGCATAGACTGTGAGAGCCGTTCAGCAGTGGAACTCTCTGCCCCGGAGTGTGGTGGAGGCTCCTTCTTTGGAAGCTTTTAAACAGAGGCTGGATGGCCATCTGTCAGGGGTGCTTTGAATGCAACATTCCTGCTTCTTGGCAGAATGGGGTTGGACTGGATGGCCCAGGAGGTCTCTTCCAACTCTTTGATTCTAGGATTCTATGATTCTATAAATGTACCCTTTTCTCCCTTGCCAAGCATGTCGACTTTGGCAAGAGATTGCGGTTTGACATCCGTACCAGTTGGGACGAAATAAAGACAACTCGGTGGCTTTTCTTCAACTAGGTGAGACTTTTATTGGGAGAAATTAGGAAAAATCTTTAGTGCTTTCTTTGTCTCGCCAGGGCTCCGGACCCTCGTTGGTGAGCCTGATTGGTCCTTGCCTCCTGGCAAAGACCCCTCAATTCTTGCTCAATATCACTATCCTGATTCTTTCTATATTATTTTGGCCTCTGGTACCAAATCTGCACTGAAAGAAGAGATCTATTTCTATCACAGAGGGTTTTGAATGTGAGATAGATAACAAACTCTGTGTTGGCGGCCCCTCCCCCTATAATGCAGGTGCACACCAAGAGCATGTGCGGATGGAAAATGTAGCTATTAACCTTTATGCCGGGCGGGCGTGTTCCCAAACACTCAGAGATAACATGCTCCCGTTGCACGCTGCTTACGATATGCAAGTAATTCCAATTAATGGTAATGGCAGTTCTGCGAACATTCGGTGCAATGATATGGCCCTTAAACTCCTGGTACAACAACCTTCATTGTCTACTCTCCCGAATTTGCATAAGCAATTAACATCTCATTAATGCCTCATTAGGAAGGCGGCAGCATGTGTGTTAAGAGAAAGGGAGAGGGTGGGGGAGGCAAGCCCAATCACTGGGTTGTTGTAGGTTTTTTTGGGCTATATGGCCATGGTCTAAAGGCATTCTCTCCTGACGTTTCGCCTGCATCTATGGCAAGCATCCTCAGAGGTAGTGAGGTCTGTTGGAACTAGGAAAAAGGGGTTTATATATCTGTGGAATGACCAGGGTGGGACAAAGGACTCTTGTCTGATGGAGCTAGGAGTACTGTGGGTTGTTGTAGGTTTTTTCGGGCTATATGGCCATGTTCTAGAGGCATTCTCTCCTGACGTTTCGCCTGCATCTATGGCAAGCATCCTCAGAGGTAGTGAGGTCTGTTGGAATGAGGACAATGGGTTTATATATCTGTGGAATGACCAGGGTGGGACAAAGGACTCTTGTCTGCTGGAGCTAGGTGGAAATGGGTTGTTGTAGGTTTTTTCGGGCTATATGGCCATGGTCTAGAGGCATTCTCTCCTGACGTTTCGCCTGCATCTATGGCAAGCATCCTCAGAGGTAGTGAGGTCTGTTGGAACTAGGAAAATTGGGTTTATATATCTGTGGAATGACCAGGGTGGGACAAAGGACTCTTTTCTGCTGGAGCTGGAATCACTGGGTTGTTGTAGGTTTTTTCGGGCTATATGGCCATGTCTAGAGGCATTCTCTCCTGACGTTTCGCCTGCATCTATGGTAAGCATCCTCAGAGGTTGGGAGGTCTGTTGGAATGAGGACAATGGGTTTATATATCTGTGGAATGACCAGGGTGGGACAAAGGACTCTTGTCTGCTGGAGCCAGGTATGAATGTTTCAACTGACCACCTTGATTAGCATTTGATTGCCTGGCAGTGTCTGAAGCAATCTTTTGTTGAGAAGTGATTAGATGTTCTTATTTTTTTCCCTCTCTGCTGTTGTGCTGTTGTAATTTTAGAGTTTTTTTAATACTGGTAGCCAGATTTTGCTCATTTTCATGGTTTCCTCCTTTCTGTTGAAATTGAAAGGCACTGCAGACTACTTCAACCAGAGAAGTCGACAATAGCAGAGCACCTGAGGAACCAACCTGGACACAACATATTATTTGAGAAGACAGAAATGCTGGACCACTCTCACAACCACCATGTCAGTCTACACAGAGAAGCCATTGAAATCCACAAGCATGTGGACAATTTCAACAGAAAGGAGGAAACCATGAAAATGAACAAAATCTGGCTACCAGTATTAAAAAACTCTAAAATTACAACAGCACAACATCAGAGAGGAAACAAACAAGGACATCCAATAACCTCTCAACAAAAGATTGCTCCAAGCACTGCCAGGCCATCAAATGCTAATCAAGATGGTCAGTTGAAACATTCACACTTAGCTCCAGCAGGCAAGAGTTCTTTGTCCCACCCTGGCCATTCCACAGATATACTATAAACCCTTTTTCCTAGTCCCAACAGACCTCACTACCTCTGAGGATGCTTGCCATAGATGCAGGCGAAATGTCAGGAGAGAATGCCTCTAGAACATGGCCATATAGCCCGAAAAAACCTACAACAACCCAGTAATTCCGACCATGAAAGCTTTCGACAATACATTAGCCATCAGATAATCCAAGTCAATGGTTGACTTGCATCTGGCAGGCAATACAGCCACACGGCACCAGCGCAGGGAGAGAGAGAGGCACACTAGGATATCAAGCAACCAGGGTGGAATCAATGAGCTGCCTTTTGCTCCGGCATCATTCCTAGCACGGAAAGGATGTGGAGTCTTTCCAATTAAGAATTAGGTACCTTGGCAAAGCTGGGTTGGGGGGGAAGAAAAGTTCGACCCGACACCTGCCCATCATAAGAAGCTTGGCAGGAGTTTTTGGCTTCCCTTGTGAAAGATAGAGTAAAATTAACCAAGCACACAGGTAATCCTCAGCATATGCGCGGCCCTCATTTTAAGTCACTTTTAAGCACAGCCCTTAAGGCGTTTCTGGATCGGGGCCACCGTGGGCTGCCATTCTTTGGGCCATGTTGCTTTCTTTTTTGTGTGATGAGGGAAATTCACTGCTTTTGTTTTTAATCATGCATGTTCTAGGATCCTCCATTATCAACCACATGTTACTGCACAGTGCCTCCCCAAACTACGAGTCCCAAGATTTAATAGAACGGAACCATGTAAGTTAAAGGGGACCATGCACTAATGTAGCTTTCCTTCTTTTGGAGCCCTCAGTGGCACAGCATGTTAAACTACTGAGCTGATGAACTTGCTGACCGAAAGGTCAGCAGTTCAAATCCAGAGAGTGGGGTGAGCTCCTGCTGTTAGCCCCAGCTCCTGCCAACCTAGCAGCTCGAAAACATGCAAATGTGCGTAGATCAATAGGAACTGCTATGGCAGGAAGGCTGCGTTCCATGCAGTCAAGCTGGCCACATGACCTTGGAGGTGTCTAAGCTTTTTTCCTCAGAAGCGGGGAAAAGCAAGTGGAGGAAATTCCTTCCTTCTCTGGTTTAAAACTGGCTTCTCTGGCTTGAACCAAAGCCAGGAAATTCCTTCCTTCTCTGGTTTAAAACTGGCTTCTCTGGCTTAAGCCAAGGCCAGGAAATTCCTTCCTTCTCTGGTTTAAAACTGGTTTCTCTGGCTTTAACCAACACCAGGAAATTTCTTCCTTCTCTGGTTTAATACTGGCTTCTCTGGCTTAAGCCAAGGCCAGGAAATTCCTTCCTTCTCTGGTTTAAAACTGGCTTCTCTGGCTTGAGCCAAGACCAGGAAATTCCTTCCTTCTCTGCTTTAAAACTGGCTTCTCTGGCTTGAGCAGAGGCCAGAAAATTCCTTCCTCTCTGATTTAAAACTGGCTTCTCTGGCTTGAACCGACACCAGGAAATTCCTTCCTTCTCTGGTTTAAAATTGGCTTCTCTGGCTTGCACCAAGACCAGGAAATTCCTTCCTTCTCTGGTTTAAAGCTGGTTTCTCTGGCTTGAACCAAGACCAGAAAATTCCTTCCTTCTCTGCTTTAAAACTGGCTTCTCTGGCTTGAGCAGAGGCCAGAAATTCCTTCCTTCTCTGGTTTAAAACTGGATTCTCTGGCTTGAACAGAGGCCAGGAAATTCCTTCCTTCTCTGGTTTAAAACTGGCTTCTCTGGCTTGAACCGAGGCCAGGAAATTCCTTCCTTCTCTGGTTTAAAACTGGCTTCTCTGGCTTGAGCCGAGGCCAGGAAATTCCTTCCTTCTCTGGCTTAAAACTGGCTTCTCTGGCTTTAACAGAGGTCAGGAAATTCCTACCTTTTCTGGTTTAAAACTGGATTCTCTGGCTTGAACCGAGGCCAGGAAATTTCTTCCTTCTCTGGTTTAAAACTGGCTTCTCTAGCTTGAACCGAGGCCAGGAAATTCCTTCCTTCTCTGGTTTAAAACTGGCTTCTCTGGCTTGAGTCGAGGTCAGGAAATTCCTTCCTTCTCTGGTTTAAAACTGGCTTCTCTGACTTGAGCCGAGGCCAGGGACCAGAAGCGGGGAAAAGCTGAATAATTTCCGACTCACTTCATGAGTCGTAACAAAAATGGCAGAAAAAGCTTCGGAAGGGCAAAGGGACTTCCGGTTTTTAAAAAAGCTTCGATAACGCTTCAAAAAGGTAAGTTTAACAAAATTATAATGAGCAATGAGTTCCAAGCCTATTTGTTAGGCCTGGGTAACAACGGAAAAATTTGTTTCTAAAATCGATTTGTATTTGGGGGGTTTTTTTTGTTTCGATATTTAAAATAATTACAAAATTTTCCTTTAAAAAGTTCGATATTTACGAAATTTCGTAAATGGTAAAAAATTAACGAATCGATTTCCGAAACAATAACGAATCGATTCGTTAATGGCGGACGCGACCGCGAAATACGCTAAAAAACCTCCAAAACCTTCTGAATCTTCCCTCTCCCTCTGTTGTTGACTGTTGGTGTGATATTATAATTTTTTTTCACTAATTAAACCATAAAACTGGCCCAGACATGCGGAAATAATAACGAAACGACCTCAAAACAATAACGAAACGAATACAATATCGAATACGAAGCATTTACAAAACGTTTTTGAAAATTCGTTTTTTTTAATAATTGCTCCAGAATGGTTCGTTATCGTTTTGTAATTGAAAAAATAACGAATTATTAACGAATTACGAATTAACGAAACGAAACCGCCCAGCCCTATTATTTGTCACTGTTGCTTTCAAAAGCTGTCACAGAGATGTGTGCACAATGGCTGGTTGATCTAATAAACGGTCCAAATGCAACCGTATTTCCAAACTGGGCTGTCTCAAGACAAATCCTAGCAATTGTGGAGCTTTCTTTTCCTCCACAGAGCTCATAAGGAGCCCTGCTTAGAGCTGCTCAACAAAGTCTGGAGCCTTCTTTTATTAGATAGTGTCCGGGATAAGTGGCCGGCTTCAGGGCGATCAGAGGACTGGGGAGGAGAGGGAAGGGCCATGGAAGACGGGGCTTCCAAGCTGTTCAGATCCTCAACACGAATCCCTACGTTAAGGAGAAAAGTGCTGGTTGTGGTGAGGTTGATATTGATCAGGTGAAGGATGGGAATGTTAAATGACCTTTCCCTATCATCCCCTTTCTTGTGCCATAGAATCATAGAATCTAGAAAGAGTTGGAAGAGACCTCCTGGGCCATCATCCAGTCCAACCCCATTCTGCCAAGAAGCAGGAATATTGCATTCAAATCACCCCTGACAGATGGACATCCAGCCTCTGCTTAAAAGCTTCCAAAGAAGGAGCCTCCACCACACTCCGGGGCAGAGAGTTCCACTGCTGAACGGCTCTCACAGTCAGGAAGTTCTTCCTCATGTTCAGATGGAATCTCCTCTCTTGTAGTTTGAAGCCATTGTTCCCTTGCGTCCTAGTCTCCAGGGAAGCAGAAAACAAGCTTGCTCCCTCCTCCCTGTGGCTTCCTCTCACATATTTATACATGGCTATCATATCTCCTCTCAGCCTTCTCTTCTTCAGGTTAAACATGCCCAGCTCCTTAAGCCGCTCCTCATAGGGCTTGTTCTCCAGACCCTTGATCATTTTAGTCACCCTCCTCTGGACACATTCCAGCTTGTCAATATCTCTCTTGAATTGTGGTGCCCAGAATTGGACACAATATTCCAGGTAAAGTGGTCTAACCAAAGCGGAATAGAGCATGGGGAGCAGGGGACTCAACCCATCCATTGAGTCTGAAGTGGGCCAGGCTGTATGCTACATCACTCCATTCTCAGTAGGCACTGAATTGCTGCGTTACTTACTTACTTACTTACTTACTTACTAACTTAGGTGATCCCTCGTTGTCTGAGTAGGATTGTCTTCCAAGGTCTGTGTCCTGGCGTTGGGTCCGTAGGTGACTGTGGAGCCCTATTCTTGAGCTGCATCTTCTCCCACAGTGAGGGCATCGGTTTCCAGACAGAAGGTGGTCCCAGTTGAGGTTGGCTTGGTGCACCTTCCTCTTGGCATGTTTCTCTGTTTCGCCCTCCATTCGTGCCTCTTTAAATACTACAGCACTGCTGGTCACAGCTGACCTCCAGCTGGAGCACTCATGGGCCATGTCTTCCCAATTCTTGGTGTCTATGTCAGAGTTTTTAAGGTTGGCTTTGAGCCCATCTTTCAATCTCTTTTCCTGTCCACCAACATTCCATTTTCCGTTCTTGAGTTCGGAGTAGAGCAACTGCTTTGGGAGATGGTGATCATGCATTCGGACAATGTGGCCGGACCAGCGGAGTTGATGGCGGAGGACCATCACATCAATGCTGGTGGTCTTTGCTTCTTCTTCCAGCATGCTGACATTTGTCCACTTGTCTTCCCAAGAGATTTGCAGGATTTTTTGGAGGCAGCACTGATGGAATCATTCTAGGCATTGCATGTGACATCTGTAGACAGTCCATGTCTCATAGAATCATAGAATCAAAGAGTTGGAAGAGACCTCATGGGCCATCCAGTCCAACCCCATTCTGCCAAGAAGCAGGAATATTGCATTCAAATCACAATATTCCAGGCGTGGCCCAACCAAAGCGGATGGCCATCTGTCAGGCTCACCCCTGACGGATGGCCATCCAGCCCCTGTTTAAAAGCTTCCAAAGAAGGAGCCTCCACCACACTCCGGGGCAGAGAGTTCCACTGCTGAACGGCTCTCACAGTCAGGAAGTTCTTCCTCATGTTCAGATGGAATCTCCTCTCTTGTAGTTTGAAGCCATTTTCCGCGTCCTAGTCTCCAGGGAAGCAGAAAACAAGCTTGCTCCCTCATCCCTATGACTTCCTCTCACATATTTATACATGGCTATCATGTCTCCTCTCAGCCTTCTCTTCTTCAGGCTAAACATGCCCAGCTCCTAAGCCGCTCCTCATAGGGCTTGTTCTCCAGACCCTTGATCATTTTAGTCGCCCTCCTCTGGACACATTCCAGCTTGTCAATATCTCTCTTGAATTGTGGTGCCCAGAATTGGACACAATATTCCAGGTGTGGTCTAACCAAAGTGGAACAGAGCATGGGGAGCATGACTTCCCTAGATCTAGACACTAGGCTCCTATTAATGCAGGCCAAAATCCCATTGCAGGCCTGCATTAATACGTCTCGCAGGCATACAGCAGAGTTGGTAGGACAATAGCTTTATAAACAAGCCCCTTGGTATCCCTACAGATGTCCCAGTCCTCAAACACTCTATGCTTAATTCGGAAAAATGCTGCACTCACAGAGCTCAGGCGGTTTTGTATTTCAGTCTCAATGTTGACGTCTTTAGACAGTCCACGTTTCACAGGCGTATAACAGGGTTAAGAGGACAAGAGCTTTATAAACAAGCACCTTGGTCTCCCTATGGATGTCCTGGTCTTCAAACACTCTCTGCTTCATTCAGAAGAATGCTGCACACACAGAGCTCAGACGGTGTTGCATTTCGGTGTCAATGTTGACTTTGGTGGAGAGGTGGCTGCCAAGGGAGCGGAAATGGTCAACATTTTCTCATGTTACACCATTAAGCTGTATTTCTGGCATTGGAAAGGGATTGGCCGGTGACTGCTGGAAGAGGACTCTGGTTTTCTCAATGTTCAATGACAGGCTTGGTGTCAGAACCGAATTAGAGCAAGGCTGCACCTGCAGATGGGAGGGTGCTGTTGCATTTATATTTCATTGGTGTGTGTGTGCGTGTGTGCGGTACATGCAGCACAGGATATAAGCCAACATTTTGGAGAAGAGTCAGGCTGTAAATTGGAAAATGTAATTATTCAATTTCAGCATCGTCTCTGAAAGGGGAATGTGTCATTCCAGCAAATTCTCTTGCTTATTTGAGCTATTATTTCGATTTGCAGCACACACTTTCTCTCTCTGTGTGTGTCTCATTCTTTCTCTCTCTGCAAGAAATGAACAGCTGCACAAGGAACGCAACTGCTCCAAAGGCCTCCCAAGAGAATGTGATAACAAGTTGTTCATAGACTTCCTTGCATTGTTTTTTATTCCATTATGTGTTGCAGAAGATACAATCCTGCTATTTATAAGCTGGCCTCTCTATTGCACGCGCATTGCTACCATCCAAAACCTCCAAAACAAAGGGTTTTCTTTCTCCTTTTCTTAGAATTTGGAAGGCTACTTCCCAGCCTAACCTAGTTTCTTCTATGACCATCGTGCTGGACCAAAGTGGGCAAAGGCATGGCCTTTTAGATATCATAACCTTTTGGAAAACCAATTTCTCCATAACCTTTTGGAGAATAGTGCCATTCACAGCCATTTGGAAATCATAACCTTTTGTAACGTGGGCAAAGGCACGGCCTTTCATAATCTTTTGTGAGGTTGGCAAAGGCACGGCCTTTTAGATTTCCTAACCTTTTGGAAAACCAGATTCTCTATAACCTTTTGGAGAATGATGCCATTCACAACCATTTGGAAATAATAACCTTTTGTGAGGTTGGCAAAGGCATGGCCTTTTAGAGATCATAAACATTTGGAAAACCAGACTCTCCATAACCTTTTGGAGAATAATGCCATTCACAACCATTTCAAAATCATAACCTTTTGTAAGGTGGGCAAAGACATGGCCTTTTAGAGATCATAACCTTTTGGAAACCCAGATTCTCCATAACCTTTTGGAGAATAATGCCATTCACAACCATTTGGAAATCATAACCTTTTGAAAGGTGGGCAAAGGCACAGCCTTTTACAGATCATAACCTTTTGGAAAACCAGATTCTCCATAACCTTTAGGAGAAAAATGAAATTCACAATCATTTGGAAATCATAACCTTTTGGAAAAGTTCTTCCAGAGAAGAGCCAAAAAACTCATTTGAATAAAATCTTCTCTTCAGTGGATTATCCACATAATTTAGCTTTCAGTTGTTCGACTGATAATACAGTTGTCTTTGTGAGGAACAGAGATTATGCAAATGCACAAAATACAGTTCTTCAGAAGTGACCCTACCATCCATCTCTCCCTCCC